>CM061132.1:134481567-134850127 GCA_030789695.1 Scilla litardierei | reverse complement strand
GTGGCTTGGAAAATTGAGGCTGCTCGACCAAGCAGCTGAACTGCTCGGTCCGAGTCAGCCCGTGTCAGCTCTCTTCTCAATCTGATATGGCTCGGTCGAGCAGTTGAGCTGCTCAGACCGAGCATTTTTTTTGGGAAAATGATGCAGAGGCTCCTATGGGCTGTCTCTCTCTGCTCCCTCTCTTCTCCTCTGATGGCTCCAGAAGTGTGGCAAACTCCTCTAGAGCTCGCTAATGAGCTCACGAACCCATCAGATGTGTCCACACCCAAGTGAAGTCCCCAAATCGCTCCAAAATCCCTGAAAACTGACAAAACACTACGAAACTCGAAAATATCGTCAGAAATGCAATATCGTAGTAAAATGAGGGATTTAGATGCGAAAATGGCATGAGATGCAATGAAATAATGATATGAAAATATTATAAAATGTGGACACATCAAAATCCCCCAAGCTTACCTCTTACTCGTCCTCGAGGAAGACGAATAATCGGTAGGCCGGGAGGAAAACAAAAAAGAAAATAAGAAAACGAAAAATAGAAAGAAAGGAAAAAAAGAGAAGCGAGAGGAGTGCTAGGGATGATCGGTCAGATCTCAGGCCTAAATAGTATATCACGATACTCTGAACGATAAACAAACATCCTACTGGCAATTTCTAGCTTTACACATCATATGACTAGCATGCAGTGTAGGCAAAGAATAGGGATCTACTGAATTAACACCATCAATTCATATCAATCTCATGCAATCCCTAGAGTCTAGTATAAAGAAGTTGGCAACGCCCTTTTCAATCACAGATACACAAGGAGCATAAAGAAATCACGCAGTATCCAATAGAGAATAGAAAAATCATGATATTCAGATATTCATTTCGATACATGAAAAATCTCCAAAACTAAAGCAATTCGTAAAGTTTAGGCGTTATTAAATCTCCCTGGTGTGCACCGTCTCTACTCTAATGTCATGCTCACTCATGTAATCAGTTGGTTTTCCCCCCAAGCTTAGCTTGAGGCGTCGCATCAAGGAAAATGATATGGAATTTTTATTTCTCGTCCCAGAATAAATGATAGCTTCTAATGAAATGATATAAAACAGTATTTATTCATTTTCTTTCTTTTTCTTTTCTTTTTTTTCATATATGAATATATACACATTTTTCTTTTTTTTCAATTAGAAGCTATACTTTTACTTTTTGGGGTTTGGGAAGTAAGATGCGGTAAAGATAGCTATGGGGGTGTAATCAACTGATATGTAGAGATATAAATAGATATGTGGAGAAGGAAAATAGTAGGACTCTCGGTTCACTCATAAGAGGGTGCACAACAGTTTGATAAAATAAAACATTAACTAAACTCATATATAGCATGGATATTTTCACTTCTCTAAATGAATACTGAAAAAGACATGCAGTAGTAATCACAATATCAGTAGGCATGCAATCAGAAGTGACTGAGATAAGAAAACAGATGCTCCAAGTGTTCTAGTGATGCGTGAATCTAGGTGCATTTCCCAATATAGATCATACTAGATATTAATTCATGCATTCGATTTTCGATTCATTTCAAGTATTAAATCAGATAGATCATCAAAAGAAATGCATGCATATAAATAGTAAAGCTGAAATTCACCCTAAGAGCACATCAACAGAAATAAGCATTGCAAAAGACTAATAAGGCCACGAGAGATATCATCATGCGGAAACATCCCGAGCAAATAAAGAAAAAGAGGCGGAGAAAAGGGAAAATAAAGAAAAAGAGATGCATGCATGGTAAAAATAGGAAATATGATGCAAAATGAGAAAAAAAGAAAGTGACGTGAAAAAAATGGTGGAAAAGCGAAATAAAAACTGGAATGATGAAAGAAAATGTAAAAGAAAAAATCAAAAATAAAGCGGTAGCGCTCATCCCCAAGCTAAACCTAACAATGTCCTCACTGCTAAGAAATCGCTCGTGAGCGGAAGATGATGCTAGAGGGGTAGGGTAGGTGGTGGAATAAAATAAAAATAAAATAAACAAAAACGTGCAAAAAGAAATAAAAAATGACATGATGCAATTCAAAATGAGGTATGATGCATGAGTGGAGCCTTCCCCAAGATATGTAAAAGTAGTGCCTCGAAGAGACAGATGGGCACCAAAAATAAATAGGGGAGGTAGAAGTGAGTAAGGACTACATCAAGCAGAGGCACCACCCTCTGGCGGTGGTGATGTGTCCCTCTACTATGGACCAGGACTGGTGGGTGGAAGGCCCGGCTGGAAATCATAGGGTGGGTCAGTTCGATTGTGACGCATGAGGCTTTGGAGGAAGTGCAAGTCACGCTCAACCGACTGTTGAGTCATCGCACCACCATATCCTGCTAGTAGGATCATGGCGCCGAACCGGTGAGCTTAGTCATTGTCATGGAATGTAACCTCGTATTCGGCGTCGCCTATGTAAAGGGGGTCAGAGGGACGTGGGGCGGTGGGTGGTGCAGGGGTGGTGGTGGATGATTCGGCGACGGTGTTGGCTCGAGTAGGCAAGCGTGTGCGACGTGTACGTCGGGTAGGCCTAGGGTTGGATGTGCCGGTGTTGTCGGTGTTGGATATGGAAGACGTTTGTACACCCTTGTGGGGGATGTACGAGGGATTACGGACCTCGAACGTCGCGTACATGAAGTCGTGTGCAAAGGGAATCTGTTCCCTTGCGGAGAGGATCTCTGGATGAGCGGGAAAGTCGCATTATATATGCATAAGTGCATGCGACATATGGCTAATAAAGGGGGAATATCTTAAGCTTATGTTGTACCATGCATATGGTACAACTTAAGCTTATAATGTGCCATGTATCATGGTACACCTTAATTAAGTTGTTCCAAAGGAACAACTTACCCTAAAATAACTACCTTGGGGGCTATAAATAAGACCCAAGGGTAGCCATTTTCATTACACATTTGCATGAAATTCATGCATGCATCTTCTTCATAGCGAAGCTCTGCAGAAATATTTCCTCTCCCTCCTTCCAAGTTCTTAATCTAAAACAGAGATTTAGATTGTGGATTAGTAGCCTTACTCCGTTCGTGAGAAGACTCGATCCGTCGTGGCGAATCCGAAGGCAAAGTTCCGAGACTATCGTTCCGCATACGCAAGCGTAAGTCTCCACTTTAATTATCGATCCTAACTTTGTTTTGGACAGGATCCTTCATTGGTATCAGAGCCATATGGGTTCGCCCCGGTCAATCCACCGCCCCGTCAAAACTACGAACGAGTCGTTGTTTTTTTCACGAATGGGTCTCCTAATATTACGGATATAGTAGGAACGCTTCGTGACGGAGAGAACGCAGCGGTTGTTCTTTTCACGTTAGGGTCTCCTATCATTACAGATATGGTAGGAACTCTTCGTGACGGGAAGAACCGACCGTTCACGTAGTACGTTATTCATTTTTTCGCACACGGCCATTAAGAAATAACTAATTTCTTCGACGAACGGGTGCTTCATCAAGGAAGATGATGGAAGTTATTTCCATCGGGTAAGAGGAAAATTTGGTGCATGTGCACCATGGCCAAATGGGCTATGAAGGCCATGCACCCCCTCTCCCCATGCGGAGGGGGTTGGCTACGGCCAATAACCACCGACGACCACCCCATCAAGGGGGAGGAGAAAGTGCGGCGACCCCATTCAAAGGGGGTGGCCGGCCATGGCCAAAGGGGCCATGGCCGGCCAATGCCGAATGGCCTTGGCCATGGCCGGCCATGGCCAAGCCATGACCGGCCATGGCCAAGCCATGACCGGCCATGGCCAGGCCGGCAGTGGCCGGCCAAGGCCAGGCCGGCAGTGGCCGGCCTTGGCCAAGGGCCTGCCGGCCAGGCCGGCCCTGGCAGTGGCCAGGGCCGGCCCTGGCCGGCCTGCCGGCCCTGGCAGAGGCCAGGGCCGGCGCCCTGGCCTCAGGCCAGGGCCTGGCCGAGGCCAGGGCAGGAGCCCTGGCCCCGGCCAGTGGCCTGGCCGGCCGGCCCTGGCCGAGGCCAGGGCCTGGCCGGCCCTGGCCGAGGGGGCCAGGCCCCCTGGCCGGCCAGGGCAGAGGCCCTGGCCGGCCTTTGGCCAAGCCCCGGTCAGGGCAGAGGCCCTGACCGGGAAGAAGTTGATTTCGAAAATTGGTCGACCAATTTTGTGTTTTTGGTCGACCAATCCGACAGATGGTCTGGGTCGATTGCAAACTTGCCAAATGACCCATACGGGGTTACAAATGGCCTTGGTCAAACTCGAATGTGTCGATTAGTCCATACGGGGCTAATCACAGTGCCGACTAGTTCATACGGAACTAACGTTTTTAATGAAGTTTTTCATTGGGCTCTACTCCTTGAAGATTAGCCATAGTGCTCTACTTCATGCGAGATTAGCCATGTCATTGTGCTCTACTCTACGGAGATTAGCCAATGTACTTGAGACGTTGTGCTCTACTCTACGGAGACTAGCCAACGTGCTTTCAAATTTTTGAAAAAGATGTTTTTCAAATAGGTTATGTCCCGTCCTTAAATCGGGATAGCGCAATTTAGAATTCCAAGTCCTACCACGATCTGGCCATGGTTATCTAACCCATGGGTGTGTAGAACAGGTCTCGTGGCTTGGCAATTGTTGCGTTAAAATTCTTTGCGCTAATTCTCACATATTCTATTTTGAAAGATATGTTTTTCAAAGTAATTTTCCGCTGCTAATACCATACGGGTATTATTTCTGATTTCTTTTTACTTAAGATAAGTAAGAGGGATACTTTGAAAGTTACTTCTAGATGGTAGTTGGGAACATAGTGAACTTCTCGATTCTAGAGTAACATTTCAACGCATCAAAGGAACTTATCAAGTGTTTAAAGAATCGAAACTTTATGCATCGAATTTTGATCGTGTTTTTCATTCTCTTTGCAGTTTTTTGAATCGAAAATGTCTACCGCTTCTAAGAATATTGTCGCAGAGCTTAACAAAGGTGAAAAGCTCAACGGCGACAATTATAAACTTTGGTCAATAAAGATCCAATATGTTTTGGAGGAGCAAGATGTGCTCGAAACACTCCAAAACATAATGGTAGAACCTGAGTTGGGCAATACGGCCCAACACAAGAGGGACCGGGAAGCTTATGACACTTGGACTCGAAAGAACAAAATAGCACGTATTACGTTACTGTCCGCGATGGACAATGACATAATGCGTCTATTTCGGGAATTCGATCTAGCCAAAGACATATGGTCTGAGCTAGAAGTAAAGTTTGGTGGAACTTCGGTTACCAAACTCCGCTCCTTGAATATTCAATTTGATTCGTACAAGATGCGGCGAGATCATTCTATGAAAAAGCATCTCCGCCACATGGCGAATCTAATATCTGAATTAAAGGATGCGGGTGTTACGCTGTCTGACGAACAGCAGATCCAAGCGGTCATTCGTTCACTCCCAGATAGCTGGGATAACATGAAAATGCATCTCACTCATAATGAGTGCATTAAAACTTTAAGCGATGTATCGAAACACCTCGAACTCGAGGAAGAGCGGATTCAAGCCGCAAAACCAAGTGCAGAAGTGCACGTGGCCGCTAGTTCCTCACATGGAGGAAATAAGCGGAAGAATAAACGCTTAAGGTTTGTGAACGAACGTAAGCAAGAACCGGAGACCTCAAAGAAGACAAAGAACAAAAAGTGGCAAAAGAACGTGCACTCAAAGAAGAAAAACTTGAAGAAGATCAAGTGCTTTAAGTGCAACAAGTACGGTCACTTCGCCCGTACATGTACGGATGGAAGTGATAAAGTAACTTGTAGGGCTAGTTACATATGTGTTTCTAGTTCCATGTTTCTTGCTGAATCTAACTATTTTTGGTTGATTGATTCAGGGGCCACAGACCACGTAGCGAAGGACAGAAGGTTCTTCGTAGAGTATCGAAAGATAACTCAAGGAACAAAATGGATATACGTCGGCAACAACACACGTGTTGAAGTCAAAGGCGTCGGAACATGCAAGCTAGTTCTCGACAACGGCCGGACTTTGTTATTGCACGACGTCCTCTTTGCTCCAGATATTAGAAGGAATATCGTTTCCGTGGTCATGTTAATGTCTTTAGATTATGAGTGGAGGTTCTATAAACAATATGTTGATCTTGTTTGTAATAATTCTTTGATTGGTTCTGGTAATGTTTGTAATGGATTAATTGTTTTAAATACAATGTATGATGATGCTTCTTCCATTAATGAAAGTTTTCATTTGACAAATGCTTCTAACTCTGAGTCTGAAATCATTTGTTGGCATGCAAGACTTGGTCATATTGGACCAACTAGAATGGATAGACTTGCCAAAAGTGGCTTGCTATCTAATGTTTCAAAAGTTGAAATGTCAACTTGCGAACATTGTCTTGTAGGGAAAACTTGTCGCAAGCCGTTTGGAACTGGCACAAGGGCCGAAGTTCCATTACAGCTTATCCATTCGGACATTTGCGGTCCAATGAATGTTAAGACAAGACACTGGAAGTCCTATTTCATCACATTCATTGATGACTTCACCCGTTTCGGACATATCTATTTGATATCCCACAAAAGTGAAGCTTTGGCTTGCTTTAAAAACTATATGAGTTTAGTGGAGAATCAATTAGATCGCAAGATTAAGGTTTTGCGAACCGATAGGGGTGGTGAATATCAATCAATAAGTTTTAAGGAACTTTGTGATGAAAAAGGCATAGTACATCAGGTAACTATGCCTTATACTCCACAACAAAACGGTGTTGCGGAAAGAAGAAATATGACATTGATGGAAATGGTCCGATCAATGATGTCTCAGGCAAATTTGCCTATCACCTTTTGGGGTGACGCATTATTGACGGCAGCATTCATCTTAAACCGTGTACCCTCGAAGTCGGTAAGTTCCACTCCTTCTGAGTTGTGGAACAATAGAACTCCAGACTTAAACATTCTAAAACCTTGGGGTTGTGCCTCTTACGCACATTTATCCTCTCACAAATATGGCAAACTTGGGCCACGTGGGAGGAAGTGTATCTTCATCCGATACGCTGAAAACTCCAAAGGATATGTTTTCGTCGGTCAAGAGGACAATGGGGGTCTAATAGAATTCGAATCGAGGGATGTTGTCTTCTTGGAAAAAGAGTTTCCAAGACAGGGTGAGATAAGTCAAGACTTATCCTTGTTTGAGACTTGGGATCAAGAAGGATCGGAACGTTCGAGTGGGAGAATTCTTGGTGAAGAAGAAAATACGTTTCAAACTTCACCAATGGATGATACGAACGATACCAATCCTATTCCGAGTGGGAGTAATGTTATTCCAAGTGGGAGTGATGTCATTCCAAGTGGGAGTGATCAAACTCAAACAAGACGTAGTAATCGAACGAGGCTAACACCTCTGAGATTTGAGGATGAATTTCCTCAAACATTCATGACATTACTACAAGATGATGACGAACCTGCAAATTTCAAACAGGCCTTCACATGCCCTGCTAAAGATAAATGGATAGCGGCAATGGAAGAAGAACTTCAATCCATGAAAACAAACCAAGTCTGGGACTTGGTTAATTTACCTAAGGGACGTAGAGCCATTGGGAACAAGTGGGTTCTCAAAATCAAGCATAAGGCTGATGGCTCCATCGAGAAATATAAAGCTCGCCTTGTTGCGAAAGGTTTCACGCAACAGGAAGGAATAGACTACGAAGAGACTTTCTCTCCTGTCGTGCGTTTTACCTCCATTCGCTTAATTCTGGCAATGGTTGCTTGTTTGGACCTCGAGTTACATCAGATGGATGTAAAGACTGCTTTTCTTAACGGAGAACTAGATAAGGAGATCTACATGGAACAACCAAACGGGTTTGTACAAGAAGAAAACAAACATAAGGTTTGTAAACTTCGTAAATCCATATATGGTCTTAAACAATCCTCAAGGCAGTGGTATATGCGCTTTCAAGAAGTCGTTTTGTCGTATGGTTTCTCCATGCTCGACGAAGACAACTGCGTATATATTAAGAGGATTAAAAACAAGTATGTAATTATGTCTCTTTATGTAGATGACATACTTATAGCCGGAAATGATAAGCGTCTTATCTTGGATATCAAAACTTGGCTTTCATCCGTCTTTGAGATGAAAGACATGGGTGAAGCTGCATATATCCTTTGGGTTAAGATCTCAAGGAATCGTTCCAAGAAACTTCTTTCTCTCTCTCTCAAGAGACATATATAAAGAAAGTTTTAGAACGGTTTAATATGCAGGATTGCAAGCCAATTGATACTCCGATAAGCAAAGGCGAAGGTCTATGTTTGGAGATGTGTCCCAAAGATCCAAAAGAAAAGAAAGCTATGGAAAAAGTTCCATACTCCAGTGCTGTCGGGAGTCTAATGTACGCCATGATGTGTACCAGACCCGACATTTGCTATGCTGTTGGTATGGTAAGCCGTTACCAATCCAACCCAGGGCAGGCACACTGGAAAGCGGTGAAGAGGATATTAAGATACCTCAAAGGGACTGCGGACTATGCGTTATGCTATCAAGGCAATACCTTGAGACTCGAAGGCTATACCGATGCTGATTGGGCAGGTGATCTCGACGAGCGAAGATCTACCTCAGGCTTTGTTTTCTTACTCGGGAATGGTGCAATATCCTGGAGCAGCAAGAAACAAACCTGCATCGCTCTATCAACTATGGAAGCCGAGTTCGTAGCATTCAGCATGGCGGTCCAAGAAGCTGTTTGGCTTAGGAAATTCTTAGACAGGCTGACGAATGCCACTGACTCAAGCACTGTTCCTATATACAGTGATAGTCAAGCTTCGATTGCCTACGTCAAAGATCCTAAATTTCATTGTAAGACCAAACACATTGACATTCGATTCAAGTTTGCGAAGGATTATGACAAACGGAAGGAAGTAGACATAGGATACATATCCACGCATGAGATGATAGCGGATCCCCTTACTAAGGCGATCCCCAGAGATGTGTTTTTCAAACACTTATCATCTATGGGAATGCGTAGGTGCTGAGCTGTATCATGTAATATTTTCCATATCTATAGAAGATCAAAATTTAATTTGCATACAAGTTTCTTACAAATGATTTTATGTACATTTGTGTTTGAGTCTCAGCTATTTTATTGTGTGTATGTCGGACAGATTAAGGTTGGCTCTCTCACATGAGCAACCGCCTTATCTTGAACTAGTTTAAAATCAAAATCATTAGACAAATGATTTAGAGTCATGACTTAAACAAGATAGTCGAATAAAAGATCTGCATCATACGGATGCTTACAAAAGATCTGAGATCTGTATCACAAGGATATAAAGATCTCATTGGATTTTTTAAATCCTATCTGTCTTATGCAGGATGAGAGTCCGTGAATATTTCACGAGTAGTAAGGGGACTCAAAAAGATAGGCACTGTGGTGTCTGATCTTTCATCCGTACAACATCATTAAGACATACTCTCCCTGGGAAAGGAGTGATGTTGTAGTACGTGTTCATACCACGTATGCATTTCGACCACTGAGTTAGTAGCAATAGTGTTTGCTATTATGTGAGACTCAAAGGCCATACGGGTCTTAACTCTTACCCTCAAGGACTCCAATTGGTTCCTTTAGATTTGACGAGATGATCGCTATCTTAGCGTGTTGCTAATGGGCTATGGTAATTCGGATCGGCGGGGCACGTTAGAAAAGCGAATCAAGTCAAGATCAGAAGGTTCGCAAGAAGAGGAAGATTGATTTCATATTCGCATTTGGACTTTAATGATTCAAAGCTGGCCAGCCAATTGTAATCCAGATGGGATTCAATTGTTGAATATAAAGTATAAGAAATGTGAAGAAATAATCTAGGGTAAAGCATGCGTTGAACTACTCAACTTTGCACCTTCGAGGTCGTTGTGTATCTCTAACAAGTGCACAACAACAGACTCTACGCGCATGACGGTCGCATGGTCTATTTCTCGGTATGATATATGAAAGAACTAAGGGAAAGACGTTCTCTTACAATCCCCTCAAGTGTGAGTGGGAGATGTTGGAT
The DNA here is from genome assembly GCA_030789695.1 of Scilla litardierei. Classification (NCBI taxonomy): domain Eukaryota; kingdom Viridiplantae; phylum Streptophyta; class Magnoliopsida; order Asparagales; family Asparagaceae; genus Scilla; species Scilla litardierei. The sequence continues at coordinate 134,840,137 of CM061132.1, read as the reverse complement.
ATGGAAGACGTTTGTACACCCTTGTGGGGGATGTACGAGGGATTACGGACCTCGAACGTCGCGTACACGAAGTCGTGTGCAAAGGGAATCTGTTCCCTTGCGGAGAGGATCTCTGGATGAGCGGGAAAGTCGCATTATATATGCATAAGTGCATGCGACATATGGCTAATAAAGGGGGAATATCTTAAGCTTATGTTGTACCATGCATATGGTACAACTTAAGCTTATAATGTGCCATGTATCATGGTACACCTTAATTAAGTTGTTCCAAAGGAACAACTTACCCTAAAATAACTACCTTGGGGGCTATAAATAAGACCCAAGGGTAGCCATTTTCATTACACATTTGCATGAAATTCATGCATGCATCTTCTTCATAGCGAAGCTCTGCAGAAATATTTCCTCTCCCTCCTTCCAAGTTCTTAATCTAAAACAGAGATTTAGATTGTGGATTAGTAGCCTTACTCCGTTCGTGAGAAGACTCGATCCGTCGTGGCGAATCCGAAGGCAAAGTTCCGAGACTATCGTTCCGCATACGCAAGCGTAAGTCTCCACTTTAATTATCGATCCTAACTTTGTTTTGGACAGGATCCTTCAGTCGGGTCTAGCACGGCGTGGAGGCATTGTGTAAGCGAAGGAGAATAATGATGTACTATGTAAAACAAGCATGAGAATGAATTTACCGACTAGAATGATATGGCGTTGTATTCGGTGTCGTGACTGCCGCTGAATCGGAATATCCCCCAAGCTGGTCAAAGAAGTGTCTTCTGACGTTGGCAATTCAAACCTGAAATAGGAAATAGGAGGATGTCAATGTATTTAGGCACAGACAAGTAAATTTAACTGCGAAGGGTGCTCGGTCGGAGTTTAGGCGCTAGACGGCGGTCGTGCGGAGATAAGGAGCAGCTATTGGAGAGGTGGCGTCGGCTGTGGGGAAGGAAAGGGGGCTTGGTCGAGCGGAGGGAGGTTTTCGATTAGGCTACGGCTTTGAAAAGGCCGAAAGCGGGTAGGTTGAGTAGCGCAGCGGCCTGATAAGCAGCGAAACATGACTCGGACCAAGCAGCTTGGCTGATCGACCGGGTCAATGAAATTTTTTTGATGCGGATACTCCCTTGAATGACTCGGACCGAGCAATCTGAGTGCTCGGTCGAGTAAGTTGTGGATAAAGTGTGGGATACATCTTCAACCAGCTCGGTCGAGCAGGTAGCTGCTCGATCGAGTCGCCTCTTGCTCGGGTCGAGCCAATAATTATCGTACGTGTTGGCAGAGTGATGTTTTCTCCTCAAATTCAAAATCCAGTAGTACTCGACCGAGTAGACGGCTGCTCGGTCGAGTCGCCAACTGCTCGGGCCGAGCTGAAAATAGTCCGTCCGGGTTGACAGAGTGATGTTTTCTCCTCAAATTCTAGAGCCTGTAAAACTCGACCGAGTATAAAGCTGCTCGGACCGAGTCGATTTCAACTCGGGCCGAGTAAAAAATTACTCGGGCAGAGGTGACATTGACTCTCTCATTCAGTTTTTCTGTGTCTGTATTGCTTGACCGAGCAGTGAGACTGCTCGGTCGAGTCGCCTGAGCCTTTTCTGCCCAACTTCCTGGGCTATCTCCTGTTGTACTCCATCTTTCTCCTAGTGATCTGCTCTCATATCTAACCTGCACAAAGTGGGAATTCATCGATTTTCGTGCGGTTTTCAAAATTTTATTTCTAAAATATGTAAAATAAGAGTAAGAAACCGAAAAGAGAGGATCCGGAATCCAAGAAATTGGGTTGCTTCCTAATAAGCGCCCGTTTTTAGTCGTGAGCTCGACTCCCCTTAATTTATCAGTTGTTGTCGGGGAAACCATCGAGGAAGTACGTATCCTCTGGTTCCATAGGTTCTCCAGCCCTGTAAGGCTTAATTCTCTGACCATTAACCTTGAAGTTCCCGTTCTTTCCTTCGAGCTCAACGGTGCCTCCTGAGGATAAGCTTACTATCTTGTAGGGGCCGGACCACCTCGATTTTAATTTCCCGGGGAAGAGGCATAGTCTTGAGTTATATAAAATTACCTGGTCGCCGACATCATGGCAAACAACCGTGATATTTCTATCATGATAAGACTTGGTCCTCTCTTTGTATATCTTCGCATTTTCATAAGCATGACGTCGAATTTCGTCCAACTCATTGCTGTGAAGGGCTCGTTTGGTGGCGGCGCTTTGGTAATCAAAATTCATTTTCTTTATCGCCCAATACGCTCTATGCTCCAATTCCACCGGAAGGTGGCAAGCTTTTCCATACACTAGTTTGTAAGGGGTTGTGCTGATGGGAGTTTTGAAGGCGGTGCGGTATGCCCAAAGGGCATCGCCCAACTTGTGCGACCAATCCTTCCTTGATGTAACGGCCGTTATTTTTAGGTATGTTTAATTGTGTGTGTTCTTGTAATTTTACTTCCAATTGTTCGAGTATTTTTATCTGTAGAGTCGACGCGAGTGCGTCTAAATTTTTCACCGTAGTTGAATAGGCTCGCCCACAAAGAACCACTGGGCATTGAGGATACCCACGGGTCATCTTTATCACTCCGCCACTCATGTTGACGTTCCAACCGGATGCTAAAAGTTTGACAGGAATAGTGTGGGTGCGAACAAATCGACTCGCTAGAAAGCAGTGTGATGCTCCCGAGTCGAACAAGGAGAGGGCGGGGTTTCCAGCTACGAGTATGACACCTAAGTTACAAACACTAATCTAAGCAACCAATGTTAATGAAAGAAATGAGTTACGAACTATGCAAGAAATATACCATTGTGGAAGTGCGGGAGCAACCAGTCCGATCTGTAGTGAATAGTACCGTTTTGATTGAACCGTATCGTTTTGTTGAATAGTACTGTTATGATTGTACCGTTATGATTGTATCGTACCGTATTGTTGTAACCCGGGATATCAGGTGGACTCTTGGTTTGCATATCGTACTTCCCTTTATAAGTCACGTAGGATTAGGCACAGCTAATAACCTCGTAACTAGTCATTTTTAAATATTTTTTATTGCTGACAGAATTGAAATAGTTGTAAATCTGTTATGTTACTTTTCTGCCCTATTGTACGCACTTTACTTCTTGTCTCTTTAGATTGACATGCTAGTTTTGCCATGCTCATTTATTGTTATAAATATCATGCTAGAGTTACTTTGAGTTACGTCTGATCCTGGAGACCCTTATTTTTGTGGTGGTCTCGTCAGATACAGCACAGGTTGAAGAAGCTGCAACAGGGACTGCAGACGCTGAGTTTGCTGTAGAGTTTGACCAGGAGGACGCTGGTTACTAAGTGTGAGTGTGAGAGTATTTTTATTATTTAATGTATCAGAGTGGCTTGCTTGGTGTGTATTTGTACTTCGAGTTGTATTTCCTTTCATGTACAATGCTGGTTTGTAATAAGGTTTATACCACTTCCATGTATGAGTATTTTGGCGTATTTCTGCAATAGAGCATGTATTGACTTCATTGGTGCCTAGCAGGACTTGCGCATATTCCGAATAGTAACGGGCCCGAGGGCGGGTCGTTACACTTGAGGCGCTAACTGTCTTCTCTAGGATGCTTTTTATTTCCCTATTAGACACTTCCACTTGGCCGCTGGTCTGAGGATGGTAGGCATGGGCGGCCTTGTGATGAACTCCATACTTTTTCAGCATCGCCTCGAACTTTCTCTAGATAAAATGACTCCCTCCGTCACTTATGATCGTCCGGGGGACTCCGAAGCGAGGGAAGATAGTATTCTTGAAAACCTTGACTACTATCCTCGTGTCGTTTTTCAGGGTGGCTATGGCTTCCACCTATTTCGAGACATAATCAACGGCAACCAGGATGTACTTGTTGCCGTTACTTGACGGGAAAGGTCCCATGAAATCGACGCCTCAACAATCGAATAGTTCTATCTCCAGGATGCCACGGAGAGGCGTTTCACTCTTCTTCGTGATGTTTCCCGTCCTCTGGCATCTGTCGCACTTCCTTATGTATTCATTTGCATCCCTGAATATAGTGGGCCAGTAGAAGCCACTCTGGAGAATTTTTGTCGTGGTTTTGGTGACTGCTGCTGCCCACCACATGGTTCATCGTGGCAATGCGAAATGATAGAAGTTGATTCTTCTTTTAGGATACATCGTCTGATGATCCCGTCGGCACACGTCCTGAACAGATACGGATCGTTCCAGAAATAGCTCTTAGCATCATGCAGGAATTTCCTCCTTGAATAGGTCACCAAACCGTGTGGGACTATCCACTTACCAAATAATTCACTATATCGGCATACCAAGGGGACTTCAGAGGAATTCGCCACAAATAATTATTCACCGGTGAAAGAATCGTCAATTGGCAAGCTGTTGTCCCCATACCTCTGAATTAGCCACGACAAGTGGTCTGCTACTATGTTTTCTGCTCCCTTCTTGTCTTTGATCTCGATGTCAAATTCTTGGAGCAGAAGGATCCACCGTATTAGACGTGGTTTAGCATCCTTCTTGCTTAGCAAATATTTCAACGCCGCGTGGTCCGTATAGATGATCACCTTGGACCCCAAAAGGTAAGATCTGAACTTCTCGATAGAATAGACTACGGCTAGCAGCTCTTTCTCCGTAGTGGTGTAGTTCTTTTGAGCGTCATCCAAGGTTTTGCTAGCGTAGTATATAGCATGGAGCTTCCCCTCCTTTCTTTGACCAAGCACAACTCCCACTGCTTGGTCACTAGCATCACACATAAGCTCAAATGGCAGATTCTAGTCTGGCGGTTGAATAATCGGAGCCGAGATGAGAGCTTCCTTTAACCTGTTAAAAGCTAGCAAACAGGCGTCAGTAAACACAAAAGGAGCGTCCTTGGCTAGGAGCTCCGTGAGAGGGCGAGCAATATTGGAAAAATCTTTTATAAAACTTCGGTAAAAACCAGCATGCCCTGGAAAACCACGGATACCCTTGAGGTTGGTGGGCGACGGCAGACTTTTGATAACCTCTACTTTGGCCTTATCAACATCAATTCCTTTAGAGGTGATAACATGCCCAAGAACATCTCCTTCTGTCACCATGAAATGGCATTTTTCTCAATTCAACGTAAGATTATTGTCTTGGCAACATTCTAAGACCTTGGACAAATTAGCTAAGCATTATTAAACTCGGTGCCATAGATGGAAAAGTCGTCTATGAAGACCTACATGATATTCTCGATGAAATCCGAGAAAATAGACGTCATACACCTTTGAAATGTGGCAGGTGTGTTACATAGCCCAAACGGCACTCTTCGATAAGCGAAGGTGCCGTAAGGGCATGTGAACGACGTTTTCTCTTGGTCTTCCCGATGCAACGGGATTTGAAAAAATCCGGAATATCCGTCTAAGTAGCAGAAATATTTGTGCTTAGCTAAGCGTTTGAGGATTTGGTCTATGAAGGGCAGAGGGTAATGGTCCTTCCTGGTGGCTTTATTCAGCTTCCTATAATCGATACACATGTGCCACCCGGTGACAGTCCTAGTAGCGATTAATTCATCTTTTTCATTTTTTAGACTGGCATGCCCCCTTTTAGGGACAACCTGCACGGGACTAACCCATTTACTATCAGAGATGGGATAAATGATGTCAGCCTCTAAAAGCTTCAGGACCTCCTTTTTCACCACCTCCTTCATGTTGGGGTTCAACCGCCTTTGAGGCTCAATGGAGGTGGCATCCTTATCCTCTAGGTGAATCCTATGCGTACATATGGTCTCGTTGATACCCTTCTGGTCAGAGATGTTGTACGCTATCACTTTTCTGTGGGAACTAAGGATTTTTAGGAGACTCTCTAGCTGGGGTTTGGTGAGCGCCGCATTCACAATAACAGGGTAAGTGGAGTTTTCTCCCAGAAAAGCGTATTTCAAATTTGCGGGGAGGGGTTTTAGTTCTACCTGAGGGGGCACTGCACCCCCGTCACCTCTTGCCTGTGAGAAAGATGCGTCCTCGATCTCGGGTTCAGAAGGTGGAAATCCTTCGTTTGCGAAGTTATAGGAGGAGCAAGGAGATGATGGTGCGTCGAGGCAGACGTCTGCAGGTTCGGATCCCGTGGCACACCTGTCAACAGAGGCAAGGTTTTCAGGTATGCGTTCGCTATCAAACATAAAATCTGGAGTACTACCCTGGTCAATGTGGTTTTGCGATGGTGATGAGTCTGGGTACTCCTCATAGGCATGTTCTTCATACGCTGAGATCTGCGGAAGGTTGTCGTTATAGAAACATAATGTATCTCCCTCGTACTGCACATAAATTTCATCAGCTACGGCGACACCATCCAGGGTGTCCGCATTATGGAAAGCGGTTGCGATGAAAATCGAGAGCTCTTGCGTAGCTGGGTCGTCTGTAGGGAACTCAACTGGGCCATGGGCCCATACGTCAGCTACCACGCTCTCTAATATCTCAAGCATCTGAGAATTGTGTAGTGATTCCAATTGATGAGCCTCTCCCCAGTAGGCATCAATAGGTGGAGCCTCAATGGTCTGGAGGAGCATCACGTTCTCTTCAAAGCTTACTCGAATATCATCTTCAATTGTACCTGCATCAGAAACCTAGTTCATTAAATGATCCATGACTAGTTGCTAATTTGCGTTACCTGCAACATAGGTTCCTGAGCCAATAAATCGAACTGCATCGATCAGTTCTCTAGCTGCGCATTCAACCATGGACTCATCCATGCGCGAGTCTTGGAAGGCGTGTAAATGATAAGGAGAGGGACTGAACTCCTCTGAGTCGCTATCAGACTCACAGGTCCACTGCACTTGCATTACCACCTCCAGTATGCCTCTTTGGTAAGTAAATAATCGCTAGCTGGAGGAAGACGTTAGTAGCAAGGCAAAGAAAATAGAAAGAGAATGAAAATGGTGGAAAGGTGAGAAATGATCATAATGCTAGCAAACTTCACAAAATAAAAACAAACCGAGATGAAACACTATTGTCGTCCCTGGCAACGACGCCAAAAACTTGACGCACCCGCAACCTACACCTAGGTTCCACCTGGCGGTGTCACGATTGCCAGACGTGGTATGGTTCCTAAGCTACAATTTTGGGCTCAATCCGCAAGCGGACGGTGTCGAGTTATAGTATATAAGATGTCGAATCCCACAGGGACGGTGATAGTGTCGATTGGTTCTCGGTTTATCTCTAAGTCTAGAAGTGAGATAGCTGTCGGAGTAAAGGATTTGGTTTGGTTGTTGTTGTTGTAATATCAATAAAAGGGACTAGGGCTTTAGGGATCACCACTAGGATTGTTGGGGGTCGATGTTAGATAAGGATCCTTGCATTGCATTGGGGATAGGGAATCAATCCCCCAATTCGTACCACTCTCGTGGGTTAGAATTGCAGGGTATTTCGGTGGCTCTCGTTGATGCAATGGCGGTAGCTGTCAACGTAGCGGTATAGTTCATCGATGGATCCCCTCAAGACACGAGCCATGCATGGTCATGTGTCTTGATTGGATCCATTGATTTTCCTATTCGAATCCCTAGATACCCCTTAAGTGCATCAATTCCACAGACTGTGGGCATGATCTCAGTACGGGTAATCTACGGATTCGATAGGATTTACCGAAATACAACCCTAAATCTCCAATTCAACATAAGGATCCAGATCTACATCTTCCCCTAGGATCCTAGGGCTAACCCATCAACCCTAGAAAGAATCTACTCACACATCGCAATAGTGGCAGACAAAAACATCAATTCCAAAGAAGAAAACATTATAGCAATCAAAAGATTGGGGCAAAAAGGCTTACAGCGAGAATAGACGAACAATAGATCCAGAAAAAATCCGAATTCCAATAGACAAACGCAGACAAGAGCAAAAGCAATGATCTTCAAGTATTTGATCTAAAAATTGCTTACAAAAATTAGTCTAAAGGATCCCTACAAAAATCGCCCAGCTTCCCTCAAAAACTCTTCAAAATTTCCCTAATGAAAAGTCCTCCTCAGTCGCCTGCACAGCTCCTCCCTTCAGTCGCTCCAGATCGCGTGCATCACGGCCGTTTCAAAATATTTCAAAAATGGCCCTGAGTTGCCGACCGAGTAGGCGACTCGGTCGAGTAATGAACTGCTAGTTCAGTGGCTCGAGCCGAGCAGATGAGCTGCTCGACCGGGCACTACAGAAATCTTCTCAGCCTACCCGGACCGTTTAAGCTCTACTCGGTCCGAGCAGGCGTCGGCTCGGTCAGCTACTCGGGTCGCGTCGTGGCTTGGGAAATTGAGGTTGCTCAACCGAGCAGCTGAACTGCTCGGTCCGAGTCAGCCCGTGTCAGCTCTATTCGCAATCTGATATGGCTCGATCGAGCAGCTGAGAGGCTCCTGGGGGGCCTGTCTCTCTCTGCTCCCTCTCTTCTCATCTGATGGCTCCAGAAGTGTGGCGAACTCCTCCAGAGCCTCGCTAATGAGCTCACGAACCCGTCGGATGTGTCCACACCCAAGTGGAGTCCCAAATCGATCCAAAATCCTTGAAAACTGACAAAACACTATGAAACTCGAAAATATCGTCAGAAATGCAATATCGTCGTAAAATGAGGGATTTAGATGCGCAAATGGCATGAGATGCAATGGAATAATGAGACGAAAATAGTATAAAATGTGGACACATCAATAATTAGGCTATCAAAATGGTTTTGGGCCTAAGAGCATTAGATGGGATTATAACATGCTGAGACATATGATGTCAAAATCCTATAAAGAATCTAAGAATTATATGAGATATAATTGATAAAGTGTTACCTGCCTAAATAACTTGATTTTAAGTGTCATGCCAAAGCTGACTTAAAGCTAGGTGAAATATGGATCTTAGCCCACTAAAGTTTTGCAATTGTTGTAATTAATATTGAGGGTCTAATTTTGTGGGAGTTTTATGAAAACATTTTAAATGAAATTGGTACTAATGTTTATTTTGCATATTTGTAGATCAATGGCATCTCATAACACTTCTGCACTATCACTGCGATCTGTCCTTGAGAATGACAAGCTGAAAGAAAATGGCACCAACTTCCTTCACTAGTTCAGAAACATGAGAATTGTTCTCAAGCATGAAAGGAAGCTGTATGTCCTGGATGATCCTCTCCCTGAAGAACCACCTACTGATGCTTCAAAGGCTGTAAAGGATAAGTATAAGAAATATCTTGATGATTCTGTTGATGTTGGTTGTCTTATGTTAGCCACTATGTGCCCAGAACTTCAGAAGGATCTGGAACACATAGAGGCTTATGAGCTGAGTGTTCATCTCAAGGAGACTTTCCAACAACATGCAAGGCAGGAAAGGTATGAGACTACCAAAGCTCTGCATGCTTGCAAAATGGCTGAAGGTGCGTCAGCGAGCGCTCATGTTTTGAAGATGAAAGGCTACATTGATCATCTTGAACGGCTTGGATTTCTCCTCAGTTTAGAACTGGCTACGGATTTGATCCTTAATTCATTGACTGATGGTTTTGATCAGTTTGTCATGCAGTACAATATGAATGACATGGAGAAATCTCTTGATGAGCTGCATTCGATGCTTAAAACTGCTGAGCAAAGTATAAAGAAAAAGCCTAGTCATGTACTTAAGGTGAACAAAGGGAAAGGAATGAAACACAAGGGAAAGGCTAAAGAAAGAGTTGCAAGTAAGCCTAAAGGAAAGGATAAAGCAAAAGTTGCTGATAAGCCTGCAAAAGTTCCAGAGGGAGTTTGTTTCCATTGCAATGAACCTAGTCATTGGAAGCAGAATTGCAAGCTCTATTTGGAAGATCTGAAGAAAAAGAAGAGTAGTGAGACTACATCTTCAGGTGTTTATGTTATTGAAATTAACTTATCTACTTCTACTTCCTGGGTATTAGATACTGGATGTAGATCTCACATGTGTACAAATGTGCAGGGGTTGAAAAGGAGTAGACAACTGAAAAGGGGCGAAGTGGACCTACGAGTTGGAAATGGAGCAAGAGTTGCTGCTTTAGCTGTAGGATCCTATGAATTGTCTTTGCCCAATGGGCTTTTATTAGTTTTGAATAATTGCTACTATGTTCCTACTTTGAGTAGGAATATTATTTCAGTTTCATGACTGGATGATGAACAATTTTATTTTCTTATTAAGAATAAGAGATGCTCCATTTATTATGATGATGTGCTTTATTGTATTACTGATTCATATGATGGCCTTTACGTCCTAAATCTAGACAACTCCAACAGTGGAGAAATTTATAACATAACTGCCAAGAAATCCAAACCCAATAATATGAATCCCACATATTTATGGCATTGTCGTCTTGGCCATATAAACAAGAAACGCATATCTAAGCTCCATCAAGATGGACTTTTAAAGTCATTTGATTTTGAATCATTTGAAAATTGCAAATCTTGCTTATTAGGCAAAATGACAAAGAATCCTTTCACTGGATATAGTGAAAGGGCCAATGATTTATTGGGCCTAATACATACTGATGTATGTGGTCCATTAAGCATCCAAGCTAGGGGAGGATTTCATTACTTCATTACATTCACCGATGATTTCAGTAGATATGGCTATATCTATTTAATGAAGCATAAACATGAATTATTTGAAATGTTCAGAACTTTTCAAAATGAAGTACAAAATCAACTTGCCAAAACTATTAAGGCACTTCGATCTGATCGAGGTGGTGAATACTTGAGCCAAGAATTTGATGATCATCTCAAGGGTTATGGAATTGTTTCACAATTAACTCCACCAGGAACACCACAATGGAATGGTGTATCTGAAAGGAGAAATTGAACCTTATTAGATATGGTTCGATCCATGATGAGTCAAACAGATCTTCCATTATCCTTCTGGGGTCATGCCTTAGAAACAGCTGCGTTCACTTTGAACCGAGTTCCATCTAAAACGGTTGAAAAGACACCATATGAGATATGGACTGGGAGAACACCTAGTTTGTCTTTTATAAAAATTTAGGGATGTGAGGCTTATGTGAAAAAACAAGTTTCAGATAAGTTAGCCCCAAAATCTGATAAATGCCTCTTCGTGGGATATCCTAAAGAAACTAAAGGATATTACTTTTATAATCCCTCAGAGAACAAAGTGTTTGTTGCTCGAAATGGTGTCTTTCTAGAAAAGGAATTTATTTCTAAAAGAACCAGTTGGAGCAAAGTACACCTCGAAGAGTTTCGAGAACCACAAGATGGTATAGAACCAACGATGGAAGCTCAACAAGTTCCATAAACAGTTGTAGAACCTGTACGGCTACACAAGCACTACATAAATCTGATAGGTCACGACACGAGCCTGAGAGATATGGATTTCTCATAACGAACACTCGTAAAGTACTGCTCATAGATCAAGATGAGCCTACTACCTATCAAGAAGCTGTGTCAAGTCCAGAATCTGAGAAATGGCTAGTAGCCATGAAATCTGAAATGCAATCCATGTATGATAATCAAGTTTGGACCTTGATTGATCCAACTGAAGGAGTTAAACCCATTGGGTGCAAATGGGGTTTCAAGAAGAAAACTGACATGGATGGCAAAGTGCATACCTTTAAAGCAAGACTTGTTGTAAAAGGTTTCAAACAAACTCATGGTATAGACTATGATGAAACCTTTTCGCCAGTCGCAATGCTTAAATCAATAAGGATTCTAATTGCCATTGCAGCGTACTATGATTACGAGATATGGCAAATGGATGTCAAAATAGTGTCTATTAACGGAAACTTACTCGAGGATGTGTACATGACACAACCTGATGGTTTTATTCATTCAAAGAATTCTACAAAGGTTTGCAAGCTTCAAAGATCCATTTATGGATTAAAACAAGCTTCTCGGAGCTGGAATCTTCGTTTTGATGAAACAATCAAAGAGTTTGGATTCATACAAAATGAAGATGAACCTTGTGTATACAAGAAGGTTAGTAGTATTTCTTGTGTTATATGTTGATGACATATTACTCATTGGAAATGACATCCCTATGTTGCAAACAACCAAGACTTGATTAGGGAGTTCTTTCTCAATGAAAGATTTAGGCGAGGCTGCTTATATCCTTGGGATTACGATCTATAGGGATAGATCTAAAAGGATAATTGGTCTAAGTCAAAGTACATACATAGACAAAGTGTTGAATAGATTCAGCATGCACGAATCTAAAAGAGGATTCTTGCCAATGTCTCATGGCATTTCTCTTAGCAAGACTCAATGTCCTATGGCATCTAATGAGTGAGATCGCATGAGTAAGATTCCGTATGCTTCGGCTATATGATCTATCATGTATGCCATGATATGTACTCGACCAGACGTGTCGTATGCTTTGAGCATGACAAACAGATACCAGTCAGACCCCGGTGAAAGTCACTGGACAGTAGTCAAGAATATCCTTAAGTACTTTAGAAGAACTAAGGATGCATTCGTGGTATATGGAGGGTTGGAAGATGAGCTAGTTGTAAATGGTTACACAGATGCAAGCTTCCAATCTGATAAAGATGGCTTTAAATCGCAGTCTGGATATGTATTTATGTTAAACGGAGGTGCTGTAAGTTGGAAAAGTTCCAAGCAAAGCACTATTGCGGATTCTACAACAGAAGCTGAGTATATTGCAGCATCAGATGCAGCTAAGGGAGCAGTATGGATAAGGAAGTTTATTACTGAACTAGGAGTAGTTCCTAGTATCGCAAATCCAGTAGTTCTCTATTGTGACAATAATGGTGCTATTGCACAGGCAAAAGAGCCCAGATCTCATCAGAGATCCAAACATATACTCAGGCGTTATCATCTCATTCGAGAAATTATTAAGAATAATGACGTCGAGATATGCAGAGTACCAACAGATGACAACATTGCTGATCCACTTACCAAAGCTCTCTCACAAGCCAAACATGATAAACAAATGAGGTCTATGGGTATTAGATACTTGTATAATTAGGCCTAGTGCTAGTGGAAGATTGTTAGTGTTTTTGCTCTAGGCCAAATGTTTGGACCTTTATGTTATGTCATTTTCATTTATAAAATGTTTCTCTTATTGTTATTATTATATTGCTTGCATGTTTCTTTATAATAATGTTTGAATAGCTGTTTTATGTTATTCTAAGCATCCCTAGTCATTCCTCATTAAAGGTTTAATAAAGAATTAAGACTAGTATGAGTTTGGTTGATAATTATAAGATAATTATATGTATAGTGATACAAATCAAACTTATAGGTACTTGTTAGAGAACATGTACTGGATAGACTCGTTATGAGATCATTACATGGATTAGTGTCATAAATGATCTCATAATAGTTATGTCATAGAATCCTTAGACCTGAGCTCATCATGGTTTCCTTCATAAGGAACATCATGTTTTGACAAATCAAACGTTATCTTTAATCAGATAATCATAAAGGTTATGATTGAACATGATGTGAATTATGCAGAGGAAAGTGAATGAACAAGATGGAATTTGTCTCTATCTTATGAGAGAGATATCTAATGGGCCCCTCGATAAGTAGGACTGAGAAATGCATGGCCGTGCTCAAATGAATGTCATTTGATTTTATCAGTCTACTTAGAAAGCGAGAAATTAAATGTTTGAACAATATAAGTATGACACTACCCATGACTTATGTTCAAATAAGATATCGTGTGATAGAATGATTATGACATGTGCTATTGGTTAGGTTAATATCGGACTAACGATATTCATATTAATTGGGTAGTCATAATGTCTTGCGAGAGACCAATTATGACTCGTGGGCTTTTAATAGGAATAAGCCCATTGCCAATTTAATATGAGCCTATTGGGTCGCACACAAAGAACGTAATGGATAGGATATGGGTTTAAATATGATTTCGAATTTGATTTGAAATTCGCAATAAGGCGAAATATCTTAACTGACAAATATTATATCTCGTTAAGATATTATCCCTAAGATATCGTCGCGTAACAAAACGCGTTAAATAGTTAACAGATAATATACGATATTATCCTAACGATATCTTTTGTAACTGAAATACATTAAGGGGTTAACGTGGGATTTTATATAAGATATAGAAAGAGGATTTTCAATTTTACGTTTTTTTAATTTATCTCCTCCATTTTTGAGGAAAAACTGAGAGCGAGAGAAACCCTAGTTGCGGAGAAGGAGCTAGCACCCTCGCAATTCCTGTTCGTGACGTTCGCGTGTGGATACCAATTGAGGGTGGTCGTTCGTAGAGCAACACCTGTAGTTCGACAGATTCAGATTGTCACAATGGTAAGTAATCTATTAAAATCAATTAGAAACGCGTGGATCTTGGTAGGTTTCTATTTTCCGCTGCGTATAAACTAGTTATGCATGATAGAAAACCTAACACAAAGTTCCCCTACCCCCTCCGTTCTCTCCTCAAATCCCTATTCTCGCAGGTACTCCCCCTCCTCCACCGAACAAGATTAACGCTCAGTCGATTTTATTTATATTAATGCTTGGTCGAGCGAGATCAGCCCCCCATTATCCTACCTTAACGTTATTTTCTCCTATTTCGGGTACGTTTTGCCTATGTCAGAGGACACGCCCCGAAATTGCTTGGGGGATACTCCCGATCAGTAGCAATCACGTGACCAATCACATCACCGCATCATTGGTTTCGGTACACTCTTTCTCTGATATACTTTACATACTGCCACACGCTTTTATACTGCTTGCAAGATGCCGCCACGCCGTACAAGAGCCACAAACACCGACACCGGCACACCAAACCCTAGGCCTACTCGATGCACGCGTCGTACATGCTCACCCACACCGGACCATATTGTTGGCGAATCATCCCCCACTCCACCCCCGCCAAACAACGCCCCAACCCCTCCTGAGCGTCTATGTATCGGCAACGCATCATATGACGTTACCTTCCGAGACACTGACCATGGCAACCAGTTCGTCGCTATGCTCCTACTCATAGGTCAGGGGGCGGTACTACTCGACAGTAAGTCGAGCAAGACCTCCCCTTCCTTCGCAATATTATTAGGCACTGGCTAGCCGACCCACCTGTTGAGCCACAGTCACCCCCCCCCCCCCACATTTTCACATCCACAGTAACGGGACCCATCACCACCTCTAGAGGGTGGTGCCCCTCACCACCTCTAGAGGGTGGTGCCCCTGCTTGATGTTGTCCACACCCACTTTTTGCTTCCCTCACATTATATTGTGCTCATTTGTCTGTTTGGGGCACTGGTCTTACATAGCTTGGGGGAGGACCCACCATGCATCATTTCTTGCATACACATCATCTTTTTTGCATTGCATCATTCCACGTCTTATTTTCTTCTTGTACAGTTTTATTTTTCATTCATTTTCTATCAACCCACCCACCCACACTATCTAGCATCATCTCCCGTACTCTAGCGTTTTCTCAGCAGTGAGGACACTGCTGGGTTTAGCTTGGGGGATGAGCGCTATCGCTTTATTTTTATTTTTCTTTTATATTTTTCTTCCTTTTTCAGCTTCTTAGTTTACTTTTTCACTCATTTTCCACCTTTTTATATTTTTTCTCATTCAGCATCACGTTTTTCATTTTTTGCCATGCATGCATGTCTGTTTTTCATTCTTTTATTTTCTCCACCCTTTTTCTCTTTCTGCTGAGATGGTTATGCATGATGATACTTCTCGTTGCCCTCAGTAGCTTTTTACGGTGCTTTTTATTTGATGACATGCTATTTAGGATAGTTTCAGTTTTACTTTCTATATGAATGCACATTCTTTGCTGAACAATCTGAATTAATGCCTGTTATGAATTGAAAATCAAATGCATGAAATAGTATCTAGTATGCGTTATGTTGGGTAATGCACCTAGGTTCACGCATCATTGGAACACTTGGAGCATCTGCTTGTTATCTCATTCACCTCTGTTTGTATGCTTGATGTCATTGTGTTTATTACTGCATGTTTTTCAGTATTCATTTAGATGAATGAAAATATCCATGCTAGTTATGAGTTTAGTTAGAGTATTATCATAGTGAACCATTGTGCACCTCTGATGAGTGAACCGAGTGATCCGTTATTTTTCTTCTTCACATATCCTTATGATTCTCTACATATCAGTTGGTTTCACCCCCGTAGCTACCCTTACCACATCTTACTTCCCAAAATCCCAAAAGAAAAAATATAGCATCTAAATAAAATGAAAAAAAAGAAAAAGAAAAAGAAAAAATGTGAAAGAAAAGAAAAAGAAATAAATAAAATTGTTTCTTTATTAGAAGCTATCACAATTACTTGGGAAAGGACACAAACTTTCATATCCTATTCCTAGATGCGACGCCTCGAGCTAAGCTTGGGGGTGAACCAACTGATCATATGAGTGCGTATACCATTAGAGTAGAGACGTTGCACAACGAGGAGATTAGATAATGCTTGAACTTTACGAAATACTTTAGTTTTGGAGTTTTTTCATAATTCGAAATGAATAATTGAATAGCATGATTCATTTCCATTCTTTATTGCATGCTGGTGTGATTCCTATATGCTCCACTTGTATCTATTGATTGAAAAGTGCATTACTAACTCTTTTAATACTAGACTCTATAGATTGCATAAGATTGATATGAGTTGATGGCATTATTTTAGAACATTCCTATCTTTGTCTCTATTGCATGCTAGACATATGATTAGTAAAACTTGAAAATACCATTAGCATGTGTTTTTACCATTCAGAGCATCGTGACATACTGCTGAGGCTTGAGATCTGATTGAACAATCTTAGCACACTCCATCCATCTCTATTCTCCTTTTATTTTTATTTTTATTTCCTTTTGTTTATCGCCCAACGTACTTAGTATTCGTCTTCCTCGAGGACGAGTAAGAGATAATCTTGGGGGATTTTGATGTGTCCATATTTTACATCTTTTCATAGCATCATGCCATTGCATTTCATGCCATTTTCGCACCTAAATCCCGTATTTTCCTACGATATTGCAATTCTAACGTTATAATCGAGTTTCGTAGTGTTTTATGGATTTTCAGAGATTTTGGAGCGATTCAGGAACCATTTTGGATATGGACACATCCAGCATACTCTGGAGCCTGTTGGCGTATCTCTACAGGAGTTTGTCGAGTTTTGGAAGCCTACGGGAGGAGCAGAGGAGATTGCCAGGAGAGGAGGAGAAGATGCAAAGAAGCTGCAAAGAAGCATCTCAGGATTTCCCAGGTGACTCGACCGAGCAGAGCAGCTGCTCGATCGAGCAGAGGCAAGACGAGGAATGGAGCAGATATGCAGGCTTCTCGGACCAAGCACCCATGGTGCTTGGTCGAGCAGCTCCTATCTTCGAAGCACGATCAACCTCCTACTCGAGCCGAGCAGATCTTATAGCAACTGAGTCAATTGGCTACTCGACATGGCAAGGCTGACTCGGACCGAGCAGACAGAGTGGCATATTTTGGAGAAGCACGACTCCCTTACGTACTCGATCGAGCAGGAGGGCTGCTCGACCGAGAAGCCCGACCGAGCAAGCCTCTGCTTGACCGAGTCACTGACTCAGTCGACGACAGTGAACGCTATTTTTGGAATTTCTCGTATGGCCGTCTGATGTGCGCTTGGGAGTGAAGAGTGGATCTGGTTTGTGCGTTTGAGGGAGTTCATTCTTTTGTAGTTTTTGAATTACTTTTGGAGAGAAAAGGAGATTAGAAATATTTGTTAGATCTAAACCTAGTTTTGGGGAAGATTATTGAATTGTTTATGGCGTGATATATTACTTTTGTATTCTGGAAATTTTTTGCTCTCTTTGGAATTATTGTTCACTGTTTTTCTTCGTCTTCGGTACGTAATGTATTCAATCTTTATTCAATTAATCCGCTACGATTTTTTCTCCTATAAAAGCATATTTTTATTCGTTAAAATTGCCATGAGTGAGTAGTCTCTTCTAGGGTTGATGTGTTAGCCCTAAGACTTTGGGGGGAGATGTAGATTTGGATCTCTAGGTTGAATTAGGAATAAAGGGGAGTATTCCAGTCGATCCTACCGGATCCCTAGGATAACTTGCACTGAGATCATGCCCACGGTCTGTGGAATTGATGAGCTTAAGGAGTATCCTTGGGATTTGAATAGGGAAATCGGTGGATTCAACCAAGGCTCGTGACCATGCCCGGCTCATGCCTTGAGGGGATCCACCGACGAACTATATCACTACATTGACGGCTACCGCCATTGCGTCAATAAGAGTCACCAGAATACCTCGCAATTCTAACCCACGAGAGTGGTATGAATTGAGAGATTAATCCCCTAAACCTAATGCAACGTAAGGATCCTATTCCACCATCGATCTTAGACGGTCTTGATGGTGATCCCTACAACTCTAGTTCTTTTTATTGTCAAGTCCACAACAACACCACAACCAAATCTTCTCAAGCGACGGCTATCTCACTCCAAGATATAAAAATAAGCTAAGATCACAAATACACTGTCATCGTCCCTATGAGATTCGACATCTTTTATACTATAATTTGACACCGTCCGCTTGCGGATAGAGCCCGGAATTGACATCTAGTGGCCATATTATGCCTGGCGACCGTGACACCGCTAGGTGGAATCTAGGTGTAGGTTCCGGGTGCGTCATCTATCGATACCCTCACGTGTCGCTTGGCTATATGAAATGAGGGGCATCCCCTTCGTGGACCGACTGAGCTATACGAACAGGGATGAGCCATCGAAACCCTCGCAGGCAGCTCGGCTATACGAACAGAGGGGCATCCCCTTCGTGGGCCGACCGAGCTATAAGAACGGGGCCGAGCCATCGATACCTTTGCGGGCTGACCGAACTATACGAATGGGGATGTGTTATTTATACCTCCATGCGGGTTTGCGTAGCAATGCTATTGAAGGCTACTCCCTCGAGGGATACGTTAGTTTTACTAACAAGGAGTATGAAATTCTTCGACTGAAGTTAAAGTTCGTTGCTCAACAGCTTACGCTCGGCATCATATCAATGCATACGTCCGAGCTGTTGAGGGTGTAGACAGACAATAATATGCCTCGTGGACGAAATAACACATAAGGTATTTCCTGACAAGACGAACATTTATTTCTTATGACAAACTTTATCATGTACAAAAAGTTGAGCCCAACATTAGAAAACGAGTGGTAAATTCATGGGGTGACAACTTCATGAGGAGACCCTCCGAGGATGCAGCTACTTCAGCAGAGGTATTGTCATTCCCCTCTTTTCGGGCATCGTCATTCTCTTCTTCAAGCTCATTGTTAGACATCAGTGTCAGCTGATCAAAGTCAACCCCCAAGTGGGGAACTTGCGCTCGATTTCCAGTCGACATCATGAGAAGCCCGCCTTAAATAATTCATTGATGGGGCCAAGGCTTTCTTTTATCACTCCACCACATCTTCTGCAAATTTCGAGGGGTCGGCCCCCCTCCGATGCAAGCAGCCGAGCTTGAAGTTCGGCTTCCTTCACCTTCCACTTCATCTCACCCTCGAGCAGCCATTCCTCATCCTGCTTCCTAAGGGTAGCCTCCTTGATCAATTGTTGCTCAGCCTGTCTTTTGAGGATAGACTAATCATCAGCCCTCATTCTTATTATTGTCAACTCCTTCTTTATCTCCTTTACTCGAGATGTGAGCTTGGCTGGGCAGAGCAACGATTTCTCCAATTTCAACGTCGCCTTGTCATTGGCTTTTTGGGCGGTGGTTATCCATTTTTGTTTGCTGGCTAAATTGCCTCACAATTGGCCACCGCCGATGATTGTCGACGTAGTTCGGCTGCCATTGACACCATTTGTATATCTAAGATAAAGGGGCGATTAAACCTAGTGCTTGGCACTGATGATAAAGAAAGGAAGATACCTACTTTCTGCTGAACTATGAAGGTGGCTAGCCTCTCGTATTCGAGCTTTTGTAGGATTGCCCTATCATGAGGGAGAATAGAATTATCAATAAGTCGGGGGCAGTCTTACATTCAAGGAAAGATGACTCCTCCCTCTCCTATTGGTTAAGTGAACTGATGAAGCTTATCCTCAGGACATTCTGGTGGAGCCTGAGGTGACCTGTCTGCCAACAAGATCGACCTGAACTCTGGAGAAATCTTGTTGGCCAATGGTATTGGAGGGTGGAGACCGCCCCATGACGAATTATCCTTGTAAAGGCATGATTCTTGAGGCGGTATCGATCCCTTCGAAGATTCCTCTTGAGCAGGGGCCCGAACTTGCTCAGGGACCATGATTCGAGCCTCGGTTACATCGATGTCCGGAGAGCTCGAGCTCGTGATGGCAACTTCACATCTCATCTTATTCTTTTCAACTCTTTCAGCCTCAGCCACGGTACGAAGCCTTTCCTTCTTCAAGGCTCGATCCTTTTGAGGAATGTCTCGGGCCACTTGGGATGAGCTCCCAACGGCCTTGACCGAGATTCTTTCAGGTCAGACCACCTGTTGAGAAGGCAAACTTCCTTAAATTTTTTGAAGAGAAGCTCAGAAGGCATCTTGAAGTTCAGGATCAACCTGATACTCTTGTTTGACCATGTCTGTGAGAAGAAGGAGGTCAGAGAAAAGAAAAGTCGAACACGAGGCTTGAGAAAGTACCTTATCCCCGCCCAAATGGTCCATAGCAGAGTCTTGGAGGAAAAGATTTTTGTCACCGATTTGAGGCTCTCTGGCACGGCTAGTAAGCGGTCTACAACCTTTAGCTCATCTTCTGAGAGGGGCACTTCCACATTAGCGGCGAGTCCCAGAAGCTCCCAATGTGTAAGGAAGACCGCCATGTCGGAAAAGGTCACAAAGACAAATTGTTCTTTCCATCCTCGGTTGGAGCTGGGAAGATACCTGATTAGCTATCTATTTCTTCTAGTGGTAATGTAATACCACACAACAAACACATGGACCTTCAATTGAAAGAATTAATTGAACAACGTCAGGGTCGGATCTACTCTGGTCACCATACAGAGCACGACGAAGTCGACCAGACAACCCACTGAATTGGGCATCAGGTGGCAAAGGGAGAGCCCTAGTACATTCAACACTTGTGGAATGAAAGGGTGCATGGGGGAAGCGAAGCCCATGACAGAAAGCGTTTGTGTATACCCCATTTAATATTCTCAAGGGAAGTAAACCCTTTCATTAGCTAGAGGAATCCAAATCCGATAAGGAAATCAGACGTAATCTTCTGAAGTGTCTGAAGCTGGTCATCCGTTACTTCAGAGGCTTGGTTAGCGATCGCATCAGGTACGACGAGATTTCCCTTACTATTTCGTGAGACTAGGGCCTCAGGGGCGACAGAGACAATGGCCAAGCTTTTTCCTTTCTCCACAATTCGCTCAGAAAGGCTAACATCCGCCTGTGACTCATCCACGTTTGGGAGATCTTCAAGGTGAGAGATTTGGGACGAAGCAATTGCTGCTCTTTCCATCTCTTCCCCTTGTTCGGTGGCCCCAGATGGCGAAGAAGAAGCCATGAAGGAGATCCTCAAAAGGGAGCGAAAACAACAAAGAAGGTAAATGGTTTCTTTTTGAACGTTCAAACATGAAAGTTCTCCTGACTCCCATCTTTTCCTTATTTATACTACAGACTACCTATCCACGATCGGGCCCAATCCTCTGATCAGGGGCACGTGTCAATGATCTACAGGCATCCCTACTCCGAGCCTCGTACCATCACAACGACCGAATCAGAGGTGCGGGGATTTTGGCAGTCAAAACAAAAAATTTCCGCTTCGACTGTCGTGTCCATTTAATGAGACATCACATCACTCGACCTCAATCGATGCCTCGTTTGAGCTCAAGCGATGGTGACCATTGTTACTACATTGGACCGGCCCACGAAGAGGAGAAAGAATATTTCATCCGAATGAAGAAGCCCGCAAGTAGTTTAAAGCTTTGTTAACGAGGCCCACGAAGTCCTCATGGGAAGTGAACCGCTTAACCAGTCAAAGCCAAGTGACGTTCTACCAGTTGAGCTTAGCCTCAAGGGATCATTTGGTAGTGAGCTTGATATTAATGGTGGGGTAAGTGGACAACGGTTATGCCTATTTTTTAGGGACAATCATGCCACCATTAAAGTAAAGCCGTTATCTACTAACGGCACTGAGGGGAAATTCTCACATATAAATAGTCCTAACGACGATGAGACCAAGGACAAGCTCCAGAGATACTAAACACTAAGGTATTCTAACAACTCACTCTCTTACTTCCACATTACATTTCTTTCTCCAAAGCATGGCGTGATAGTAACAAGATGATCTCCTAATAGGTCGGCATTGGCTGCCTCTGGCTTCCTCTAAGTCCCTCACTGACTTAAGCATCTGAGGGGATTTGGGGCGGAGCACAGATCCGACACCCTCTGACGATTTGTCTGTGCTGCAGATAGGCCAGAGATAGCTTGGAGTTAGGTCGAGCTTCATCCAACAGCTCGGACGTAGCTCTCCTTGGCTCGGGTTCAATCTTCCCAGGGTCCTACTCCTCTGCCGATGACGTGCCACATCATCAGAAACGTTCTCATCTGCACCACTCTACCAAGTGACGAATTTACCCGTCAACAATTTCAATTCGTTAGCCTATTTCAATTATTTTGACTACACTCTCAAACTCAAAGCTTGGCCAGACGCCACGTCCCTCTTATGCTCTTAAACAAGTCTGAGTGTGATAATTTCTGTAGGATGACACGTGTCATCATCTCCACCAGTACCCGAGGATTATAAGCCACAAACATGAAGACATCCAAGAGCATTGCGTTCCACGTGTCAGCACCCCATTAGAAGCCAAAGATTACCATGGATGACACCACCCAATCACCAATAACGACCACTTGTAACCCCTCTCAACAATATCCCCAAACAAATAGCCCAAAGCGCCTCCATTTTTGCTATCAGGAGGTAAACCTCCCCAAAATCTCACACAATGGCAGCAGCATCAGCGGCAGCGGATCTCTCCCTCATCAAACCCGTCAACCCCACCACCAAGCTCCGCAGACCCACCTCAAGATTCCATCCGCTAAGGCCCAACTTCCAGGCGATCAGGGCCGCCGCAACGGCGGCGTCCCCAAGGCCGAAGAAGGCGGCGAAGACCGAAATCAAGGAGTCGCTGCTAACGCCGAGGTTCTACACGACGGACTTCGACGAGATGGAGATGCTGTTCAACAAGGAGATCAACAAGAACTTGAACCAGTCGGAGTTCGACGCGCTGCTCGGCGAGTTCAAGACCGACTACAACCAGACCCATTTCGTCCGCAGCCCCGAGTTCAAGGCCGCCGCCGACAAGATGCAGGGGCCGCTGCGCCAGATCTTTGTCGAGTTCTTGGAGCGGTCTTGCACCGCCGAGTTCTCCGGCTTCTTGCTCTACAAGGAGCTCGGCCGCCGGCTCAAGGTTACATCTTGCCATTTTTATATCATCCCTTGCATTTTTGGTTCAATTAGTTTGTTTCCCATGCGAGAAATGCAAAATGCCAACCTTTTTATGCGATTAATTGAAGAAAGAAACAAGTGCATTGTTATGTCGTTGGATTACACATTGGTTATCTCTTCGATTAATTTTATGACAAAAGATGTTGTGTTACATGGCAGAAAACCAATCCTGTGGTGGCCGAGATCTTTTCCCTCATGTCAAGGGATGAAGCCAGGCATGCAGGGTATGTACTTAATCGAAACTCTTTCAGCCAGCCAACACTCTTTATTTTCTATGAATCGTGATGGAAATGCTTATCGAAATTTTGATTAATTTGCAGGTTTCTGAACAAGGGCCTGTCTGATTTCAACCTGGCATTGGATTTGGGGTTCCTGACAAAGGCTAGGAAGTACACATTCTTCAAGCCGAAGTTCATTTTCTACGCGACGTATCTCTCGGAGAAGATTGGATACTGGAGGTACATCACCATCTACAGGCATCTGAAGGCGAACCCCGAGTTCCAAGTCTATCCCATCTTCAAGTACTTTGAGAACTGGTGCCAGGATGAGAACAGGCACGGGGACTTCTTCTCCGCTTTGCTCAAGGCACAGCCTCAGTTCCTTAATGACTGGAAGGCCAAGTTGTGGTCTCGATTCTTCTGCCTCTCGGTAATTCTCGTTGTTTCCTTCCATTGTTCCGGATTTGTTGTAGCTTCTCTTCATTACAAGCTGGCCTCTGATCACTAGAATAATTTGCCTCGTGTATCATGGCAGGTCTATGTGACTATGTACCTTAACGACTGCCAGAGGACTGATTTCTATGAAGGAATTGGCCTTAACACCAAAGAGTTCGACATGCATGTGATCATTGAGGTAAGCTAGCAGTGCTTTGGTCGTGACTCTCTGAGTCGTAGATTTGAACAAAGAATCATGTGCCTAACATTAGCTACCATATGCTATTTGAGATAAAATCGGCACTAACAAAAGGCTTCATAGGCGTTAGAAGAACTTGTATGCTATATGTTTGCCACAATTTCTTGCAACTAATGTTCAATGCATTAGAGAAAGAATCCCTTTCTTGAGTCCATATAGCTTTTGTATGATGGGAATTGAACAATTTGAATAATTTCATGAGAATAAAGAACTTGCAATAGACAGTGGTTGTGTTAGTTTTCTTTCGTCCAAAATGAAGGGTTTTCCCTGAAATTTTCAGAAAGTTGCTGACGGCCAACTACAAAGATTGTCCCTTCATTGAAAAAAATGATACTAGAGATATTTTTAAAGCATACCACAAAGACTCCAAATATGAATCAATATCTGCTTATGCATGACTAAATCATATTAGTGACAAGCCGTCATTGCTTCTTATTGTTGTGTATGGACATACTAATAACCCATTTCGTGATCTTTTTCATGTTAAATTTTCAGTACGCGATAATAACTGGAAGCCAGTTGTATCGCTGAATTAATGAGCTTCTCATATTGACAATGCTCGATTAATTGACTGCAGACTAACCGCACTACAGCGAGGATTTTCCCGGCTGTCCCTGATGTTGAGAATCCTGAGTTCAAGAGGAAACTGGATAGAATGGTGGAGATCAACGAGAAGCTGATGGCTGTAGGGGAGAGTGAAGACATCCCATTAGTGAAAAACTTGAAAAAGGTTCCCCTAATCACGGCCTTGGTCTCTGAGATCTTGGCTGCTTATCTCATGCCTCCCATTGAGTCTGGATCTGTTGATTTCGCTGATTTCGAGCCACAAATTGTTTACTAATCTTGGTAAGGCCCATGCCATCTTACTCATGCACACTTGATCTTTGTGTCGAGATGAGACCAATGAATACGATCATCGAATCACAACAGAGGCAAGGTTAACTCGAATTGGGTGTGTTGTTGTAAAATAGAGTTGTTCAATCAATTCTGAGCAGACGCGTGTTGTATCCTGTATTATCATGTAATAGCTCAAAACTGGTTAAAGGTAATATTTTGTTTTCGATTTAATTTATTTTTTATGGCTTATCTATCATCAGCCCGAATAGTACTTTCTATCCAATCATCAATTTATCATTGACGTATCAAACGACAATACTAGAATGCAGCAAATTAAGAGATCCTCAGAATCATACAGCGAGCCTCCCACCACCACACAAAAACCTTCCCGCTTATACTATTTTAAGAAGACCACAATATGCATATTTCTATCTCGAACCCAGCTCCTACATTCCCTCATCTCCTCTCTCAATCATCTTCTCCCATCTAAAACAAACAAACAAACAAAAACCCAAGAAAAATCGCCAGCCAAGGGAGGACAGTGAGAGAGAGACCCATGCCATTTTCCATTGAGACATGGCTCGGATGGGTCTGATTTTTTGGGATTTCGTCCTCTCATTTGGGTGGGCTTGGGCTTCCTCATTCATCAAGCTCTTCGTCTACTCCTTGGATTGGGGAGACACAGGCAAGGCCGAGGCACTCCAGTTGTCTCTCTCTGTTGTGTGCTTGTACCTGTTCTCATGGCTTGGGAATTTGTCGAATGGGGGAGCTTTCAATCCTCTCAACATTCTCGCTTCTGCTTTCATGGATGGCCTTGGTGCCTTCCTCTTCACAGCATTTGGCAGGATTCCTGCTCAGGTAACATGATACATTTTACAGAATTCATTGTGGTCTTGTTCGTTCTAGTTGATATTTGTGGGTTTGTGTTCTTTTGAGGCATATTCCACATTTCTCAAACAAACCAATTATGTTGATGCCATTTCGAGAATCTGTTGGCTCGTAGATGCTTGCCTCACTAGAATTCAATATTACGTTTTCAGATAGCTGGATCGATTGTTGGTGTCATGTTAGTAAAGGATGTGTTTCCTCAAGTAGGACATGGGCCTCGTCTGAGTGTCGACATTCATCACGGAGCAATGATAGAAGGATTGATCACATTTGTGATTGTGATGGTTTGCTTGGGACTGAAGAAGAAGGATCCACGGAGTTTCTTCATGAAAACATGGATCACAACCATTTCCAAAAAAAGCCTCCATATTCTTGCTTCCGATATGACTGGAGGAGTAATGAATCCTGCCTCTGTAAGTGCTATATATGTTGCTTTCGGTTCGTGTGTGTGTGTGTGTGTGTGTGTGTGTGTGTGTGTGTGTGAATGTATGTGTCTGTGTCTGTGTGTTTCTGTGTATGTATGTATGTACGTGCCATATCCCCTACATAACCTTTTGTCTCTCCACTCTCTCTATCAATGTGACTTGTATATCTTTTGATACGTTCAGCAATATAGATACACACACTTATTTATATATATACTAGCAAATAACACGTGCACACGTGCACGTGTACTGGGAAAAAACGGTCGGAAAGGGGGGAAGAATAAAAAGTGTGGGTGTGTGTGGAGAGGGTCCAGGGGCAAAAATATAAAAACCGGGGTTGTATGTGCAAAATTCCACACCTCTCTCTTATCCCTCAAAATCTCATCTCTTATCCAATTTATCTTGTCCAAATTCTCTTATTCAATTTCTTTTGATAACCTCCCTATTTTATAGAATAGATATGTATGCATGTATATGTATGTATGTATATGTATGTATGTATATGTATACTCTTGTCAAATTCTCTTATCCAATTTCTCTTGTCCAATTCTCTTATCCAATTTCTCTTGATATCATCCATATTTTATAGAATAGATGTATGTATATGTATGTATATGTATGTATGTATATGTATATATATGTATGTAACTCTTGTCCAAATTCTCTTATCTAATTTCTCTTGTCCAATTTCTCTTATCCAATTACTCTTGATAACATCCCTATTTTATAGAATATACTAGTCATAACCCGTGTCCGCGGGCACGGTTCATTTAAGATTTTCCACGCGAAATCTTTGTTCCCTGAAAAATTATTTGCACAGCCAAAATTTAACAGAACAATAAAATAGCGTAAAAATATTTAGCGACACGGGCACCTTCGGCGCAGAACAACAAATTTGGCGCAATCGCCTTCGACGCGGAACAACAAATTCGGCGTCGAACAACAAATTTGGCGCCCGTGCCTTCGGCGTGGAACAACAAATTAGAGGGCGCCTTCGGCGCGGGCGCGGAACAACAAACCTCAGGGTATTTTTACGCTAATTTGTTGTTCCGTTAAATTGTTTTACGCTAAGTTTTTTATTTTGTTTAATTTAATGGATCATGCTTCTCCACAATCTTTCCCAAGAAAATTTTAATTTCAAAGTTTAGGTTCCCAAGGCACTGTTCCTCCCATTTAATCTACACAATCTTTCCCAATGCATTTCTAATTTCAAAGTTTAGGTTCCCAAGGCACTTTCTCCCCAAATTTAATCTCCACAATCTTTTTCAAGACACTTCTAATTTCAAAGTTTTGGTTTCCAAGACACTTTTCCACCAAAATTTAAGTTTTCACACTAAAATTTTGACAAAATCCAATCTCAACCATGGATTTTCCAAGATCAAATCCCAGTCACTCTTTATCTTGTCCTAGTCAGCCCTAGAATTCAAAAAACGTTGTCAAATGTATAATAGATATATATGAGAATAATGGCTATCATACGCCATATGAGAGCATCTCTCATACGTCCTCTCACATAAAGCATCCAAGTACAACCATGTACAAGCCCATGCGGGCTTGTACTTGGGTGTTTTATGTAAAAGAGCGTATGAGAGAGGCTCTCATATGGCGTATGATAGCCATTATTCTATATATATATATGTGTGTGTGTGTGTGTGTGTATAACCCGTGCACAAAGTGCACGGAAGAAAAAAATCTATACGAATGGGATGTGGTGCACGTGCGCAACCGGAAAGGAGCGAGAAGCGTCGGTGTGTGTGCCGGTATCGTCGGGGGTGAAAAGGTGCTTGCAAATTAGAGAGTTTGGGGGTTTTAGGGTGGGAATGGCAATCCCGTAAATAAGAGGCCCGGGTTTTTTGGGGGGTTTGTTCCAGTCAGCTTGTGACTGTGACAAACCCACCACCTAGGATAAGCTGACGTAGACGTACCTCTTTTATATGAGAGAGAGAGAGAGATGGTAATGTTCAGTTGAGAACTTTTCCCCGTGAGAACTCCGTGAGAACTTCCTCCCTTTGATTTTTTTCATAGATCCAACCCGTTAAATGTGTTCTAAACATGTTAATACACATTCATGTCAAAAATTAAGACGATCCCCTGGTCCCCCTATTTGCCCCTTGATCGGATCAGTACAAAATGTTATATTGTTCTGAAACCGTTAAATTTGTAATGGCTTGATCGAGCATCAAATCCACACAGGGTTCACCCATTATTTTCCCTAGGGTGTATATATAATGGATTAAACCGTGGAAAAAAATTTGGAAATTTTTTAAAAACAAAAATTAGTTCTCCCAGGCCACCCCGTGAGAACCGTTCTCAATCGAACATGGCCATATATATATAGAATAATAGGTATCATACGCCATATGAGAGGGTGTCTCATATGTCCTCTCACATAAAAGGAGCTAGTACAAGCCCACATGGGCTTGTACTTATTGTACTTGACTCCCTTTATATGAGAGGGCATATGAGACACCCTCTCATATGGCGTATAATACCCATTAATTCCATATATATATATATATATATATATATATATATATATATATATATATATATATATATATATATATATGAGAGTAATGTGTATCATACGCCAAATGAGGCACCCCCCATATGCCCTCTCCAATAAATGAGGCGTGTACAAGCCCATGTGCGCGTGCTTGTTGTACTCGTCCCCCCTTTATGTCAGAGGGCATATGAGGAGATGCCTCATATGGCGTATGATACACATTAGTCTACACACACTAGAAATGACCCGTGGACATAGTGTACGTTGCAAAGAAAAACCACACACGAACAGGACGTTGTGCACGTGTGTAACCAAAAAGGAGTAAGAAGTGTGGGTGTGGGTGTGGGTATCGCCGGGGTAAAATAGGTAAAATTCTCAATGGAAAACATGTAAATATGGGGGCTCAAAGGGGGGAAGAAGACCAATGGCAACCCGGTAAATAGAGGGAGACAAAGGGGCAAACTTGAGAGGGGATTAATGTGACATTGCCATATGGGACAAAGTCACATCATCCCCCTCATTTGTATAATAGATATGTATATATGGATGTATGTGTGTGTTGTTCGCGTTCGTAAGACAACTTTAAATTTGTAGCCGCAAGCGTACGGTGTAGTTGTAGCGCTATATGTGTCGTCCTCTGGGAGGCAACTGTTGCTACTGGTTTTCTTCTAAATTAATAGCTACGCAAACGAGTGAAAGTTCAAGATCTATAGGAATTAATGGGAATATCAATAATAAAAGCTCTAGGGCATAGATTTCTACACCATTGTGTTAAACTAGGATTGATTAGCATTAATTGATTGTTGAGCTCTTGAGGTTCAGGAGAGGTCGTCTAATCTAAGGGCATTCTCTTACCGCCCACCTCCGTGGCACATGATAAGATATCCCCTTATATTAACCCTACCCTCCACTTCAGTGGCGCATGATAGGCCTACTTAGCCCGTATCGATATCGCCATCAATCGTGCCTCGATACGCACTAGGTGTATTATGTCCAATGAAATAACCCTAATCTTCATCCACACCACTTCCGCGGATTAGGATTCGGATCTATGTTAGGAGAACTCTAATCGATTACCGACGTCAATCTTTCAATCCGATAGTGACAGTCAATGTATTCGAAAACCCTAGATTAATCCCAACGTCAATCATGCATTAATCTAATTACCCACAAGGGGAATTCAATCTACATTGATAACAATCATCCTAACATACCACTCATCCTCAATCGCTCAACAATTTTATAGCAACTCACCAATCCATAATTTAATCAAACGGGGTTCAACTCAGCCCTAGATGATCTCTACTCACAATCCATGCAACAATAGATGATAAGATTCATTGATAGAACATTCATTGCAACAGAACATATAGGGACCCAATAGCAAACAACCCAAAAATCACAAGATCAATCAATGGAGAATTCGCTATTCAATTATTAAACTAAAAGTCAAAATAAAACAAAGAGAATAACTTAGAGCTACAGAACAAATAGGAACAATAAACCTGAAAAAGCTCTGAAAAGTCTGCAAAAAGGGTTCTGAGGAGATCCCCCACGCAGAGGGGACTCAAAAAGTATATATATTTCTCAGAAAAAACCAAAATTACCCCTTGACGGTGCCCACTCGGGCCCCAAAACCTAGGAGGACGTGGTCCCGTCATAAATGATGCGACCGCGGGACCCAAATGCATAAAACAAACCCAAAATTCTACCGGCAACGCGACCGTGTGGCTAGGCCATATGATTGCATCGTCCGGGGTTCTTCTGCCCCAAATTTTGATCTAAAACGGCCACGTGGTCTTGGCGCAGCACAGGCGGGTGCGACATCGTCATCTTGAGTGACTCGACCGTGTCGTCTTGATTCTTCTCTTCCTTCAGTTGGTACGACGAGGTCGTTTGGCTTCTAGGGACGCGACTGCGTGGCTTCGAAATATCTCATCTTCTCAGCTCCTCCACGCGGTCGTTTGGCTCAGACGACGCGACCACGTGGTCTCAACTTGGGGCTGCTGAAGTGTCCTGGTCCACGCGGTTGCGTGGGTTGATCAACGCGGCCGCGTGAGCTCCTTTTTAGCTCATTTCTCCCCAGGTTTGTTCCCCGATTGCTTCTTGCTCCATTTTGTCCTCTTTTCTCCACGTTTTGAACTCGGAATCTTTCATTTCTCCTGCAAAGCATGAGAAATACCCAAAAAGTAAAAGGAAATAAAAACGGGGGGAATGTGGTGAAACGGGGAACGAAATGATATGAAATGCAAATGAAACGAGTGTAAAATATGTGTAATAATGGCACACATCGTGTGTGTGTGTGTGTGTGTGTGTGTGAGGAAGTTGGATGTGTGCAACAGCACATGAAATTTTGATAGATAATAGGCTGGCAAAAATTTATGATTGTTCTGATCACCTATGATTAGTAGATATGGACACATGGTTTGCACTTCAAATTCAAGGAGCCAGGACACGGTTAGATGTGTTTTTTGTGTGTAGATGCATATTTGACTCATATAACTCACATGTGAAAGAACTGAAGTAGTGAAATTGATCTATGAAGATGAACCATTAGGTTTTGGTAAATGGGCCATACTATGCTTCATGTTTACATATTTCAACGTAAATAATGAATCACAAACCTAAAAGTTTCATACATAGGATGAACACATAGATCATGTATGGTCATGGTCAGGGGTCAGACACATAGATTTTTTGTTTAGTGAAGCATCCTACGTGGCATGAGTCCATAACAGTACAAAGGCATTTCATAGTGCCACACAGTAATGTAGCATGTTTTCGCTTTATATTACAAATTTGTTATACATCAAATGTATAATTGATTAATTTGTAATTGATAATTTGTATATGGTAAGCATACTTGTTTTTCTTGAACATAAAAGAAGTACATTATTATATAGCAGTTTATGTTTGTAAAGATAGATTAGAATATAAACAGAGTCCTTGAGACGAGTCAAATTGGTGAGGACATAATCACGGTTGAGACACTCTAGCACAAAAGATTAACATATAAGGCCGCTGTCCAACTTCAAGTTCTTGTTCCCCATTTTCCCCACTATTGTTTTCAAAGTGAGATTAGTTTTCTTGACTCCCCTGTCAAACTCAAGGTGGATTCAACTTGAGTTGGAAACCCATGATAGAAATGGGAGAAGAGAATGACGGTTTGAGCATCAAATCGGGTAAGAATCGGGTTAAGAGAAATATTCTTGATAGGAACAACAACCCAAATGCCAATAGCGGGGGAAGAATCTCAGAGGAGAAAATTCCAAACAATAAATATGAGCTTTGATATCATGTTAAGACAGATTAGAACAGGAAACCTGGGTGGGGTGGAGTCAATTTACTGGTGACAGTATCGGGTTCAGACATTCTAACCCAAAACTTAAGCTATTAGGTAGATGCCTCATTTCGTTTTATGTTTCTGTCATTTTCCTATTATTTTCAATGTGAGACTATTTTTCTTACCAATGCCCTTTACTACTACTAGATGGTGTCAATGCAAATACAATTAGAAACATGCATTTAATAATAGAAGCATACGAAGGGAATTAAATCACATACTTTCATGTCAGTTCTTGTTTTACTAGTGTTTATGCCCGTAAATGCAATATAGGGTTTTTTTCACTTACAAAATTGGTTAGACTTTTGCTTGGTAATAGCAATAAGGTTCAAGAATTAGTTTTCATCACAATCCTGATATGCATTGTTTATTTAAAAGTTTAGCTTTTAAATGACTATGACAGCATCAACAAAGCTTTTCATCGAAATCCTTTGGGCTCAGTTATGTAAATTATGTTCCTCCAGGCTACACAGAATGCAATTTATTCAGGTCTAGATTAATTGGTGTTAGAGAAGATGAAGAAGATTGTATTGCTTGATAATGGTTACAAGGGAAGCCCCACATATATAATACACAAGTCATTGTTGGACACAGAAGCCTAAGAGACACCACTTTATACAAAGAGACACATATACGGAAAACGAAAACACATTATCCTAAGAGACACACAATAATCAAGATAATAAATATTTATCTTAACACCCCCCCCCCCCCCCTTCAAACTCACGGTGGATCAAGCAACGAGAGTTTGGATAAGAAATACTGAAAGTGAGCATGTGTTTGAGCCTTAGTGAAGAGATCCGCGACATGATTCTTGGATGGAAGATATGGAAGAGATATCCGACGAGCATCGTGTTCTTGACGTACCAAATGAAAATCAACCTCAATATGCTTTGTGCGTTCATGAAACACAAGGTTTGTAGCGATATGTATGGAACTTTGATTGTCACAATATAGCGGAGTATGAAGAGGTACAATTATGTCCATGTCATGTAACAGACTACACAACCACTTTAGATCGACAACAGTATCTGCCATGGCGCGATACTCAGCTTCAGTACTAGATCTGGACACAGTACCTTGTCTTTTGCTACGCCAAGAAATAAGAGGGGAACGAAGAAATATGCAATAACCAGTAGTGGAGCGACGAGTATCAGGATCGTCAGCCCAGCCTGCGTTAGAGTATCCACAAAGTGAGAGAGACGACTCTGAAGAGAATATGAGAGACCGATGTTGTGTACCCGGAACATAGCGGAGTATTTTCACAAAATATTATTTCATTATGAAAAAGGTAAAATGGTCTAGACATCACGGTAATACCCAGAGCCTGTCAAGATCACATCTTTAGGATTACTAAGATCAATCTAATAGAATGCGTTAAAGGAAAATCAAGGCATTAGGATCCAAAAGCACGACAACAACAAACAATAAAGCACCATGATGGAGGGAATCTTGAAGGAAATGCTTAAAGCAATAACACGAATGTAAATACTCTAATCAATCACCTGGGCAAACTTAAGTGCTTCGTCCATGCATTAAAGAATAATAGAGGGCCCTAGTCTCCAATGACCAAAGCCCTGCAAGTAAGTCCTAAGATATCTACCATATGCATGGATCTAATACTTCAACAATCCAATCAACTCTTAGATCTTGGAGAATGCGTTACCAACCAAAGTCAAGTTCCTTGCACTAGACAACAATGATGGGATTAAAGACACTAAGCAACACGTCCATGCTTTCGCGGAACATATGCAACTTTGTGAAGCAACAGACACTTACATTTGCAATATCTTTCAGACATTGCTAAAAGATGATGCTTGGAGTGGTGTGATCATCTCATCCCTAGTCAATCCATAGCTTTGAACGGTGCATGTATAAGCTCACTCAATGCTTTGCCACTAGTAAGAGAATAAAAAGAATCCAAACTACTTATTAACTATTAAACATATAAACATGATGTTGGTTATTACATCACCCTTAGGTTAGTTTTGATAATAAGCAAACAAGGAATTAAATTAAATTATTTACACCACAATCATAAAAGAAATACATTAAATATATCTAAATATAGAGAAAATAAAATACATCTGGATATTTTACGTACAATATAACAGTTTAGGACCGTTACAGTCGAAAATTGTTATCCAAAGCAGGATTGTGCTATTTCAAGAAAATCAAACTTTGGCATATATTGAAAAGCTTATGGTGCCTCCCAAAATAAGTTTAAATGCTCAGAACAAAGCTTAGCTCCAATGCAATGTGTCACAGATAATAAAGAGATGTGTGAGTAAATAGCAAAAGCTGACAAAAGGTCGACGAAGATGATGATATTGAGCAGTGGGAGCTACAATCCTCTCCACAAGCTATTTTACTACCATCACAACAGGTAAATGATGATACACATCCTAAGTTGCTCATATTGTTAATAATGAGTTTGTTAACATGGCAAAGTCTAGCATGCCAAATATTAAAGGAACGTAGCATATAAGCAGAAGATGAAACTTTATTAGCATCAACATTCCATTTAAACATCCCATCAATGGCATACCCTTTCCCAACAAATACATTGTTCTTAGAAATTGTATACAAATCAACCCCAATAGTTTGAGTAAACCCAGCCTTGTTGAGAAGATTGCCTGAAACAAGATTCTTCCTCATCTCTGGAGTATGTAGAACTTCTTTGAGAGTGACAATCTTTCCAGATGTAAACTTTAAATCCACATCGCCAATACCAGCAACAATAGTGGAGTGTGAATCTCCTAACAATACTTTCTTGTCCTTAGTTTCAGAATAGGACTTAAATAAACTACGATCATAGCAGACATGGCGTGAAGCACCAGTGTCTACCCACCACCCCTCGGATCCTTCGATTACATTGACTTCAGAAATCATTGCAACAGGTTCCTCTTTGATAAGATTTGCCCGCGGAGGAAGACAACGCTTATTCCGACAGTTCCGAGGCAAATGACCCGGCTTGTTACAGTTGTAGCATACAAACTGTACCGTATCATTTCTTGAATGGGTTTTTTGTCCTTTCTGATTCTGAGAACCATTCTTGGTCTGGTTATAGCGATTGCGATTCTGATTCTGATTCTGATTCTTTATAGGTTTTCCTTTAGATTCAGAACTACAAAAGCAGATTTCCTATTGTTTGAAACAATATTAATTTCATCCTTTTTATCTTGTTTACGAGCTTTCGTCTTAATACGCATACGAGTTATCAAACTTTCTAAAGAAAATTCCTTAATTTTATGTCTAAGGGTATTCTTAAAATCCTTCCAATTAGGGTGCAGTTCGTCTTTTAAAACAGCAACTTGAAACTGTTCATCCAAAGATATACATTCAAAAACAATTTCATGAGCTATTTTCTGTAGCTTGTGAGATTGTGAGATTGAACCTCCACTGATTTGTCGTCGGACATCCGGATCTTCAGATAGTGACTAACATCTTACTTCTTGGACCCAGCTTCCTCAGTTTTGTATTTTTTCTGAAGTGCCTCCCAAACTTCCTTTGCTGTCTTGTGAGAACTGTAATAGTCATACAGATCATCGGACATGCCATTAAGTATATAGTTTTTACATAAGAAATCAGTTTCATCCCAGGTTTGAAACTCTTTGATTTGGGCTTCAGTTGGGTTTTCAGGTAATACCCCAGGTTTGAAACTCTTTGATTTGGGCTTCAGTTGGGTTTTCAGGTAATACAACCATCGGCTTATCAGAAGTACAAATAGAAGCTATTTTTTCATGGTTAAGAAAAATAACATTTTTTGTTTCCAGCGTTTGAAGTATGATCCTTCAAAGTGGAAGGGTTTGTTAAGATCTGAGGTTATCAGGACAGTATCGGTCTCGGATGTCATTGCAGAATGTCTTAAAATTGCTGTAGATGCAGAAACCGAGTAGAGACAGGAACGAAGTTACCAAGTAATAGGGGCTGGTCGCAGACTAGGTCGCTCTCTTTAAAACGTTTCGCGCTTCTGTCCAAGTCTGTGCAAGCAGTTGTAGCCCTGTCGTGCCCAGAATAAAACAACCCAGAATCTCTTCTGTTGACGACCACCTTTGCACTGGAAGGCGATCGACAAGAACAAACACCACACGTGGAACACTACTCGGGAACACAAAAATCTCTAGAAGAAATTTAAAACAAAAACAGAGAAGATGGGAGGGTTTCGGAACATAGAGTTTTTGCAGGAGAGTTTTTGCAGGAGGAAGAAGATAGTGTCGATCTGCTTCAAAAATGGAATGCACGCACAGTTTTATTAATAAAATAATTGTAACGTTTGAAAACGGGAAAGTTAACGCGAGTTAATACCAGATCTGAAAATTAACACGAGTTAATTTTGGATCTAGGATTAATGAGCGTTTAATTCTGAATCTGGACGTTTAAAATACAAATGTTTGAAATTCGTTTTTAAAATTCAAATCAGTTTGGAACTTTTGAATATTTAAAAATAATTATTTTATCCAAAAAATAATAACCGCGCGCACGACACACCACGGCCTGCCGGCGGGTGGCGGTGCGCGTGTGTGTTGAACCTATGTTCATGTAAGTCCTCTCTCGTTCACAAAATAATCGTACCTCTTGGGGCACACCCCAAAGGCTCACCAAAACCTTTATAAACCACTCCAAGCCTCTTTGCCCAAGATGTGGGACTAAAGCTTTTTGGAGGGAAACCTAGGAGAGGCCAAATTCATATGATATAATTTCAAAAATCAAAAAGTTCCAACAGAATATGTGTGACACACTTTAGTTGCCACCTTGCTCCGATGAGCTTGTTTATGATATGCATCCCATGGGTGACTTAATCACAGTTTTGTATCTGGGCTGGTATGGCACAGTGGATAAACTGCAAGGCTGGACACCTTGCTGCTTGCAGTTGGTATGGAGTCAGTTTGGTATGATGTTAAGTGTCTGTTTGATAGATTTATTCCTCTCGTGTGACTTGATGAAGGCTTAATTTCCGAAAACTTAGTGATACTGTTGTATACAGCCTCGACCTTGCTAGAGTCTGTCTTTACAAATGGCAATGGAAGTTATGGTGACTTTGTGATGAAGACTGTCCTCTAATCATGGCTACATCGCTGAGATTGTCACTGATGTCACTGGCATAACTAATGTGACTTCTAGTGGAACTTTCGCAAGTTTCTCTAAAATTGCACTTTACAACACGTGTTTACAAGGCACCATATTTGGTCTATGGCTTTTTGTTGTTGATTGCAACGGTATCTCATACTATCTTTTAACAATCCAGAATCTGCTCTGTTGACGACCACCTTTGCACTAGAAGGCAATCGGCAAGAACAAATACCACATGTTGAACACTCAAGAACAAACACCACATGTGAAACACTGCTCGGGAACAAAAAAATTTCTGGAAGAAATTTAAAATAAAAACAGAGAAGAAGGGGGGGTTTCGGAACAGAGAGTTTTCGCAGGAGGAAGATGATAGTGTCGATCTGCTTCAAAAATGGAATGCACACACAGTTTTATAAAGAAAATAATTGTAACGTTTGAAACGGGAAAGTTAATGCAAGTTAATACTGAAGAAATATAGAAGAAGGAGATATACGATCGGAGAGAGAGATAAGAGAAACCGACGATATTTTCATTAGCCTCAATGGGTTTATATAGATTACATAGTGACTGTTGGAATGCCAACAGGTATGACTCTTGGGATATCAATGGGTGTCTCTTGGATAATGAACGGTTGCATTCCTTGGGATGCCAACCGTTGTGTCTGTTGGAAAACCAATGCGTCCCTTGGGAAGAGGAGATGGTGTTATCTCTTTACACGCCCCCGCAAACTGAGCGGCAGAGATGACGAACAGTTTGTCCCGGAGAAGTTCGAACCGCGGAGTCGGGAGGCTCTTTGTGAAGATGTCAGCAGGATTATCCTCGGTGGATATGTGTCGAACACGAATATTGTTGGAGGTGACTTGCTCACGAATGAAGTGGTAGTCGATAGCGAAATGCTTCGTTCGAGAGTGAAAGATCAGATTGGATGATAACGAAAGAGCCGACTTGTTGTCACACCAGAGAAGAGGGGTATCCTGGAGAGGAATCTTCAGATCTGTCAGGAGAAGTTGGAGCCAAATGATGTCCTTAGCAGTCAAGGACAACGAGCGATATTCAGACTCTGTGGAGCTATGAGAGATGGAGGACCGCTTCTTAGCGCTCCAAGTGAGTGGGTTTCGGCCAAGGAAAACGTAGAAACCACTGATAGAACGTCGATCAGTGGGATCACCAGCCCAGTCAGCATCAGAAAAAGCAACAAGTGACAGCGGACTGGGGCGAAGGAGGATGCCATGAGTCGGAGTAGATTGGAGATACCGCAGAATACGCTTGGCAGCAGTGAGATGAGATTCGCATGGACTGTGAAGAAACTGACAGACCCGATTGACGGCAAACGCAATATCTGGACGGGTCAGTGTGAGATACTGAAGGGCGCCAACAATGCTGCGGTAGTAAGAACCATCTGAGAGAGGAGGATCCGGGTGAACATGTGACAGCTTAGCCGAGACAGGAGTTCGGGCAGGTTTGCAATTGGCAAGTCCCGCTCGTTGAAGGAGGTCTTTAGTATACTTAGTTTGGGGCACGAAGCTACCATGACGGTGTCGTTGTATTTCCAGACCCAAGAAGTAGGAGAGGTCGCCAAGGTCTTTAAGGGAGAATTCTTGAGATAATAAGGTGATGAATTGAGGGATATACGAGGAAGAGGATCCAGTGATGAGAATATCATCCACATAGAGTAAGATCACTGTAGTCTGACCACTGTAGTGCCGGATGAAGAGGGAGGAGTCGGCGATGCTGGGAATGAAGCCATGGAGACGAATGAAGGTTGAAAAACGGGCGTACCACTGTCTCGGTGCCTGTTTGAGGCCATACAAGGCCTTCCGGAGTTTGCAGACGTGGTGAGGGAAGGAAGGATCAATAAAGCCTGCCGGCTGCTCCATGTAGAGGTCCTCTTCAATATTGCCATGTAGAAAGGAATTGGAGACATCGAGCTGTTTGATTGGCCAATCGAAGTGAAGAGCGAGTGCAATCAGAAGGCGGATGGAGCCATGTTTGGCCACAGGACTGAATGTTTGAGCATAGTCAATGCCTTCCTTTTGGTGGAAGCCCTTGGCAACCAACCGGGCCTTGTAGCGAGCAATAGACCCCAGGGCGTCCCGCTTGATTTTGTATACCCACTTGCAGCCGATGATGTTGGATTTAGAGGGGGGACAACCAGATCCTAAGTCTGTTGACGGGTGAGGGCATCGAATTCAGATTGCATGGCAGCGATCCAGTGGGGATGTTTGGAAGCTTCTTTGAAGGAGAGAGGTTCCTCAGATGTGATAGCAGCATGGAGATTAAGAGGTTGGCGAGGGCGGAAAGTGCCAACCATAGAGCGGGTAGTCATGGGATGAGTGGGAAGAGGGGCAGGCGGATGAGAACTCGTTGGAGGTGGAGTGGGAGGAGGTGTATCGGGGAGGTAGGCTGTAGGATGGGTTGTCGGTGTTTGATGGGCTATGAGATGTGGGGGAGGTTGCCTGGGAACAAGAGGAGTGAGATGTGGTGTATTGGGAGTAGGGGTAGCTATTGGGGAAGCGGATGCAGGAGAGAAAGGAGTGTCGGGAAAGGCATCGGGACAGGGATATCTCGGAGAAGTCTCGGGACATGATGGTCCGGGAGGAGAGGGCTCAGGAGGACTCGTCTGGGGAGAGGAGGTTCCGGGAGGACTCGTGCCTGGTTGGAAGTAGGGAAAAGTCTGTTCTTCAAATTGAACATGCCGGGTGAGGTAGATGCGTCTGGTTTTTAGCTCCATGCATTTGTAGGCCTTCATATTGTCTGGATAACCAAGGAAGACGCATGGTTGAGATCGTGGCTCAAGTTTGTCACCCGCATAAGGTCGAAGGCAGGGAAAACAAAGACAACCAAATGTGCGCATCCACTTATAATCTGGGAGCCGATGATGTAGAATCTCAAGAGGAGACTTGTTCTGCTGAGTAGAGGATGGTAGACGGTTGATCAGATATACGGCCGTCTTTGCTGCATTTGGCCAATGTTGTTTGGGCATGGAAGCAGTTAGAAGTAAAGCAAGTGTTGTTTCGATTATATGTCGGTGTTTTCGTTCTGCGACACCATTTTGTTCCGGAGTGTATGGTGCAGATGTTTGGTGTATGATACCAAGGCGATGAAATAGGGAAGAAAACTGGTTGTTGACAAACTCGCCCCCGCCGTCAGAACGAAATTTTTTGATTTTGGTGTTGAACTGTCGTTCAGCCATGATTTGAAAAGACTGAAAAGCAGCAAACACATCGGATTTGTGATAAAGAGGATAGAGCCAAGTATATCGAGAGAAATCATCAATGAAAATAACATAGAATCTATATCCCTTTTTCGATTGAATAGGAGCAGGGCCCCATACATCAGAATGAATTAAAAGCAAGGGGAGTTTTGGATCTTGATTCAGACAGATGGAATGGGAGTTTATGACTCTTGCTCATAGAGCAATGAGAACAAGACTTCAGGGGAGACAGCTTGACAGATAGACCGGAGGCGATCTTTGAGACAATAGGAGAAGCTGGATGACCAAGTCTGGTGTGCCAAAGATCACCCGAGGAAGAAGATGCAAAGAAGGAGACAGGTTCCGAATGAAGTGGATAGAGTCCATTTCTACTCGGTCCGTGGAGAAGAATTTGACCGGTGTCTATGCCCTGAACAATAAAACCAGTAGAGAAGAATTTAATGAAACAGTTGTTATCTTTGGTGAATTTGTAAACTGAGAGTAGGTTTTTGGAAAACTCAGGAGCATGGAGAATGTCAGGAAGAAGTAAAGGAGACCGAAGAGAGGGGATAGAAGAGGAGCCAATGTTGGCAATAGGAGCAGAAACCCCAGTACCAATAGTGATCCTTTTATTACCAGTGTAAGGAGTCGAGGACTCAAGATGTCCCGCAGTAGAAGTGATGTGGTCAGTGGCCCCAGTGTCAAGAAACCAGTTTGTCTCCGCAGAGGGAGTGCTTTGAGAGACATGCGCTTCTAGTTTGTGGACATGCTCATGAATCCAGAAGCAATCAAGTGTGATGATTTGGTTTCCCACGTACTTGGCATGGAATAGGGCAACTAGTCGGATCGGTAGGGATACGACGCCTAGATCTCCCGGTTTGTGCTGGGGATCTGCCTGGAGTAGGGAGTAATGGAGGGCGAGATTGACTCAAATGAGATGCCCCACGTCCATGACCGCCACGATTACTCGGGACATGTCCCGAGTAGGAGCGATACTGTCTTGAGCGGTTGTCCCGATGGCTATAGTTGGTGAAGAGAGCAGAAGTGTTATCCGGAACGAGAGTTGTCCCGGAGGTTGGTAACGTCTCGGAAGATGGTGCGTGACGTTGCAACAGCATATTAGCTTCTTCAGCAATAAGGCTACTACAAAGTTCTTCCACCGTGTATGGTATCCCGCGATTGCGAGCTATAACACGGAAGGAATTATAAGTAGAGGGAAGACCGTGAAGCGTCTGTCGGAGAACTTGTCGGGTGGTAATAGTATCGGGACCAGCCGTTTGTAGTTGATCGTAAATGTTCTTTGCACGGTCCAAATAGGCTGTCATGGATTCGTTTTCCATGGTGAGGTTGTTGAGTTTGTCTTGGAGAAGTTCAATGTGACCTTCGGAAAGAATGTCGTAACGTTGCTCCAATTTCGTCCAGAGAATACGAGAGGACGTTACACCGAGAATAATACCAAGGGCGGAGGTGGTAAGGGTTGCTTGAAGACAAATACAGAGGTGCTGATCAGTGATCAACCACTCTTGAAACTTTGGATTTGGGATAGGAGGAAGAGGTTCAGTGGTGGTGGAGCGAGGATCTGGTATAGTGGGAGAAGGGGAGGATAGAGTTCCGTCGACATACTCTGATACCGACGAAGGGGACGACCGGTTAGGGAGGATGCTCTGATACCATGAAGAAATATAGAAGAAGGAGATATACGATCGGAGAGAGAGATAAGAGAAACCGACGATATTTTCATTAGCCTCAATGGGTTTATATAGATTACATAGTGACTGTTGGAATGCCAACAAGTATGACTCTTGGGATATCAATGGGTGTCTCTTGGGTAATGAACAGTTGCATTCCTTGGGATGCCAACCGTTGTGTCTGTTGGGGAACCAATGCGTCCCTTGGGAAGAGGAGATGGTGTTATCTCTTTACAAATACCAGATCTGAAAATTAACGCGAGTTAATTTTGGATCTAGGATTAATGAGCGTTTAATTCTGAATCTAGACATTTAAAATTCAAAAGTTTGAAATTCGTTTTTAAAATTCAAATCAATTTGGAACTTTTGAATATTTAAAATTAATTATTTTATCCAAAAAGTAATAACCGCGTGCACGAACGACACATCACGACCGGTCGGCCGACGGCGGTGGCGACGTGCATGTGTGTTGAACCTATGTTCATGTAAGTCCTCTCCCCTTCACAAAATAGTCGTACTCCTTGGGGCACACCTCAAAGGCTCACCAAAACCTTTATAAACTCCTCCAAACCTCTTTGCCCAAGCAATGTGGGACTAAAGCTTTTTGGAGGGAAAACTAGGAGAGGCCAAATTCATATGATATAATTTCAAAAATCAAAAAGTTCCAACAATCCCCCACATGTATTTTTAACAAAAAAATACAAAAGTCCATTTTTCATCGAGCAGTATGTTTTAATATAAGACTTATGCATAAGTAAAGGTGTCTACTGACTTGAACCTTTACATAGTGTCGATGATTTAGATTTTACTAGAGTACCTCGTAGTTTTGAACTCTATTTCTAACATCATCACACACACAACCTTATCAAGGTGTTGTTAATAAGCCCATGCTTTACGGCCATGCACGTGTATGCCAGTATAGTGAATGCTCTAGAGAATTTTACCCAACATTCCTTAGGAAGCGGCCTCACTTCCACGTTCACATAGGTGATTCTATCAAGGGTACTCCTGTAGCTAGGTACCCCACTCCACATAGAGTATAGATATCATTAAGAGTTAAAATTAACTCATCCTTCTATCTCTTCAGGATGTCATGCTCAAATTCAATTTCTATGGAATAGGACTAAAAATTATGATAGCATGATTCTTCACATATCACTTCATGATTTGTTATTACCCTTTGAATCTATTTCTCAGGATCTCCGGTCTATAGATTGGGTTTACCTCACAAGTGACTCATCATTCTAAGGGCATGAGTCCCATTCCTTTCGAGGTTTTAAAAACCTTTTCTCGAGCTAATCCTTTCGTCAAAGGATCAGCTAAATTATCATCAGTATGTACATGATCCACGCTCACAACTCCAGAGGTCATATACTCTCTAATAGTGTTGTGCTTGCGACGTATTTGTCACCTTTTTCCGTTATAATAACGGTTCTGAATCTTTACAATAGCTGCAGTACTATCACAATAGATCAAGACGGCTGGAATCGGTCTTTCCCATAAAGGATGTTCTGATAACAGGTTTCTTAGCCAACCTGCTTCTTCACTAGCTGAAGCTAGTGCAATCATCTCAGATTCCATGGTGGATTGAGCTAAGATAGTCTGTTTCTTAGATTTCCAAGAGACAGCTCCACCAGCTCTGCTAAAAATATAGCCACTACTTGCATTGGAGTCATCTGAAAGGGTGTTCCAATCAGTATCGCTATATCCTTCAAGGACAGCGGGAAACTTTTGATATTGTAATCCGAGATCATGGTCCTCTTAAGCTACCTCATGACTCTCTCAATAGCATGCCAATGTGCAATACTAGGTCTGCTTGTAAACCTGCATAGTAACCCTACAGCATAAGCTATATCATGTCTAGTACAATCAGCAGCATATCGAAGACTGCCAATACTCAGTTTGTCTACCACCCTCGTCGGTGTTCTCAAACAATTTAACACTAGGATCATATGGAGTACATGCTGGTTTACAATCAAAATAATTATATTTCTTTAGAATCATACCAATGTAATGGGATTGATTCAAAAAAATTCCATGTTCAGACCGAGTTATTTTAATTCCAAGGATTACATTAGCTTCACCAATATCTTTCATGTCAAAGTTTGCACTTAACATTGATTTTA
Organism: Scilla litardierei; assembly: GCA_030789695.1. Classification (NCBI taxonomy): domain Eukaryota; kingdom Viridiplantae; phylum Streptophyta; class Magnoliopsida; order Asparagales; family Asparagaceae; genus Scilla; species Scilla litardierei. The sequence continues at coordinate 134,795,863 of CM061132.1, read as the reverse complement.
CATTGTTCACAACATGAATGTTTGAACCAAATATAAGCATATCATCAACATAAAGACATATAATGGTGCAAATACCATTATCAGATTTATAATATATGCATTTGTCACTTTCGTTAACTTTGAAACCATCAGAGATAACAAGGTTATCAAATTTTTCATGTCATTGCTTAGGAGCTTGTTTCAATCCATAAAGTGACTTATCTAATTTACACTTTGTCTTCCAGACCAGGAACAACAAAACCTTCAGGTTGATCCATGTAGATTTCTTCTTCTAATTCACCATTAGAAAAGCTGTTTTAACATCCATTTGGTGCACTACTAGATTTTGTATAGCAGCAAGAGCCAAAAGCACACGAATGGATGTAATTCTAGACACCGGTGAAAAAGTATCAAAGAAATCTATATTTTCTTGTTGTCTAAATCCTTTGGCCACCAGACGAGCTTTATACTTACTAATAGTTCCATCAGGTTTCAACTTCTTCTTAAGAATCCACTTACATCCTATTGATTTAAAACCAGGAGGTAGATCTACTAGGTGCCAAGTTCTATTTGACTCAAGAGAGTCCATCTCATCATTAATAGCATCTTGCCACATGTTGGCATCTACAGAGGACAAAACCTCTTTAATAGTGTTAAGATCTTCTAAGGTATAAGTATAGAAATCCGAACCAAAATCTTTCGATAATCTAGTACGTTTACTCCGCCTAGGTTCAATTTCTAATTCCTTATCAGGTTCATTAATTCTATTGATAGGTAAAATATTAGAACTTGTGCCCCCACCATTCTTCAATTTAAAAGGATATTTATCTTCATAAAAATCAGCATTGTTAGATTCAATAACAACATGATCTTTCAAATCATAGAATCTATATGCTTTGCTATTAATAGCATATCCAATAAACACACATTCATAAGCCTTACTAGCAAGTTTCTTCCTTTTGGGGTCAGAAATCTCCTAACATAGGCTAAACAACCCCAAGTCTTAAAATAAGACAGATATGGTTTTTTATGCTTAAAAACTTCATAAGGATAAATCCTGCTTTTAGACTTAGGAACTCTATTAAGTACATAGCAAACAGTCAATAAAATTTCTCCCCACCAATAAGAAGCAGCACCAGAGTTAAGTAAAATAGCAACTACAGATTCAGCAAAAGTTCTATTTTTTTTCTTTCAGCTTTACCATTCATTTCAGGTGAATATGGAGTAGTTTTTTCATGAATTATGCCATGTGAATTATAAAAATCAATGAATAAATCAGAGTCATATTCAGCACCTGAGTTAAGTAAAATAGCAACTACAGATTCAGCAAAAGTTCTATTTTTTCTTTCAGCTTTACCATTCATTTCAGGTGAATATGGAGTAGTTTTTTCCTGAATTATGCCATGTGAATTATAAAAATCAATGACTAAATCAGAGTCATATTCAGTTGCTCTATCAGTTCGTAATCTCTTTATCTTCTTATTACATTGATTTTCAATTTCAGTCACAAATAAGTTAAACATATCAAAAGCATCACTTATATTCTTCATGAGATAAACAAAAGTGTAATCAGAACAATCATCAATAAATGTGATAAAATAACGTTTACTATTCCTAGTCAAAACACCATCAAACTCGCATATATCAGAATGAATTAAATCAAGAGGTTCAGATTCTCTAATAATTGATTTATGATGGGTTTTTGTAAACATTATTTTATCATCTAAAGACATTTTTGGAATAAATCCTAAGTTGCTCATATTGTTAATAATGTGTTTGTTAACATGACAAAGTCTAGCATGCCAAAAATTAAAGGAATGCAGCATATAAGCAGAAGATGAAACTTTATTGTCATCAACATTCAATTTAAACATCCCATCAATGGCATACCATTTCCCAACAAATACATTGTTCTTAGAAATTGTATACAAATCAGCCCCAATAGTTTGAGTAAATCCAACCATGTTGAGAAGATAGCCTGAAACAAGATTCTTCCTCGTCTCTGGAGTATGTAGAACTTCTTTGAGAGTGACAGTCTTTCCAGAGGTAAACTTTAACTCCACATCGCCAATACCAGCAACAATAGTGGAGTGTGAATTTCCTAACAATACTTTCTTGTCCTTAGTTTCAGAATAGGACTTAAATAAACTACGATCATAGCAGACATGGTGTGAAGCACCAGTGTCTACCCACCACCCTTCGAATCCTTCGATTACATTGACTTCAGAAATCATTGCAACCAGTTCCTCTTTGGTAAGATTTGCCCGCAGAGCAAGACACCGCCTATTCCGACAGTTCCGAGCCAAATGACCAGGCTTGTTACAGTTGTAGCATACAAACTGTACCGTATCATTTCTTGAATGAGTTTTTTGTCCTTTCTGATTCTGAGAACCATTCTTGGTCTGGTTATAGCGATTGCGATTGCGATTCTGATTCTAATTCTTTATAGGTTTTTCTTTAGATTCAGAACTACAGAAGCAGATTTTCTACTGTTTGAAACAGTATTAATTTCATCCTTTTTATCTTGTTTACGAGCTTCCTCCTCAATACGCATACGAGTTATCAAACTTTCTAAAGAAAATTCCTTAGTTTTGTGTCTAAGGGTATTCTTAAAATCCTTCCAATTAGGGGGCAGTTTGTCTATTAAAACAGCAACTTGAAACTGTTCATCCAAAGACATACATTCAGAAACAATTTCATGAGCTATTTTCTGTAGCTTGTGAGATTGAACCTCCACTGATTTGTTGTCGGACATCTGGATCTTCAGATAGCGACTAACATCATACTTCTTGGACCCAGCTTCCTCGGTTTCGTATTTTTTCTGAAGCGCCTCCCAAAATTCTTTTGCTGTCTTGTGAGAACCGTTGTAGTCATACAGATCATCGGACATGCCATTAATTAGATATTTTTTACATAAGAAATCAGTTTCATCCCAGGTTTGAAACTCTTTGATTTGGGCTTCTGTTGGGTTTTCAGGTAATACAAGCATCGGCTTATCAGGACAGTATCGGTCTCGGATGTCATTGCAGAATGTCTTAAAATTGCTGTAGATGCAGAAACCGTGTAGAGACAGGAACGAAGTTACCAAGTAATATGGGCTGAGTCGCGGACTTGGTCGCTCTCTTTAAAACGTTTCGCGGCTCTGCCCAATTCTGTGCAAGCAGCTGTACCCCCGTCATCCCCAGGATAAAACAACCCAGAATCTACTCTGTTGACGACCACCTTTGCACTGGAAGGCGATCGACAAGAATAAACACCACACATGGAACACTACTCGGGAACAAAAAAATCTCTAGAAGAAATTTAAAACAAAAACAGAGAAGAAGGGAGGGTTTCAGAACAAAGAGTTGTTGCAGGAGGAAGTAGTGTCGATCTGCTTCAAAAAATGGAATGCACGCACAGTTTTATTAATAAAATAATTGTAACGTTTGAAAACGGGAAAGTGAACGCGAGTTAATACCAGATCTGAAAATTAACGCGAGTTAATTTTGGATCTAGGATTAATGAGCGTTTAATTCTGAATCTGGACGTTTAAAATTCAAATGTTTGAAATTCGTTTTTAAAATTCAAATCAATTTGGAACTTTTGAATATTTAAAAATAATTATTTTATCCAAAAAATAATAACCGAGTGCACGATACGTCACGGCCGACCGGCGGGTGGCGGTGCGCGTGTGTGTTGAACCTATGTTCATGTAAGTCCTCTCTCCTTCACAAAATAGTCGTATCCCGTGGGACACACCTCAAAGGCTCACCAAGCTTTATAAACTCCTCCAAGCCACTTTGCCCAAGCAATGTGGGACTAAAGCTTTTTGGAGGGAAACCTAGGAGAGGCCAAATTCATATGATATAATTTCAAAAATCAAAAAGTTCCAACAGAATATGTGTGACACACTTATAGTTGCCAGCTTGCTCCGATGAGCTTGTTTATGATATGCATCCCATGGGTGACTTAATCACAGGTTTGTATCTGGGCTAGTATGGCACAGTGGATAAACTGCAAGGCTGCAGGTTGCAGCTGGTATGCAGTCAGTTTGGCATGATGTTAAGTGTCTGTTTGATAGATTTATTCCTCTTGTGTGACTTGACGAAGGCTTAATTTCCGAAAACTTTGTGATACTGTTGTATACACCCTCGACCTTGCATTGCAAGAGTCAGTCTTTACAAATGGCAAGGGAAGTTATGGTGAAGGCTGTCTTCTTACCATGGCTATATCACTGATGTCTCTGGCAGAGCTGATGTAACTTTTGGTGAAACTTTCCCAAGTTTCTCTAGAATCACGGGAAGGATTAGATTACAACACACGTTTACAAGGCATCATATTTGCTCTATGGCTTTATTTTGTATTTCAGACTATGTTCTAGCAGCATGCGCACATTCAAGCCTGATGATAGGGCTTCGATTGACAGGCCATTGGTTGGGCGTATGCACGGGGGGATCATATAACATGGGAGCATCTGCTCGTCTACTGGGTTGCCCCCCTTCTAGCCACAGCATTGGCTGTATGCGCATTCAAGCTGTTTACTGAACCAAGGAGGATCAAGGGGCAAGAAGCTGAGAAACAGAAGGGTAAATCGGAGTGAAGAAGGGGCTCATCCAAACAACTAGCCTGTCTTGTATATAACTGTGTCTTGTGTCACTGTCCATTTTTCGTGTTGGTGAAGGGTAGACTCGATCGGGGTACTTCGTAGCTTGAGCAGCAGTTGCATGCTGCATCAAAATACTTCACTCTTCGTCGAAGAAATTCTTTCAAAAGGCTCGAAGGCTAGAGCAATCACGATCTCTTACTAACAATGTTGTGATTGCTCCAACTTCATTGCTTGTTTCGTTGCTCCCCTGAAAGGAACGTCTCTGTGATATCAAATATTTTTGAGGCAGGGCTGTAGGCTACTTCAGTCTATGTTTACATATACTCTCTCTTCCAGTGAAATTCTGCAGACATTTCAGAGTCGCTCACCCTTTGTGTTTGGAAATAATCAGCCAGGGTTTCTCGATAGATATATTTATTTGCGGATTTCTTGTCTCTCGGTTTTGATAGAACCGGGCAACGCTGCTCAAGAGGTCTATATGAGAAGATACAGGTCAATTTTTCAGACCCAAACTAGAACAAGCTGAGAAACATGAATCGATTTGGATCAGCTCTGGTTCATAGATTTTCACATTTTTACCACAGGTTTTTCCATTTTGCTGCACCATCCAATGGCAAACGACAGAAGCCGGTCAGAGTTTTCATAAGATAAAAAAATTCAGGCAGCTCCTTTTGAGGGGTCTTCTCAAACAATGAGGACAAGTTTAGAGAAACAAGACTGAAGATGAGCAATATGCGTGTTGATGATAGAAATTATGTATAGCATGCTGCTAAAAGATAGCAACGTATATATGGAACATATATGTGTGCTGACAGCATATGAAATTTTCCTAGTGCTGTCTGTATTCTGGATGTCAAAGAAATTTGCAATGTATACTACAACTTGTCGTTACTTTTTCACTAATTTTAGAGTGAATACACCACTTTTTGAGCTTCCATGTTCAATGCAAGAGGCATGACGGAAGGGGTCGACAACAAGCGCCGAAAGTACGAAAACCCCACGGAATTAAACACCGCAAAACGCCAGCGGACAAATTTTCAGGGCGGCGCGAAATCTGCGGGCGGCGTACCTTTGCGTACGAAACATTTCGGTGGGCCTCAATGATTATATCAGCTACAAGAGGAAGCTTCCCGGCAGTTGCCACCGACAGCCAAGGGGGAGGAGGGGTCAAGAAGAGCCTCATAAAATTAACGCAGACGTCCTTCCTCCTTCCAGAGGCTTCCTTTTTAACTTCGTTTTTGCTGTTGTTGAAGATAATACGTGTAAATTTCCTCAGCTCACAACAAATAAGCAAGATTTTGCGAAAAACATGGACAAGACAATCAGTACAAAAAGAGCATGAGGCTGCTTTCTTCTTGGATTCTTTTGGTGGAGACTGTTGGAATTAATCTTGTTAATTAATTAGGAGGTTACTTATTATTTAGGAATACCAATAGTCTCCTTTATAACATGTGGAGGTTACCTATTAGTGGGGGATATGAAGAGACACTTTGTAATTAGCCTTTATAACATGTGGAGGTTACCTATTAGTGGGGATATGAAGAGACACTTTGTAATTAGGTTTCGGCTATAAATATAGCCTATTATGATAATGAAATCATCGGAGAAAAACCTTTACATCCTCATCTCATTTTGATTGTTCTATCTTCCACATTTGGTATCAGAGCCACACCTAAATTCCTCAGCCAAAAGAAATGTCTTCTACATCCTCAGCAATGTCTGACACGGCGACATCGAAGTTCTCGATGAAGGATGGGTCGATGACCATCCATTATCCTTTGCTGATGAAGGATAACTACTCGTCGTGGGCATTGAAGATGCGGGTTTTCATGGGCGTGAATGGAGTTTGGGATGCGATCGAACCAACAAGTCAAAATGAGGCGGTGGATAGCAAGAAGGATTCGATGGCGTTAGCCGCCATCTATCAAAGTATCAGCGAGGAGACGCTAATGCTGATCTCGGAGAAGAAAACGGCCAAAGAAGCATGGGAGATGCTAAAGACAATGCACATGGGCGTGGAGCGCGTCCGAGAAGCAAAAATTCAAACCCTACGATGGGAGTTTGAACGTCTTCGCATGGAAGATGCGGAGACGGTCGATGACTTTGCTACGAAGTTGACAACCAACGTCAACAGGATCCGTGCATTGGGAGACAAGGTCGAAGAGACCTATGTCGTCCGGAAGCTTCTCCGTGCGGTTCCCGAAAAATTCCTGCAAATCGTTTCTACGATGGAGCAATTCGGGAACTTGAAGACCATGACCTTGGAGGAGGTCATTGGGTCTCTGAAGGCCCACGAAGAACGGCTCTCTAGCCGTCAAAGATCCACCAATGAGAAGGTGGAGGAGCGGGTTCTACTGACGGAATCCGAATGGAGGGCAAAATATGATGCCGCATCAAGCTCGTCAAGGGGACAAGGTGGTGGGCATTATTTTCGTGGGCGAGGTCGTGGCCGTGGCCGTGGCCGTGGTCGTGGCCATGGACGCAATGATGGGCGTGGTGATGGACCAACTCATCAAGAGAAGACTCGGGACAAAAGCAAACTCCAATGTTACAAGTGCAACAAGTTCGGGCACTTTGCAAACGAGTGCCGTTCCGAGAAGACCGGAGACAAAGCCCACTTTACGAAGTGGGATGATGATGCGCCAGCTCTTCTCAAAGCCGAGTTGTGTGAACTCGGACATTCGGAGGAGCGTGAGAATGTATTGATGCTCAACGAGGAGAAGGTGATGCCAAATCTTCATGCAGTTGAGGCGTGGTACCTCGATACCGGGGCTAGCAATCATATGACGGGTTGCAAGGAGAAGTTCTCCGACCTAGATGAAAGCATCAAGGGGAACGTAAAGTTTGGTGATGAATCCGTCGTCAATATTTGTGGGCGTGGAACTATCTTGTTCCAATGCCAAAATGGGCAACATCTCACGTTGTGTGATGTTTATTATATCCCGAAGCTCCGAAGCAACATCGTGTCCATTGGACAACTTGATGAACACGGATGTGCAAGCACAATAAAGGATGGCTCTCTCAAGATCTTCGACAACACAGGGAGGCTATTGGCTAATGTGAAGCGGAGTCGAAACAGGTTGTATGCTCTTGATCTTCGCCTTGCCGAACCCATGTGCTTGATGGTGAACCTCAAGGAGAAGTCGTGGCTATGGCATGCACGCTACGGTCACTTGAACTTTCCGGCGCTAAGGAGCTTAGCGCACAAGAAGATGGTTGAAGGCATGCCGGTCTTGGGGCAACAAGATCAACTGTGTGATGGGTGCTTGGTCGGAAAGCAACATCGCACGCCATTTCCATCCTCCTCGACGTATCGTGCGGAGAAGCCCCTTCAACTTATTCACGCCGATCTCTGTGGACCGATCACACCGGTGACACCGGGAGGTAACCAATATTTTCTGCTATGCGTAGATGATTTCAGTCGTTACATGTGGATCGGTCTTATCAAAAGCAAGGATGAGGCTTTTAATGCATTTAAGAAAATCAAATCGCTAGCGGAGATGGAGGTCGACCTACGGTTGAAAATGTTGCGGACGGATCGAGGAGGGGAGTTCACCTCAAAGGACTTCTCCAGTTATTGTGAAAAACTGGGCATCAAAAGGCAACTCACAGCACCATATTCGCCGCAACAAAACGGTGTTGTAGAGCGGAGGAATCAGATTATCATTGAGATGGCAATGAGCTTGTTGAAGAGCAAGAACATGCCCTCGTTCTTTTGGGGAGAAGCGGTGAATACGGCTGTCCATATCCTCAACCGTGCACCGACGAAGAGTCTCGAAGGGATGACACCATATGAAGCTTGGTGTGGGCGGAAGCCGAAGGTCCACTACCTTCGTGTCTTTGGATGCGTTGCGCATATGAAAATTGTGCAACCTCATCTAAAGAAGCTGGAAGATCGCAGCAATCCTATGGTGTTTCTCGGCTACGAAGATGGGTCCAAAGCCTACCGGTTGTATGATCCGGTACACAAGAAGTTGCATGTTAGTCGGGACGTGCGATTCGAGGAGGACAAAGCATGGTGTTGGGAGCAAACACCACGCAAGCACAACGAGGAGGAGAGTGATTCACGGCCCGGAAGTGATTCACGGCCTGTGGGATCATTCATTGTGCTTGGTTACGATGAAGACGAAGCACCCGAAGGAGCCCCAGAAAATCCCGAAGATCGACGCGAAACTACGGCATCTACTGACTCCAGCCAGTCACCCACCCGGGCGATCTCAACTGCCTCTGAGCCGCTGCCGATCTCCCCAACTACACTCACCGGTGGTTTTTCTCCGGAAACTCCTACCTCCTCATCCATGGTGCCGCGGAAGTATCGCTCTCTCGAAGATATCTACCAACAAGAAGAGGGAGATGAAGAGATACTCTTAATGACTGCAGAGGAGCCTGCAAGTCATATTGAAGCCAAACAACATGAGTGTTGGAGGCTTGCGATGAGGGAAGAGCTTGAGTCTATTGTTAGCAACAACACCTGGGAGTTAGTACACCTACCAGCTGGACACAAACCTATTGGACTTAGATGGGTTTACAAGGTGAAGAAGGACTCAACAGGAGCGGTAGTTAAACACAAGGCCCGGCTCGTCGCGAAGGGATATGTTCAGCGCCAAGGGGTGGATTTTAATGAAGTCTTTGCACCGGTGGCGAGGCTTGAAACCGTGAAGTTAATCTTGGCTTTGGCGGCGCAAAGAGGATGGGAGGTACATCATATGGACGTCAAATCAGCCTTCCTCAACGGCGACCTTATCGAGGAGGTATACGTCTCTCAACCCCTGGCTTTGTTGAAGAAAGAAATGAGCAAAAGGTACTCAAGTTGAGGAAAGCTCTCTATGGACTGCGCCAAGCTCCACGAGCTTGGAACTCGAAGTTGGACAAGAGCCTCACCACTCTTGGCTTCGAAAGATGCCCACAAGAACATGCGGTCTACAAGAAGAGCGTGGGAAGCTCCAACTTGCTAGTTGGGGTGTATGTCGATGACCTTATCATAATGGGGTCAAATGTCGCCGATATAGCAGAGTTCAAAACCCAAATGAAGCAGCTCTTTTCTATGAGTGATCTTGGGCTTCTAAGCTACTACCTTGGGATTGAAGTGGAGCAATCATCACAAGGGACCTCGCTGTGTCAATCGGCATATGCGGCTAGTATCCTTGACAAGAATGGGATGGTGGAATGCAACTCTTGTCAGACCCCTATGGAAGCAAGGCTCAAACTCAGCAAGGTGAGTCCTAATCCTCCAGTTGACGCCACCAACTATCGGAGCATAGTTGTGATGTTGAGATACCTCGTGCACACAAGGCCGGATATTTCGTATGCGGTTGGGATAGTGAGCCGCTACATGGAAGCACCAACCACACAGCACATGGCAGCTGTGAAGCAAATTCTTCGATACTTACGGGGCACTTTGCGCCTCGGTTGCTTCTATGCAAAGGAGGAGGAAGATCCACATCTCATTGGTTTTAGTGATGCTGATCTTGCTGGGGATGTGGATGATCGAAAGAGCACCACGGGGTGGGTTTACTTCCTCGGCTCTAGCATGATTAGTTGGGCCTCACAGAAGCAAAAGATTGTGGCGTTGTCTTCATGCGAGGCCCAGTATATCGCAGCCGCAACCGCAGCCCAATAAGGAGTTTGGCTTGGGCGGTTACTAGCAGACTTGGTGAAGATGGATTCAGTCAAATTCACTCTCAAGGTGGACAACAAGTCCGCAATCTCGCTTTGTAAGGATCCAGTCTACCATGACAGAAGCAAGCACATTGACACGAGATATCACTACATTCGTGAATGTGTTAAACAAGGAAATGTTGTAGTAGAGCACGTGAGCGCGGAAAATCAGCTCGCCGATATTTTGACCAAGCCACTTGGACGAGTCAAGTTCTTGGAGATGCGTCAAAAAATCGGACTGCAGGAAACAAAAACGGCAACAAGATTAAAGGGGTGAATGTTGGAATTAATCTTGTTAATTAATTAGGAGGTTACTTATTATTTAGGAATACCAATAGTCTCCTTTATAACATGTGGAGGTTACCTATTAGTGGAGGATATGAAGAGACACTTTGTAATTAGCCTTTATAACATGTGGAGGTTACCTATTAGTGGGGATATGAAGAGACACTTTGTAATTAGGTTTCGACTATAAATATAGCCTATTATGATAATGAAATCATCGGAGAAAAACCTTTACATCCTCATCTCATTTTGATTGTTCTATCTTCCACAGAGACATGTATTACTGGTTGGAAATTATGTTGTCTCTTCAGCTCCTGAAAGGACCCAAGATCGAACTTGGTTGCAATCAACCATTCCTCTCATTACCCTATCTGTAACCCCTGATCTTATTTGAAAAACAAAAACAAATTGCAAAAAAAAATAAATAATATGAACTTACATTTTGGGAAACTAAGGTATGGTTTGCTTGCTTTTGATGACACGCACAGTAAAGGTAGGCTCAAATAGTGCACACAAGAATCATAAGATGATAATAATAGCTGCGTGTACGTCTGCACAACATATACCACATCTGAGAGGAAGCTTCCGAGAATTAAATGAGCCGGTGAGGGCCACACACAAGCAGGCGGCTGTACAGCCATATAGATGATGTTAGTGTGTGTCAACTAAGCCTTTTGTTTTGCGTTTGTGTTGGGCGCGTCCACAGAGCTTTTGACGTTGGCATTGTTGGCATCATTAGAGATATCTTTGCAACTTGACAGAGCATACGATGCATGGCATGGGATTCGGGACAAATTATGAGCACATAGATATTCTTGGCATCTTTGGAATCCCCAAGAGGAGGAGATCAAGCCGAGCTCCCAAGGCTTTGCCGCCATACAAATTGCATGGATGAAAAATGAGGGAAAAATGCTCTAAAATGCATGTCGTCTCTATTGCCAGAGGAGGAAGCTTCGGAGAAGTTCTTCTGTGAGCGCGACACACGGCCATATGTTTGTCATGTCCCAACCAAAAAGGACAAGCTTCCCATGTACGGCTCCCTCAACAATGTCATAAAAGGGTGCAATCAAGGTTGTTTGATTGCATTTGAAGGCTAGGCCTGCATCCGTACTCGGTCGCTGCTCCTACGAGGGAATCCAAAACCCTCGTCTTTTGCCTCTCAATATTTCCACCGCGAGAGGTCAATATGTGCAAATATCTCTTGGAAGAATAATTACCTCCAATTATAAAGAATACATTCCCTTTCACTCGTCTCGATACAAGACACATGTTTTATTGGCGGAAGTGAAAGAAAAACGGAAAAGGCGTACGTGTGTTTTCCGATCGACGTTGGAGCTGTTGCCGTTCATTGACTTTTTTCTCGCCTCGAGTTCTAGATGGCTTATCAGTCGACCACCTTGGTAACATGCGATCCCGTCATCTTGCCCTTCCGTTTTGAGGCTCCTTCCTTGCTGGGTGGATCATTGGCCGGGGCCTTTGGAGTGTCCTCGCTTGACTATGGCATCGATCTCTTTTTTGAGAGTCCAACAGTCGTTTGTATCGTGCCCATATTCGTTGTGATATTTGCAGAATTTGAGGTCGTCCCTCTTCTCGTATTTGCCCTTCTTTGCAGGCTCTTGGATCGGCTCTTCTCGCGGGGCGTAGGCGATGACTTTTGTCTTAGGGACAACCGACTTAGCGTAGGTATACACTCCTTGCTTCGAAGGCTCCTCTCCCTGGGCCTCTTGTCTCGGGATTCCTAGCGGTGGTTCCCGAGTTTGGTTTCTCTTACCTCATGTCTTTGAGGCGGGAGGTGGTGCTTTTCGCATTAGTTCCAGCTGGTTCTTCCGCCACCTCGAAGGAAGTGAACCGATCTGTTATATTGTTCATCTCTGCGACTGTGTTAGGGTGGAACTGGTGAAGGGCCGTCATCAGGTGCTTGTTCCGGACCGCTTTGGTGAGCGCCGCTATGATGATCACGTCCGGTGTCTCTTTTACATCGAGCCTCTCGTCGTTGAATCTCTGGACAAAGGCTCGGATTGACTCATTCTCGTTTTGTTTGAGTGAGAAGAGGTGAGACGACTTCTTTTTGGGACGTCGTCCTGCGGTGAATTGCTTGCAGAATATTTCTGCCAGTTCGTCGAATGAGTCGATGCAGCCGTGGGGTAGCCATTCGTACCAGCTCTCTGCCCTCTTGAATAGGGTAGCATGGAAGGCTCTACAAAGGTATGGCTCGTCGGCCCTGTGGAGCAGCATGACATTCAAATACTTATGAATGTGCGACCATGGGTCGCCTCTGCCATCATAAGCAGGTAGAGCGTTGAGCTTGAATTTAGGAAGGAAAGGGGCAGCGATGATATTCTCTTTCAGGGGGTCTTCCGAATCGCGGATTGGACCAATATGGATCCTCCTGCTCCCGGCTGCGAGAAGTTGGCTCACGAAGATCGGTTCAGGATCTCTTCCCTCCTCACAAATCCACCTGCAGGTTTAAGTGGGTTATAGCCTGGGAGAGCCCCGTACATTACCGGATCTAGGATGTTGCGGGTTCCCGCCCGGTAGTTGGAGGGGGTGGGTTTCCCTGGAGAACGAAAGCTCGTGTAACGGCCAATTTTCATCAATACAACTATTCACGTATTTTCATTTTTTAAAACTATTTTATAATGGTTCGTCAGGAGTTTTACGATTTCAAAAATTTCTTATAAACATATTTTGAAGTATCAGACTAGTTATGAAGTAATTTAGCAAATTCGGCTTTCATCAAATACCTCTAAATAATTTGATAAAAATTCATTTTCAATTATTACTGTTTTGGCTTAATGAATTAATTTCCAAAATAAGTATCCGAGCAACATAGACGAGTATAGTTTTACAATTCATATGCATATCTATGAAATCAGTAGCATCACATCATCTTAGCCTTCATCTCAAAAATTAGGGTCGGTTTCATGGACTCAATAGAAAGAACGTTAGATCGTGATGTCGGCTACTCATTTTACGCACATTACGATTTAAAGCTTTCTCCTCCCTCAAATCAAGATCTTTTATAATCGTTCTTGTCGCTTTCTACCTTTTCCTTTCTCTTGTTCTCAACATTCAATATATTATATATTCTGTCTTTCTAACATGCACATCAATATGTTTTCAGACTATAATGTCCAACCATCTCAAGCGATGTTCTATCATTTTATCCTCCGCCTATATTCACCGGATACCTATGAAATACTAATGCATATATGGAACCTGACATTATATTGTGACAACCAGGAATTACTCTCCCTTAGGCTATGTTTGGTTAGAGGAAAAGGAAAGAAAAGAAAGAAATGAGGAAATTGATTTTCTCTTGTTTGGTTAGAAAGAAAAGCAAAAAGAAAAAGAAAAAGAAAGAAAAAGAGAGAAAATTATACATTACAATTTTCTTTCTAATTTTTCCTCCCAACCCCTAGGGAAAATGAGAGAAAGGCATAAAAATTTAAATTGGAGACTTCTTTGAAGAGGAAAAGTTTGCAAGCAACCAAACCAACACAAAATTATTATTTTTGCATTTTTCTATTTAACCTTTCCAACAATCAAACATCAAACTTGTTTTTCTTTCACTTTCTTTTTCATTTTCTTTCCCTTTTATTTTCATTTTCATTTTCTTTCTTTCAAGTTACCCTAACCAAAAACAACCTAAGTAAACATCAGTCGACTGTAGAAGGAACTCAATAGGCTCATAATTATCTAATTTATCATCCTTCCATGACGTATGTGTGCTATTGAGGTCTGAGACATTACTATCACATCTAACGCCCTTATATATGAAATCTGAATATGTGTGACACACTTTAGTTGCCACCTTGCTCCGATGAGCTTGTTTATGATATGCATCCCATGGGTGACTTAATCACAGGCTTGTATCTGGGCTAGTATGGCACAGTGGATAACCTGGCTGGACTCCTTGCTAATTGCAGCTGGTATGGAGTCAGTTTGGTATGATGTTAAGTGTCTGTTTGATAGATTTCTTCCTCGTGTGACTTGATGAAGGCTTAATTTCCGAAAACTTTGTGATACTGTTGTTTACATCGTCGACCTTGCTAGAGTCGGTCTTTACAAATGGCAAGGGAAGTTATGGTGACTTTGTGATGAAGACTGTCCTCTAATCATGGCTACATCCCTGAGATTGTCACTGATGTCACTGGCATAACTAATGTAACTTCTAGTGGAACTTTCGCAAGTTTCTCTGAAATTGCACTTTACAACACGTGTTTACAAGGCACCATATTAGGTCTATGGCTTTATTTTGTTGATTGCAACGGTATCTCATACTATCTTTTAACAACCCATAATCTCCTCTGTTGACGACCACCTTTGCACTGGAAGGCAATCGGCAAGAACAAACACCACATGTGGAACACTCAAGAACAAACACCACCTGTGGAACACTGCTCGGGAACAAAAAAAGCTATGGAAGAAATTTAAAATAAAACAGAGAAGAAGGGAGGGTTTCGAAACAGAGAGTTTTCGCAGGAGGAAGACGATAGTGTTGATATGCTTCAAAAATGGAATGCACACACTGTTTTATAAAGAAAATAATTGTAACGTTTGAAAACGGGAAAGTTAACGCAAGTTAATACCAGATCTGAAAATTAACGCGAGTTAATTTTGGATCTAGGATTAATGAGCGTTTAATTCTGAATCTGGATGTTTAAAATTCAAAAGTTTGAAATTCGTTTTTAAATCAATTTGGAACTTTTGAATATTTAAAATTAATTATTTTATCCAAAAAGTAATAACCGCGTGCACGCACGAGACATCACGGCCGGCCGACGGCGGTGGCGGCGCGCATGTGTGTAGAACCTATGTTCATGTAAGTTCTCTCCCCTTCACAAAATAGTCGTACTCCTTGGGGCACACCTCAAAGGCTCACCAAAACCTTTATAACCTCGTCCAAGCCTCTTTGCCCAAGCAATGTGAGGGAAAACTAGGAGAGGCCAAATTCATATGATATAATTTTAAAAATCAAAAAGTTCCAACAATCCCCCACTTGCATTTTTAAAAACAAAAAAAATACAAAAGTCCATTTTTCATCCAGCAGTATGTTTTAATATAAGACTTTTGCATAAGTAAAGGTGTCTACTGACTTGAACCTTTACATAGTGTCGATGATTTAAATTTTACTAGAGTAACTTGTAGTTTTGAACTCTATCTCTAACATCATCACACACACAACCTTATCAAGGTGTTGTTCATAAGCCCATGCTTTATGGCCATGCACGTGTATCCCAGTATAGTGAATGCTCTAGAGAATTTTGCCCAAAATTCCTTAGGAAGCAGCCTCACTTCCACGTTCACATAGGTGATTCTATCAAGGGTACTCCTGTAGCTAGGTACCCCCACTCTACATAGAGTATAGATATCATTAAGAGTTAAAATTAACTCATCCTTCTATCGCTTCAGGATGTCATGCTCAAATTCAATTTCTATGGATATGACTAAAAAATTATGATAGCATGATTCTTCACATATCACTTCATGATTTGTTATTACCATTTGAATCTATTTCTCAGGATCTCCGGTCTATAGATGGGGTTTACTCATAAGTGACTCATCATTCTAAGGGCACGAGTCCCATTTCTTTCGAGGTTTTAAAAACCTTTTCTCGAGCTTTCATTAAAGGATCAGCTAAATTATCATCAGTATGTACATGATCCACGCTCACAACTCCAGAGGTCATATGCTCTCTAATACTGTTGTGCTTGCGACGTATTTGTCGCCTTTTTCCGTTATAATAACGGTTCTGAATCTTTGCAATATCTGCAGTACTATCACAATGGATCAAGACGGCTGGAATCGGTCTTTCCCATAAGGGAGGTTCTGATAACAGGTTTCTCAGCCAACCTGCTTCTTCACTAGCTGAAGCTAGTGCAATCATCTCAGAATCCATGGTGGATTGAGTTAAGATAGTCTGTTTCTTGTATTTCCAAGAGACAGCTCCACCAGCTATGCTAAAAATATAGCCACTAGTTGCCTTGGAGTTATCTGAAAGGGTGTTCAAATCAGTATCGATATATCCTTCAAGGACAGCGGGAAACTTTTGATAATGTAATCCGAGATTCATGGTCCTCTTAAGGTACATCATGACTCTCTTAATAGCATGTCAATGCTCAATACTAGGTCTGCTTGTAAACCTGCATAGTAACCCTATAACATAAGCTATATCAGGTCTAGTGCAATCAGCAGCATATCAAAGACTGCCAATACTCAGTTTGTCTAACACTGTCGTCGGTGTTCTTGAACAATTTAACACTAGGATCATATGGAGTACATGCTGGTTTACAATCAAAATAATTATATTTCTTTAGAATCTTACCAATGTAATGAGATTGATTCAAAGAAATTTCATGTTCAAACCGAGTTATTTTAATTCCAAGAATTACATTAGCTTCACCAATATCTTTCATGTCAAAGTTTGCACTTAACATGGATTTTACCTTGTTCATAACATGAATGTTTGAACCAAATATAAGCATATCATCAACATAAAGACATATAATGATGCAAATACCATTATCAGATTTCTAATATATGCATTTGTTACTTTCGTTAACTTTGAAACCATCATAGATAACAAGGTTATCAAATGTTTCATGCCATTGCTTAGGAGCTTGTTTCAATCCATAAAGTGACTTATCTAATGTACACACTTTGTCTTCCTGACCAGGAACAACAAAACCTTCAGGTTGATCCATATAAATTTCTTCTTCTAATTCACCATTTAGAAAAGCTGTTTTAACATCCATTTGGTGCACTATTAAATTATGTATAGCAGCAAGAGCCAAAAGCACACGAATGGATGTAATTCTAGACACAGGCGAAAAAGTATCAAAGAAATCTATATGGTCTCGTTGTCTAAATCCTTTGTCCACCAGACGAGCTTTATACTTACCAATAGTTCCATCAGGTTTCAACTTCTTCTTAAGAATCCACTTACATCCTATTGATTTACAACCAGGAGGTAGATCTACTAGGTGCCAAGTTCTATTTGACTCAAGAGAGTCCATCTCATCATTAATAGCCTCTTGCCACATGTTGGCATCTACAGAGGACAAAGCCTCTTTAATAGTGTTAGGATCTTCTTCTAAGGTATAAGTATAGAAATCCGAACCAAAATCTTTCGATAATCTAGTACGTTGACTCCGCCTATGTTCAATTTCTAATTTCTTATCAGGTTCATTAATTCTACCGATAGGTAAAATACTAGAACTTGTGCCCCCACTATTCTTCAATTTAAAAAGATATATATCTTCATAAAAATCAGCATTGTTAGATTCAATAACAACATAATCTTTCAAATCATAGAATTTATATGCTTTGCTATTAATAGCATATCCAATAAACACACATTCATAAGCCCAACTAGCAAGTTTCTTCCTTTTGCGGTCAGGAATCCTAACATAGGCTAAACAACCCCAAGGCTTAAAATAAGACAGATTTGGTTTTTTATGCTTAAAACTTCATAAGGGTAAATCTTGCTTTTAGACTTAGGAACTCTATTAAGTACATAGCAAACAATCAATAAAATTTCTCCCCACCAATAAGAAGCAGCACCAGAGTTAAGTAAAATAGCAACTACAGATTCAGCAAAAGTTCTATTTTTTCTGTCACCTTTACCATTCATTTCAGGTGAATATGGAGCAGTTTCTTCATGAATTATGACATGTGAATTATAAAAATCAATGAATAAATCAGATTCATAATCAGCACCTGACTTAAGTAAAATAACAACTACAGATTCAGCAAAAGTTCTATTTTTTCTTTCAGCTTTACCATTCATTTCAGGTGAATGTGGAGCAGTTTTTTTCATAAATTATGCCATGTGAATTATAAAAATCAATGACTAAATCAGAGTCATATTTAGTTCCTCTATCAGTTCGTAATCTCTTTATCTACTTATTACATTGATTTTCAATTTCAGTCACAAATAAGTTAAACATATCAAAAGCATTACTTTTATTCTTCATGAGATAAATAAAAGTGTAATCAGAACAGTCATCAATAAATGTGATAAAATAACGTTTACTATTCCTAGTCAAAACACCATCAAACTCGCATATATCAGAATGAATTAAATCAAGAGGTTCAGATTCTATAATAACTGATTTATGATGGGTTTTAGTAAACGTTATTTTATCATCTAAAGACATTTTTGGAATAAATCCTAAGTTGCTCATATGGTTAATAATGCATTTGTTAACATGACAAAGTCTAGCATGCCAAATGTTAAAGGAACACAGCATATAAGCAGAAGATGAAACTTTATTAGCATCAACATTCAATTTAAACATCTCATCAATGGCATATCCTTTCCCAACAAATACATTGTTCTTAGAAATTGTATACAAATCAGCCCCAATAGTTTGAGTATACCTAGCCTTGTTGAGAAGATAGCCCGAAACAAGATTCTTCCTCATCTCTGGAGTATGTAGAACTTCTTTGAGATCGACAGTCTTTCCAGATGTGAACTTTAAATCCACATCGCCAATACCAGCAACAATAGTGGAGTGTGAGTCTCCCAACAATACTTTCTTCTCCTTAGTTTCAGAATAGGACTTAAATAAACTACGATCGTAGCAGACATGGCTACCCACCACCCTTCGGATCTTCCGATTACATTGACTTCAGAAATCATTGCAACCAGTTCCTCTTTGGTGAGATTTGCCCGCAGAGCAAGACAACGCTTATTCCGACAGTTCCGAGCCAAATGACCGGGCTTGTTACAGTTGTAGCATACAAACTATATCGTATCACTTCTCTTACTAACAATGTTGTGCTCGCTCCAGCTTCATTGCTCCTCTGAAAGGAAAGTCTAATGTGATAGCAAATATTTTTGAGGCAGGGCTGTAGGCTACTTCAGTCTATGTTTACATATACTCTCTCTTCCAGTGAAATTCTACAGACATTTCAGAGTCGCTCACCCTTTGTGTTTGGAAATAATCAGCCAGGGTTTCTTGATAGAAATGTTTAGTCAAGGATGTCTTGTTTCTCGATTTTGTTTGGCCCGGGCGACGCTGCTCAAGAGGTCAAAATTCTCAGGCAGCACCTTTTGAACACCGAAAGTACGAAAACCCCACGGAATTAAACACCGCAAAACGCCAGCGGACAAATTTTCAGGGCGGCGCGAAGTCTGCGGGCGGCGTACTTTTGCGTACGAAACATTTCGGTGGGCCTCAATGATTATATCAGCTACAAGAGGAAGCTTCCCGGCAGTTGCCGCCGACAGCCAAGGGGGAGGAGGGGTCAAGAAGAGCCTCATAAAATTGTAAGCAAACAAACGCAGACGTCCTTCCTCCTTCCAGAGGCTTCCTTTTTAACTTCTTTTGTTGTTGTTGTTGTTGATAATACGTGTAAATTTCATCAGCTCACAAAGAAGCAAGATTTTGCTAAAAGCATAGACAAGACCATCAGCCGCAAAAAGAGCATGATGCTGCTTTCTTCTTGTCTCTTCGGCTCCTGAAAGGACCCAAGATCGAACTTGGTTGCAACCAGCCATTCCTATCATTTAACTGTCTGTATTCCACTGATCTTATTTGAAAAACAAAAACAAATTGCCAAAAAACATGACTTTAGGTGGCACAGCAAATGCATTGTTGGATTTTCATTATGTAGAAACCAATGTAGACTTTAACCATATAGATACAATATATTTTTGTGTAAAACCTTGAGGACCCATTTCTAATTTTCTATTCATTTTGTTAGGCTTGTAAGATAAACCATTTTTTGCTTCTTTGTTGATTTTATTTTTGCAATTAAGACCAAATTGTGATCGCGATTTTTGAAGAAACGATTCACTTTCTTTTTTATATTAAAAAAATACAGTTTGCGTTATCTCAACGCACGTGTGATTTTGAATGAAGTTTCTGGTATAAACAAAAGCGGTACATATAGATATAGATATGATTATTATCTAATAACCAAAATTTGTCCTTGCATCTTCACAAGAGCAAAGGGAACATGATTTGTTATAATAGCCGTCTATGTAGACGATCTAAATCTCATCGGATCTCCTGAAGAGATATCTCAGATATCTGAATTCCTGATAGGCTCATGTTGTACACTTTATTTCTGCATTTTTTCATGCCATTTCGATTGCTCGTATCGCGATTTTCACGATTGCACGACGATTTCGCGATATTTTTTACTATTTCTTGGTTTCGTCTGGTTTCAGGAGATATGGAGCAATCAGGAGCGATTTGGAGCCATGAGCCCATACACACGTCCCGGAGCATGATTGATGACGATATCGGAGAGCTAACGACACTGGAGGATGAGTAGAAGAGGAAGAGAGGTGAAGGAATCGACGAGGAAGCAAAATGAAAGAGTTTTGAGAAGATTTACAGGCCACTCGACCGAGTGAAGCGGCTCACTCGACTGAGTGTGTGATCACCCGTATTCTGCAATACCTATTTTCTACATATTTTAATAATTTAAAAGTATTTTATAATGGTTTGTCAGGAATTGAATATCAAAATAGTTTCTAAATTATTTATAAAAAATATTTTGTAGAACCAATATAGTTACGGCCTATTTTAGAGTTTACGAGTACCATCCTAAATCCCTAAATGATTTTTATAATTATTTAAACGAAATTATTAATGTTACGACCGTAACAATTATTTTTCTATGTAAACGTTATCAAAATGATTTCAAACTTCTACAGTATCATTCTACGATCATTTTGTGCTTCCCACATTAATTTCATAATTTTCTGAAATCGGATCAATAGAGAACTCGCAAACCCGTTTTCTAAACGTTTTGGCCCAAAAGTCGTATCTCCGTAGTCCAAACTACGAAATAGATCTCATAGTCACGATCCTCGTGACGATACGAACCCGTGGCTATGTTTTCGTAATTTTTCGGAGTCGTTTAACCCCAGGGGCAAAATTGTAATTTCACTAAATGTTTTCACTAATTACCGTTTTACATTTCCCTAATTACCATGTTAATTACCTAGTTTAATCCCCTAACTGTCGGCAACCTCACACGTTTTGTTAGTAAGAGAGTTTTAATCCAAATTAGCATACCCGTTTGTCAGAAGAGCTTAACTTTACATTAATTGCTTGGACTAAATAGTTATTGCACCTTAATAATTAATTGATTCTATAACCCTATTTAAACCCTCAGCTTAACACTTCTCCTTCACAAAAACTCAGGCTCGGGCAAACCCCGTATCCTTCTCTCCTGCACCCAGCGCCGCAGCAAACCAACGCACGTGCTCTCCCCGCTCTCAGCTCTCCGACCACTGCCGCCTACACCCCGCGGCGACGAGGAGGCCCCACCACCTCACGCCGTCAGCACCGTGCTCGCCATCCTCCGCCTAAGAACCGACGCCGAGCTCCTTCTCCGATCGACGCCGAGACCCGCTCACAGTGCATCCACCCACTACCCTGAGACGCCGTCCACTTCCTCAGCTCGCCCCCGCTCCTCCTATCAGCTCCAAGCCACCGCCCCGACGACGAGCTCGCCACCACCAAACACCGCCCGCCGCGAGGCTTCCACACCCCCGCACAGGCCGCTGTCCCCGCTTCGCTTGCCTCGCCGTCGACAGGAGCCACCGCCCGAAGCCACACCGCCGTTCCTCCCTCGTCCTCCGACGTACTGACACCCGCGTCAGCTCTCCGAGCAACCCGATTCGACGCCTCCCTCCGGCAAATCCCACCGGACTCCGATCATCGCTCCGCCCTCCACAGCGCCCCGAGCCCATCACCGCTCTCCGACGTCGCCTCGCAGCCACGACACCGCTGCCACCGCTTCACACTGCCCCTCCTCCGCCCAGTGCCCGACGCTGTCGCCAGAGTCGCCCGACGTCGCCGCCGCTCGACGTTGCCGGCGAAGACCGTCGCCGTACCCCCCCTCTCTCTCTCTCTCTCTCTCTCTCTCTCTCGCGGGGTAAAACACGAGTACATAGCCTTTTTAAAAATCTAATACGTAATTAATACGTATTCGAATACGTGTTTAGGTATTTTATAATATTTATAAATAATATTATTGGTTTTAAATTCATAGTAATTTGTACATGCCTCAGAAAATTACAAAACTAGTCCCAGAAAATCAGAAACGTCGAAACGAATCCATTGGTGCTAGTTTCATCGCCAAAAGGCAAGTATATTTCTCACAGTGAATTTTTAAAGGCAAAACTTAAATAGGTTAAAATTCTTTTAAAATTCGTAGCTTGCAATTTTTACGTATACTAATGTACGATAAAAATATATGTTACAATACTTGTAAATACGATCGTTTTGACATCTCATTTACAAGATTCTGACGTACGGTTTGCCCGGAATAAATCTTTGAACATGGGTAGTAATAATAATTTCTTGTTTTAAAAATCCTTTTAAAATTCGTAACCTGTGATTTTCACGTACACTGATGTACGATAAAAATATATGCCACAGTACTAGTAAATACGATCATTTTGACACCTTGTTTGAAGAATTCCGTCGTACAGTTTGCTCTAAACAATTCCGTGAACATATGTTTTAAAAATCGTTTCTTGATTTAAAATTGCTTTTTGACTCTTTAAAATTGTCTAAAATTGTTTAAAAATTATTTAACAATCTTGAAAAATAATTGCTAGTCTTAGAAAATATTTTGAGCTAATTTAAACTCTTTTGCTTAGTTAAAATCATACCTTACTCGTCCTTTCATTCTATTTAAGTGATTCTTATTTTGCATTTAAATTGCTTTATCAAGTCGTGAAGTTGTGAACTTTTGTGAAACTATTGTACGGACTGCGAGACTGAATTGATTGAATGGAAGATTGAATTTCAACAATACTGAATAGAAGATGGAACTTTAACAATATAGAATGGAAGATGGAATTTCAATAATAAACAGATAGTACACGTCTTTTGACCGACACTTGACTTGACCTGGGATTGGGGTAGTCTATGATCACAAGTGCTACAGAGTGGCTAGATGTGCCATACTAAATTACCTCCAACACATTACGGGGGTTAGATCCTTGACCGTTGCCATATCGGAACGGTGGGTAAGCCTCGGAGTTGCTCCCGTCGCAGGCTGCATGTTGGTTATCTCTAGTACTCTTGGACATGGACTTATCACTAGGATAGACTGGTTTTTGATTAATTGTTCTAACATCTTTTCTACAGGTTGCTACAGTGTGATTATTGAATGATAAATTGTCACAGGTTACAGATGGCATTGCAAATTGTTATTGAATAATGAAATTGTTACAGGTTGCAAATGGTATTGCAAATGGCTATCAAATGATTAAATTGCTACAGGTTGCAAATGTTTAACTGCTTTAACTGCTTTAACTATTTTAAGTTCAACGTATTACTGGTCTTTAATTTTTTTAAAGTTAAAATTATTGCTTGTTCTTAACTCTTTTAAAGTTTAAACTTATTGCGTGTCCCTAAAGTTCAGCGTTGTTTAATTTTAAAATGTCCAACGTTTTGGTTTTGAGATTATCTTGCCGAGTAAACCTCGCTGACGGACATTTCATTTTGTTGTTTTACGAAATGTCCGTCAGGTATCGATAGTGAGTTCCTTGAAGACATTGCTACAGGAGTCGAGGCAGTGCTCGAAGACTACGTGGAGTACCCACCCACAGATGATTAGACGATCCCCTTCACGACTGTTTCTTTATATTTAAAATAACGTAAATTGTGTACCTTTTTTTTATTGGCCATACTAGGCCCAAGATGTATCTTGTTTATTGTACGCTGGATATGTAATAATGTGGTTTAAGCTGCTTCTTAAATTTGCATGCAAGGATCTGCAGTTTTTATATAGACGCTTAGTGTGTTTAAGCCAAGGAGTAAGAAAGGAAAGGATAGAAAAAGAAAAAAAGTACTCCTCCTTGTTTTAAGCACATCGCGGACCCGCTCGCATCCTCGCTCCCGGTATAATGGGAAGCGGGACGTGACAGGTTTTGGTGGTGGCCCATGCAGGTCATGCTTATGCAAAAACTTTAAGATCGGTTTAAATGACATTAATATCTAAGTGTAAAACTAGAATAGATTTATTCTAACCTACTTTACATTGTGGTTTGTTTTGAAGTATATATGGCAGGTCGACCAGATACACACGACGTCACCAACAACGACATCTTAGGTATCGTAAAGGAAATGCTGGAAATTCAACCCCATATTCTCCACGAGGCTGCTGAACCGGTAATCACTAGTATATCTGAACCTTTTCCCTTTACGTTGATTTGACACCCATCGTCTTTATTATCATTGCTAGCATATTTTATCGTGCTATACGTATTTGTCTTCATAGCATGTCCACTTCTTGATTTGGAAGTTTCCTATTGCTTCTTATCACAAAATTCGCAACGAACTATTTCCATTGAACCTCATTACTTTTTTTTCGAACTCTTAACCCTTGCTTAGGAACTTGTGTTCCATTCTTGGTTATACCTTTCAAATAACCTCTTTTGCTAGCAGTTATAGTTATTTTCATATGTTGAACCATCTACCCACTTCATCACCTTTCCTTCAGTTGATGATGACACACATATAAATGATAAGCTTCCTTCAATGGACCATGATCCGGTCAATGTGCTTGGCTAAAGTTTGTTGGATCAACCTAGCTAGACTGGGTGTAAGTGATCCTGGCTTAGTCACTTCCCTGGCCGTGTCCGCTGGACCGCAAGGACGTGAATCATGATTATGTAACGCCATCGACCTTCATTACTATCACACTTCCTTTAGCTTGATGACCTTTCGATTGACCTTCTTAGAAACTTTCTATTTTTAGTACGTTTGAACTCTAGGTACGTCTATTTTAAGGAGGGTAGTATTCGACTTTTCAATCACCAGAAGTTCGAGTTCGACAACGGAAGTGAATCGTAGGACGCTCAGAAGTATTGGAAGATGGTGCTAGAGATTTTGGGACGAGCCAACCCACGACTTGTAAGTGTAGACTGTTACGTCTTCTTCTTCTTTCTTGAGCTCGTATTTCTTTTCTAACCCTACTTTCAGCTTGTACCCAACTTTCCATGAATTTGAATTCCTTTCCCACCTACCACCTTCCCCCCTCTTTAATTCCTTTGTCTGCTTTCTCACCTCGAGCCCCGGTCCTGCCTAACCTAGTCTACCCTACCGACGACTTTTGGTGCCCCCCTTTTGTTGGATATGGATGACGTTTGTACACCCTTGTAGGGGATGTACGAGGGAGTACGGACCTCGAACGTCGCGTACACGAAGTCGTGTGCAAAGAGAATCTGTTCCTTTGCGGAGAGGATCTCTAGATTAATGGGAAAGTCGCATTATATGTGCATAAGTGCATGCGACATATGGCTAATAAAGGGGGAATATCTTAAGCTTACGTTGTACCATGCATATGGTACAACTTAAGCTTATAATGTGCCATGTATGATGGTACCCTTTAGTTAAATTGTTCCAAAGGAATAATTACTACTAAAATAACTACCTTGGGGGCTATAAATAAGACCCAAGGCTTAGCCATTTCCTTACACTTTTGCATGGCATTCATGCCTTGCATTTCATTCTAGCGAAGCTCTGCCGAAATCCTTCCTCTCTCTTTATTCAAGTTCTTAATCTAAAAGTAGAGATTTAGATTGTGGATTTAGTAGCCTTACTCCGTTCGTGAGAAGACTCGATCCGTCGTGGCGAATCCGAAGGCGAAGTTCCGAGACTACCGTGCCGCATACGCAAGCGTAAGTCTCAACTTCATTTATCAATCCTAACTCTGTTTTGACAGGATCCTACATTGGTATCAGAGCCATACGGGTTCGCCCCGGTCAAAACCACCGCCACGTCGAACCGATGAACGAGGCGTTGTCTTTTTCACGAATGGGTATCCTACCATTACGGATATGGTAGGAACGCTTCGTGACGGAGAGAACGCAGCGGTTGTTCTTTTCACGTTAGGGTCTTCTGTCATTACGGATATGACAGGAACTCTCCGTGACGGGAAGAACCGACCGTTCACGTAGTATGTTATTTTTCATTTTTGGCACACGGCCATTAGAAAATAACTACTTTCTCGATGAACGAGTGTTTCATCGACGAACGGGTGCTTCATCGAGGAAGATGATGGTAGTTATCTCCATCGGAGAAGATGAATTTTGGTGCATGTGCACCATGGCCAAATGGGCTATGAAGGCCATGCACCCCCCCTCCCCATGCGGAGGGGCTTGGCTACGGCCAATAACCACCACAGCCACCCCTCCGGCGGGGGTGTGCGGCAACCCCATATAAGGGGGTGGCCGGCCATGGCCATATGGGCCATGGCCGGCCAAGGCCAAATGGCCATGGCCCGGCCATGGCCGGCCATGGCCATAGCCGGCCATGGCCGGACCTGGCCGGCCCCGGCCAGGGCCAGGGGGCCCTGGCCGGTCGTGGCCAGGCCAGGGCCAAGGGGCCCTGGCCGGTCGTGGCCAGGCCAGGGCCAAGGGGCCCTGGCCGGCCTCGGCCAAGGCCAGGGGCCGGCCTGGCTGGCCCTGGCAGAGGCCAGGGCCGGCCCTGGCCGGCCGGCGCCCTGGCCACTGCCAGGGCCGGCCAGCCCTGGTAGTGGCCAGGGCCGGCGCCCTGGCCTCGGCCAGGGCCTGGCCGGCCCTGGCAGTGGCCAGGGCCGGCGCCCTGGCCACTGCCGGGGCCTGGCCGGCCCTGACAGTGGCCAGGGCCAATGCCCTGGCCGAGGGGCCAGGGCCCCTGGCTGGCCAGGTCAGAGGCCCTGACCGGCCCTTGGCCAGCCTCGGCCAGGGCAGAGGCCCTGGCCGGGAGAAATTTCAGACCAATTATTGGTCGACCAATTTGGGTGTTTTGGTCGACCAATCCGGTAAAAGGTCTTGGTCGATCACGAACTTGCTGACTAGCCCATACGGGGTGTCAAAAGGCCTTGGTCAAACATGAATGTGCCGACTAGCCCATACGGGGCTAACGACAGTCGTCTGCTCTTATTTTATAAAGTTTTTTCTCTTGGGCTCTACTCCTTAAAGATTAGCCGTAGTGCTCTACTTCATGCGAGATTAGCCATGTCATTGTGCTCTACTCTACGGAGATTAGCCAATGTACTTATGACATTGTGCTCTACTCTACGGAGATTAGCCAATGTATTTCAAATTTTTTATAAAATATGTTTTCAAATAGGTTATGTCCCGTCCTTAATCGGGATAGCGCAATTTAGAATTCCAAGTCCTACCACGATCCGGCCATGGTTATCTAACACATGGGTGTGTAGAACAGGTCTTGTGGCTTGGCAATTGTTGCGCTAAAATTCTTTGCGCAAACTCTCACCTATTCCATTTTGAAAGATATGTTTTTCAAAAGTATTTTTCCGCTGCTGGTACCATACGGGTATCATTTCTGATTTTTTTTACATGAGATAAGTAAGAGGGATACTTTGAAAGTTATTTCTAGATGGTAGTTGGGAACGTAGTAAACTTCTCGATTCTAGAGTAACATTTCAGCGCATCCAAGGAACTTATCAAGTGTTTAAAGAATCGAAACTTTATGCATAGAATTTTGATCGTGTTTTTCATTTTCTTTGCAGTTTTTTGATTCGAATATGTCTACCGCTTCTAAGAACATTGTCGCAGAGCTTAACAAAGGTGAGAAGATCAACGGCGACAATTATAAACTTTGGTCAATAAAAATCCAATATGTTTTGGAAGAGCAAGATGTGCTTGAAACACTCCAAAACATAATGGAAGAACCTGAGTTGGGCAATACGGCCCAACACAAGAGGGACCGAGAAGCTTATGAGACTTGGACTCGAAAGAACAAAATAGCACGTATTACGTTATTGTCCGCAATGGACAATGACATAATGTGTCTATTTCGGGAATTCGACCTAGCCAAAGACATATGGTCTGGGCTAGAAATAAAGTTTGGTGGAACTTCGGTCACCAAACTCCGCTCCTTAAATATTCAATTTGATTCGTACAAAATGCGGCGAGATCAATCTATGAAAAAGCATCTCCGCCACATGGCGAATCTCATAGCTGAATTGAAGGATGCAGGTCTTACGCTGTCTGACGAACAGCAGATCCAAGCAGTCATTCGTTCACTCCCAGATAGCTGGGATAACATGAAAATGCACCTCACTCATAATGAGTGCATTAAAACTTTAAGCGATGTATCCAAACACCTCGAACTCGAGGAAGAGCGGATTCAAGCCTCAAAACCTAGTGCCGAAGTGCACATGGCCGCTAGTTCCTCACATGGAGGAAAGAAGCGGAAGGATAAACGCTTAAGGTTTATGAACGAACGAAAGCAAGAACCGGAAACCTCAAAGAAGACTAAGAACAAAAAGTGGCAAAAGAATGTGCACTCAAAGAAGAAAAACTTGAAGAAGATCACGTGCTTTAAGTGCAACAAGTACGATCACTTCGCCCGTACATGTACGGATGGAAGTGATAAGGTAACTTGTAGGGCTAGTTACATATGTGTTTCTAGTTCCATGTTTCTTGCTGAATCTAACTATTTTTGGTTAATTGATTCAGGGGCCACAGACCACGTTGCGAAGGACAGAAGGTTCTTCGTAGAGTATCGAAGGATAACTCAAGGAACAAAGTAGATATACGTCGGCAACAACACTCGTGTTGAAGTCAAGGGCGTCGAAACATGCAAGCTAGTTCTTGACAACGGCCGGACTCTATTATTGCACGACGTCCTCTTTGCTCCAGATATTCGAAGGAATATCATATCTGTGGTCATGTTAATGTCTTTAGGTTATGAATGGAGGTTCTATAAACAAAATGTTGACCTTGTTTGTAATAGTTCTTTAGTTGGGTCGGGTAATGTTAGTAATGGATTGATTGTTTTAAACACTATGTATGATGATTCTTCTTCTATTAATGAAAGTTTCCATTTGACAAATGCTTCTAATTCTGAATCTGAGATCATTTGTTGGCATGCAAGACTTGGTCACATTGGACCAACTAGAATGGATAGACTTGCCAAAAGTGGCTTGCTATCTAATGTTTCAAAAGTTGAAATGTCAACTTGCGAACATTGTCTTGTAGGGAAAACTTGTCGCAAGCCGTTTGGAACTGGCACAAGGGCCGAAGTTCCATTACAGCTTATCCATTTGGACATTTGCGGTCCATTGAATGTTAAGACAAGACGTGGGAAGTCCTATTTCATCACCTTCATTGATGACTTCACCCGTTTCGGTCACATTTATTTGATTTCCCACAAACATGAAGCTTTATCTTGCTTCAAAAACTATATGAGTTTAGTGGAAAATCAACTAGATCGCAAGATAAAGGTCTTGCGAACCGATCGGGGTGGAGAATATCAATCAACGAGTTTTAAGGAACTCTGTGATGAAAAAGGCATAGTTCATCAAATAATTATGCCTTATACTCCGCAACAAAACGGTGTTGCGGAAAGAAGAAATAGGACATTGATGGAAATGGTCCGATCAATGATGTCTCAGGCAAATTTGCCCATCACCTTTTGGGGTGATGCATTATTGACGGTAGCATTCATCTTAAACCGTGTACCCTCGAAGTCGGTAAGTTCTACTCCTTATGAGTTGTGGAACAATAGAACTCCAGACTTAAGCATTCTAAAACCTTGGGGTTGTGCCTCTTACGCACATTTATCCTCTCACAAATATGGCAAACTTGGGCCACGTGGGAGGAAGTGTATCTTCATCCGATACGCTGAAAACTCCAAAGGATATGTTTTCGTCGGTCAAGAGGACAATGGGGGTCTAATAGAATTCGAATCGAGGAATGTTGTCTTCTTGGAAAACAAGTTTCCAAGACAGGGTGAGATAAGTCAAGACTTATCCTTGTTTGAGACTTGGGATCAAGAAGGATTGGAACGTTCGAGTGGGAGAATTCTTGGTGAAGAGGAAAATGACCCTCATACTTCACATATGGATGATACGAACGATACCAATCCTATTCCGAGTGGGAGTGATGTTATTCCAAGTGGGAGTGATGTCATTCTAAGTGGGAGTGATCAAACTCAAGCAAGACGTAGTAATCGAACGAGGCTAACACCTCTGAGATTTGAGGATGAATTTCCTTAAACATTCATGACATTACTACAAGATGATGACGAACCTGCAAATTTCAAACAGGCCGTCACATGCCCTGCTAAAGATAAATGGATAGCGGCGATGGAAGAAGAACTTCAATCCATGAAAACAAACCAAGTCTGGGACTTGGTTGATTTACCTAAGGGACGTAGAGCCATTGGGAACAAGTGGGTTCTCAAAATCAAGCATAAGGCTGATGGCTCCATCGAGAAATATAAAGCTCGCCTTGTTGCAAAAGGTTTCACGCAACAGGAAGGAATAGACTACGAAGAGACTTTCTCTCCTGTCGTGCGTTTTACCTCCATTCGCTTAATTCTGGCAATGGTAGCTTGTTTGGACCTCGAGTTACATCAGATGGATGTAAAGACTGCTTTTCTTAACGGAGAACTAGATGATGAGATCTACATAGAACAACCAAACGGGTTCGTACAAGAAGAAAACAAACATAAGGTTTGTAAACTTCGTAAATCCATATATGGTCTTAAACAATCATCAAGGCAGTGGTATATGTGCTTTCAAGAAGTCGTTTTGTCGTATGGTTTCTCCATGCTCGACGAAGACAACTGCGTATACATTAAGAGGATTAAGAACAAGTATGTAATTATGTCTCTTTATGTAGATGACATACTTATAGCCGGAAATGATAAGCGTCTTATCATGGATATCAAAGCTTGGCTTTCATCCGTCTTTGAGATGAAAGACATGGATGAAGCTGCATATATCCTTAGGGTTAAGATCTCAAGGAATCGTTCCAAGAAACTTCTTTCTCTCTCTCAAGAAACATATATAAAGAAAGTTTTAGAACGATTTAATATGCAGGACTGCAAGCCAATTGATACTCCAATAAGCAAAGGCGAGGGTCTATGTTTGGAAATGTGTCCCAAAGATCCAAAAGAAAAGAAAGCTATGGAAAAGGTTCCATACTCCAGTGCTATCGGGAGTCTGATGTACGCCATGATGTGTACCAGACCGGACATTTGCTATGTTTTTGGTATGGTAAGCCGTTACCAATCCAACCCAGGACAGGCACACTGGAAAGCGGTGAAGAGGATATTAAGGTACCTCAAAGGGACTGCGGACTATGCGTTGTGCTATCAAGGCAATACCTTGAGACTTGAAGGCTATACCGATGCTGATTGGGTAGGTGATCTCGACGAGCGAAGATCTACCTCAGGCTTTGTTTTCTTGCTCGGGAATGGTGCAATATCCTGGAGCAGCAAGAAGCAAACCTGCATCGCCCTATCAACCATGGAAGCCGAATTTGTAGCATTCAGCATGGCGGTCCAAGAAGCTGTTTGGCTTAGGAAATTCTTAGACAGGCTGACGGATGCCACTGACTCGAGCACTGTTCCGATATACAGTGATAGTCAAGCTTCGATTGCCTATGTCAAAGATCCTAAATTTCATTGTAAGACCAAACACATTGATATTCGATTCAAGTTTGCGAAGGACTATGACAAACGGAAGGAAGTAGACATAGGATACATATCCACGCATAAGATGATAGCGGATCCCCTTACTAAGGCGATCCCTAGAGATGTGTTCTTCAACCACTTATCATCTATGGGAATGCGTAGGTGCTGAGCTGTATCATGTAATATTTCCCATGTCTATAGAAGATCAAAGTTTAATAAAAAGAAGAAGTTTTTTTTTATATTGCATACAAGTTTCTTACAAATGATTTTATATACATTTGTGTTTAAGTCTCAGCTATTTTATTGTGTGTATGTCGGACAGATTAAGGTTGACTCTCTCACATGAGCAACCGCCTTATCTTATCAGATGGATAAGATAGAGATGAGACTAGTTTGAAGTCAAAATCATTAGACAAATGATTTAGAGTCGTGACTTAAACAAGATAGTCGAATGAAAGATCTGCATCATATGGATGCTTACAAAAGATCTGAGATCTGTATCACAAGGATATTTAAAAGAGATCTCATAGGATTTTTTAAATCCTATCTGTCTTATGCAGGATGAGAGTCCGGGAATATTTCATGGGTAGTAAGGGGACTCAAAAGATAGGCACTGTGGTGTCTGATCTTTCATCCGTACAACATCATTAAGACATACTCTCCCTGGGAAAGGAGTGATGTTGTAATACGTGTTCATACCACGTATGCATTTCGACCACTGAGTTAGTAGCAATAGTGTTTGCTATTATGTGAGACTCAAAGGCCATATGGGTCTTAACTCTTACCCTCAAGGACTCCAATTGGTTCCTTTAGATTTGACGAGATGATCGCTATCTTAGCGTGTTGCTAATGGGCTATGATAATTCGGCTCGGCGGGGCACGTTAGAAAAACGAATCAAGTCAAGATCAGAAGGTTCGCAAGAAGAGAAAGATTGATTTCATATTCGCATTTGGACTTTAATGATTCAAAGCCGGCCAGCCAATTGTGATCCAGATGGGATTCAATTGTTGAATATAAAGTATAAGAAATGTGAAGAAATAATCTAGGGTAAAGCATGCGTTGAACTACTCAACTTTGCACCTTCGAGGTCGTTGTGTATCTCTAACAAGTGCACAACAACAGACTCTACGTGCATGACGGTCGCACGGTCTATTTCTCGGTATGATAGATGAAAGAACTAAGAGAAAGACGTTCTCTTACAATCCCCTCAAGTGTGAGTGGGAGATGTTGGATATGGATGACGTTTGTAAACCCTTGTAGGGGATGTACGAGGGAATACGGACCTCGAACGTCGCGTACACGAAGTCGTGTACAAAGGGAATCTGTTCCTTTGCGGAGAGGATCTCTAGATTAATGGGAAAGTCGCATTATATATGCATAAGTGCATGCGACATATGGCTAATAAAGGGGGAATATCTTAAGCTTATGTTGTACCATGCATATGGTACAACTTAAGCTTATAATGTGCCATGTATGATGGTACCCTTTAGTTAAATTGTTCCAAAGGAACAATAACTCCTAAAATAACTACCTTGGGGGCTATAAATAAGACCCAAGGCTTAGCCATTTCCTTACACTTTTGCATGGCATTCATGCCTTGCATTTCATTCTAGCGAAGCTCTGCCGAAATCCTTCCTCTCTCTTTATCCAAGTTCTTAATCTAAAAGTAGAGATTTAGATTGTGGATTTTGTAGCCTTACTCCGTTCGTGAGAAGACTCGATCCGTCGTGGTGAATCCGAAGGCGAAGTTCCGAGACTACCGTACCGCATACGCAAGTGTAAGTCTCAACTTCATTTATCGATCCTAACTCTGTTTTGACAGGATCCTACACCTTTTTCTTAAAACCCCTCCCCTCTCTTCCTCACCAAGCCACCCCGTGGTTTCCTATACGTCTCGGCGACACCCACTCCTCCTCCCGGCCTCTTCCCCAAGCAAACCCGACCCATCTCACCTCAAGCTCCTCCGACCTCACCCGAAGCTCCACCACCCCACCTTACTTCGGTGACACCCGCCACGTCAAGCAGTCGCAGCCACCATAGATCGCCAACCACCGATGGCCCTCCAACGATATGTTTTGGGATTTTTGGCCTTGGCCACAACCCTCGCCACCACCCTCGATGTAGCCGTATGGTTGAGATCTTGGGAAGCCATGATCCTTGGGCTTCTCTTAAGCTCTCTGCCCTGGATCTCACCCAGGTTGAGCTCCCGTCTAGGCTTTCTCTTGCGTTTACTCCTTTTGGTGTGCTGGAAAGCGTGTTTTTGGTTGTTCATTTGTTGGGTGATGTTGGGTGTTGCGAATGTCAAGTATTGGTCTACGGAAGGAGTGATGGCGATGATTATCGGCATGATATTGGCCTTGGGTGTTGAAGTTGGATGTAGGCCTTGTGCTTGGCTCTGGAAGAGAGCTTGGATCTTGCCTTATTATGGGATATTATGGAGATTGATGGAAGGAATACTGGCAGTGAATACTGACTTTGGGTGTTGGCCTTGTACTTACCTTTGGGGGTTGATTTGGACGTTAGCATGTGGTTGGGCATTATGGAGATTGATGTTGTTGGTACCCATGGATTAGTCGATACATACTATACATCTTTGGCTAGACCCAGTTAGTCACCAGTAGCACGAATAAACTTTATGGTCTTCCGTTTTTATAGCTTGCTACTGGCTTATCACCTCAGGTTCCAAGTTCGAACAGATGTTGTCATCATAATAGCCCTCATTTTCAAGTGATATTATCATCTCATGTTAATTTTAGGCTACTTGAGAAGTCAGAGTAACTATTGTAATGATACTGGTCTTAGGAATAGTTACGAAAGCTATGGTGATGTTAATAGTATATAATTATTAGAAATATCTCTTGTTTTCTTGATGCTATGGTATCACATTATATTTCATGCTATTAACAACTTATTTTCTAAATTGTAATTTTCATCAAGTTTTCCATTTTATCATTTATTTGCTTGAGCTTCTTAATAACAGTAATTATCTGTTTCATAGAGTTTCGAGAAATTCTGAGGATGGAATTATTTTAAGGAGGGTAGAATGTGATGACCCGTATTCAGCAATACCTATTTTCTACATATTTTAATAATTTAAAAGTATTTTATAATGGTTTGTCAGGAGTTGAATATCAAAATAGTTTCTAAATTATTTATAAAAAATATTTTGTAGAACCAATATAGTTACGGCCTATTTTAGAGTTTACGAGTCCCATCCTAAATCCCTAAATGATTTTTATAATTATTTAAACGCAATTATTAATGTTACGACCGTAACAATTATTTTTCTATGTAAACGTTATCAAAATGATTTCAAACTTCTACAGTATAATTCTACGATCATTTTGTGCTTCCCACATTAATTTCATAATTTTCTGAAATCGGATCAATAGAGAACCCGCAAACCCGCTTTCTAAACGTTTTGGCCCAAAACTCGTATCTCCGTAGTCCAAACTACGAAATAGATCTCATAGTCACGATCCTCGTGACGATACGAACCCGTGGCTATGTTTTCGTAATTTTTCGGAGTCGTTTAACCCCAGGGGCAAAATTATAATTTCACTAAATGTTTTCACTAATTACCGTTTTACATTTCCCTAATTACCATGTTAATTACCTAGTTTAATCCCCTAACTGTCGGCAACCTCACACGTTTTGTTAGTAAGAGAGTTTTAGTCCAAATTGGCATACCCGTTTGTCAGAAGAGCTTAACTTTACATTAATTGCTTGGACTAAATAGTTATTGCACCTTAATAATTAATTGATTCTATAACCCTATTTAAACCCTCAGCTTAACACTTCTCCTTCACAAAAACTCAGCCCAGGCAAACCTCGTATCCTTCTCTCCTGCACCCAGCGCCGCAGCAAACCAACGCACGTGCTCTCCCCGCTCTCAGCTCTCCGACCACTGCCGCCTACACCCCGCGGCGACGAGGAGGCCCCACCACCTCACGCCGTCAGCACCGTGCTCGCCATCCTCCGCCTAAGAACCGACACCGAGCTCCTTCTCCGATCGACGCCGAGACCCGCTCACAGTGCATCCACCCACTACCCTGAGACGCCGTCCACTTCCTCAGCTCGCCCCCGCTCCTCCTATCAGCTCCAAGCCACCGCCCCGACGACGAGCTCGCCACCACCAAACACCGCCCGCCGCGAGGCTTCCACACCCCCGCACAGGCCGCTGTCCCCGCTTCGCTTGCCTCGCCGTCGACAGGAGCCACCGCCCAAAGCCACACCGCCGTTCCTCCCTCTTCCTCCGACGTACTGACCCCCGCGTCAGCTCTCCGAGCACCCCGATTCGACGCCTCCCTCCGGTGAATCCCACCGGACTCCGATCATCGCTCCGCCCTCCACAGCGCCTCGAGCCCATCACCGCTCTCTGACGTCGCCTCGCAGCCACGACACCGCTGCCACCGCTTCACACTGCCCCGCCTCCGCCCAGTGCCCGCCGCTGTCGCCGGAGTCGCCCGACGCCGCCGCCGCTCGACGCTGCCGGCGAAGACCGTCGCCGTACCCCCGCTCTCTCTCTCGCTCGCTCGCTCTCTCGCTCTCTCGCGGGGTAAAACACGAGTACATAGCCTTTTTAAAAATCTAATACGTATTCGAATACGTGTTTAGGTATTTTCTAATATTTATAAATAATATTATTGGTTTTATATTCATAGTAATTTGTACAGGCCTCAGAAAATTACAAAACTAGTCCCAGAAAATCAGAAACGTCGAAACGAATCCATTGGCTCTGGTTTCATCGCCAAAAGGCAAGTATATTTCTCACAGTGAATTTTTAAAGGCAAAACTTAAATAGGTTAAAATTCTTTTAAAATTCGTAGCTTGCAATTTTTACGTATACTAATGTACGATAAAAATATATGTTACAATACTTGTAAATACGATCGTTTTGACATCTCGTTTACAAAATTCTGACGTACGGTTTGCCCGGAATAAATCTTTGAACATGGGTAGTAATAATAATTTCTTGTTTTAAAAATCCTTTTAAAATTCGTAACCTGTGATTTTCACGTACACTGATGTACGATAAAAAATATATGCCACAGTACTAGTAAATACGATCATTTTGACACCTTGTTTGAAGAATTCCGTCGTACAGTTTGCTCTAAACAATTCCGTGAACATATGTTTTAAAAATCGTTTCTTGATTTAAAATTGCTTTTTGACTCTTTAAAATTGTCTAAAAGTGTTTAAAAATTATTTAACAATCTTGAAAAATAATTGCTAGTCTTAGAAAATATTTTGAGCTAATTTAAACTCTTTTGCTTAGTTAAAATCATACCTTACTCGTCCTTTCATTCTATTTAAGTGATTCTTATTTTGCATTTAAATTGCTTTATCAAGTCGTGAAGTTGTAAACTTTTGTGAAACTATTGTACGGACTGTTGAAACACCGAGACTGAATTGATTGAATGGAAGATTGAATTTCAACAATACTGGAAGGAAGATGGGACTTTAACAATATAGAATGGAAGATGGAATTTCAATAATAAACAGATAGTACACGTCTTTTGACCGACACTTGACTTGACCTGGGATTGGTGTAGTCTATGATCACAAGTGCTACAGAGTGGCTGGATGCGCCATACTAAATTACCTCCAACACATTACGGGGGTTAGATCATTGACCGTTGCCATATCGGAACGGTGGGTAAGCCTCGGAGTTGCTCCCGTCGCGGGCTGCATGTTGGTTATCTCTAGTACTCTTGGACATGGACTTATCACTAGGATAGACTGGTTTTTGATTAATTGTTCTAACATCTTTTCTACAGGTTGCTACAGTGTGATTATTGAATGCTAAATTGTCACAAGTTACAGATGGCATTGCAAATTGTTATTGAATAATGAAATTGTTACATGTTGCAAATGGTATTGCAAATGGTATTGCAAATGGCTATCAAATGATTAAATTGCTACAGGTTGCAAATGTTTAACTGCTTTAACTGCTTTAACTCTTTTAAGTTCAACGTATTACTGGTCTTTAATTTTTTTACAGTTAAAATTATTGCTTGTTCTTAACTCTTTTAAAGTTTAAACTTATTGTGTGTCCCTAAAGTTCAGCGTTGTTTAATTTTAAAATGTCCAACGTTTTGGTTTTGAGATTATCTTGCCGAGTAAACCTCGCTGACGGACATTTCATTTTGTTGTTTTACGAAATGTCCGTCAGGTATCGATAGTGAGTTCCTTGAAGACATTGCTACAGGAGTCGAGGCAGTGCTCGAAGACTACGTGGAGTACCCACCCACAGATGATTAGGCGATCCCCTTCACGATTGTTTCTTTATATTTAAAATAACGTAAATTGTGTACCTTTTTTTTGTATTGGCCATACTAGGCCCAAGATGTATCTTGTTTATTGTACGCTGGATATGTAATAATGTGGTTTAAGCTGCTTCTTAAATTTGCATGCAAGGATCTGCAGTTTTTATACAGACGCTTAGTGTGTTTAAGCCAAGGAGGAAGAAAGGAAAGGATAGAAAAAGAAAAAAAAGTACTCCTCCTTATTTTAAGCACATCGCGGACCCGCTCGCGTTCTCGCTCCCGGTATAATGGGAAGCGGGGCGTGACAGAGTGAAGCTTATATGACAACTCAAGCCTGAAGATGAGCTAAAATGTACTCGGTCGAGTTAGAATTTCCACTCGACCGAGTGAGGATTCCACTCAACCGAGTGGAGCAAAATTTTGTGAAGGAAATCTTTGACACTTCTCTGTTTTTTGGAGGATCTGTAGAAGACTCCACTCGACCGAGTAGAAAACTCCACTCGACCGAGTGAGCAGACTACTCGACCAAGTGGTCTGAGGAGCCCAGAACGCTGATATTCCTATTCTGAAGCGGATTCCTCACTTGACCAAGTGATATGTTCACTCGGCGGAGTAGCGTCGCCGACCCAGTCTTGAAAACTAGGGTTTGCAGCAGTGAGGATTCCACTCGACCGAGTGGAGCAAAATTTTGCGAAGGAAATCTTTGACACTTCTCTGTTTTTTGGAGGATCTGCAGAAGACTCCACTCGACCGAGTAGAAAACTCCACTCGACCAAGTGAGCAACTACTCGACCGAGTGGTCTGAGGAGCCCAGAACGCTGATATTCCTATTCTGAAGCCTATTCCTCACTCGACCGAGTGATATGTTCACTCGACGGAGTAGCGTCGCCGACCCAGTCTTGAAAACTCGGGTTTGCAGCAGTGAGGATTCCACTCGACCGAGTGGAGCAAAATTTTGTGAAGGAAATCTTTGACACTTCTCTGTTTTTTGGAGGATCTGTAGAAGACTCCACTCGACCGACTAGAAAACTCCACTCGACCAAGTGAGCAAACTACTCGACCGAGTGGTCTGAGGAGCCCAGAACGCTGATATTCCTATTCCGAAGCGGATTTCTCACTCGACCGAGTGAGATGTTCACTCGGCCGAGTTGCGTCGCCGACCCAGTCGTGAAAACTAAGGTTTGCAGCAGTCTGGGGGCAGAATTGTCAGGATTTTTTGGTTATTTTGGGCATGTATAAATACCCAGATTTATCTCCAGCCCAAGGAGAGACTCCATACTTTATTTTTAGAGTTTTTATTTTAGTTTAGCGATTTCTTTGGACAAGAGATTGAAGGCTTGGATTTTGATTTTATTATTGAAGCTTATAATCGACATTGGTAACTCTAAAACTCTTGCAAGTTTGTATTTTTATGATATATCTCTTCTTAAATCTGAGTTTTTCAATGAATTCTCTTTTCAATCTTATTTCTCTTGTGATTTTCATGATGATTTGTGAGTAATTCCCTTGCTCTTGGGTAAAAGGATGAACCCTATGAATCTAAAGGAAGATCTGTGATAGTTGTTGGATTTCAATGTTGCTAGAATTGCTAAAGCTTAGATTGTGATTGGATTACTACGGATAGTTATGGATTTCCATCGGATCTTGAGAGCTCGAGAGAGGATCTTGATCTATGAGAAGCCCTAGATATTTGATTTAGATCTATAATCGAGATTCACAAAATTTGGTGCGAGAGAGCGACCAAAGCTAGCATCTTTATTATATTTCTATACTTATATTTGTTTGCATGATGGTGAAACGAGTTCGAAATATCACGATCTAGATCCAAACTTAAGTTGAGCGAGAGCGAACTTGAGTTGGGATTGGATGTAATTGTCGATCTTAATGCTAGTATTTTGAACTAGGCTTGTGAGAGAGCGAGGCTCTAGTTTAGATTGCTATAGATTTGCGTAGCGCGAGAGCGTGTATTGGTTCTCTATTTAGTTACAACAAGTTCACCTTAAACCCAAGTCTAGTAATATCGAGATTCATAATTTGCATTGATTACTTGAGATCTATAGTGGTGATTCCCAAGCCCTAGACATCTTTATATATTGAATTTACATCGATACTTGAACGAATGTGACATCAACTCTTTCAAAGCTAATTTTCAACCAATAGCTTAGTAAATTATATAGATTACCGTTATTAGTTCCTCCCCGTGATCGATACCAGCTTACCACTTAACCATGTGCTTGCGGTAAAACTACATTGTTTTTGGAGTTGTATTCCGGAACGACCTAACAAAGACTTTTGAAATGAAAGACCTAGGAAAAATAAAGTACTGTCTTGGTCTACAGATAGAACACCTCAGCTGTGGGATCATATTACATCCAGTTACACACGGAAATTGCTAAAAAAAATTCATATGAACAAATGTCATCCGTTGAGTACACCAATGGTCGTCAGATCTTTGGACGTACATAAAGACCCCTTCTGTCCGCTGGAAGAGGGGGAGGAAATGCTAGGTTCTGAAGTACCTCACCTAAGTGTCATCAGAGCACTTCTTTATCTGGCAAACTGCACACGTCCTGATATAGCATTCATAGTAAACCTACTAGCCAGATACAGTGCAACGCTCACAGAGATCCACTGGTTCAGAGTTAAGCAGCTTATGCGCTACCTCCAAGGGTCAATTGATCTGGGACTATATTACCATAAAGGTGTATCCTCCACTTTGAAGGGTTATGCAGATGCATCTTACAGATTCGATCCCCACACCAAAAGGTCACAGACTGGATTCGTTTTCACCTACGGAGGGACGACCATCTCATGGAAATCTGTGAAGCAGACCACAACAGCAACCTAATCCAATCACTCTGAGCTCCTGGTGATCCATGAAGCTAGCGGGGAATGTTTCTAACTACGTTCAGTTATACACCACATCTTAGTGACGACCGGCCTAAAGACTGGTGACCTTGAACCAACGATTATGTTTGAAGACAATGCAGCCTGCATAGCTCAACTACGCGTTGGTTACATCATGCGTGACAGGACGAAGCACATCTCCCCCAAGCTCTTCTGGGCGCACGAACTACAATAAGTACATCAAATTCAGTCATGTAACAACTTAGCCGACCTATTTACTAAAGCACTACCTCGATGTACTTTTAGAAAACCTGTAAATGAGATTAGGATGAGACGATTGAGAGATTTACAATCCCAAAGCTTCTACACAATAAGGGGAGTTAAATAAAGAGTTGCACTCTTTTTCCTTAGCTATTGGTTTTTCCATTGGGTTTTTCCATAGCCAAAGATTTTAACGAGGCAACCTCATTAGCTCTAGATCCAGGAGTATCCACCCTTAGTGATATCCACATATCAGTGGAAGTTAAAGAGACTTGTACTCTTTTTCCTTAGGTATTGGTTTTTCCATTGGGGCTTTTCCAAGCCAAAGGTTTTAACGAGGGAAATCTTCCTAACTTAGGATCCAGAAGTATCTAATCCTTGTGATACTCATAAGCACCGTGAGTCATGAAATATTTATATGTCGGGTTTACTATGATGAATGGATAAGGGGAAGTGTTATGAATGAGCTTATGTAGGCCCATGAGAGGCCCATATAGGGCTATCCACCACCATGTAACCCTAATACTATAAATACAATGATATGGACTCCCGTAGCCACCATCCTTCCAACAATATGAAATAAATTTAGGAAAATATTTTACATATGTGTTTACAATCTGAAGATACAAAGTGAATTCCTACCATTTGAAGAGATCAAAGGCATTGTTGGATTTTCATTATGTATAAATCCATGTAGACTTTAACCATATAGATAGGTGTCTTGGGTTGAAGGTATGTAAGAGAGTACTACTGACAAATTGACTATCCCAACAAACACAGCTTAGCTATATAGCCTATAGTAA
Organism: Scilla litardierei; assembly: GCA_030789695.1. Taxonomy (NCBI): domain Eukaryota; kingdom Viridiplantae; phylum Streptophyta; class Magnoliopsida; order Asparagales; family Asparagaceae; genus Scilla; species Scilla litardierei. The sequence continues at coordinate 134,753,753 of CM061132.1, read as the reverse complement.
TACTAGAAATAACACGTGAACATATTGCACAGAGCAATAAAAAACACACACAAAGAATGTGTGGCACATGCGCAACCGACGAAAGAGTCAGAAGAGAGAGAGAGAGAGAGAGAGAGAGAGAGTGTGTGTGTGTGTGTGTGTTGGGGGGATTGCGTTGGGGGGTAATAGGGGGAAAATAGGGGGCCAAATCGCAACAAAAAACACAGACAAATGATGTGGTACACGCGTGGAACCGACGAAAGAGCAAGAAGTGGGTGTGTGTCGGCAGCATCGACGGTAAAAGGGGGAAAAAGCGGGTGAAAAAACGAAAAAACATTGGTGGAAAAAGAAAGGGGCCCAAGTGTTAAAATACGCATGGGCCAATATGAAAAAAGACTAATGGTAAAACCATAAATAGGAGGAAGGTGGAGGGACATCTGGCTTAGAAAAAGCCCAATGACAAACATATAAAAAGGGAGAGAGTGAGTGTGTTTTGGGTGGTGTTGTATAAGATGTTGAAAGGACATTTGATTCAGAATATGACCAACCAAAGTGTGGCAACAAGAATAGCAAAATTTAAATTTAGACTTGCTGGGCCCTCTTCGAATGAAAAGGGATACCCTCCAAAAAAAGACGTATGCTGCTTTGAGTGGCGAGCACACGGTATTCTTTAGTAAAAGGCGAAAGAATAGTTCGCTCTGTGCTCACCACGCAGCTGCGTGATCTGTGAAAGAACTCAGGGGCTCCGTTTTATAGTAGCTGAAGCGGGGTACATTCTGATGCTCTCCGATGTGGGAGTAAAAGTAATAGTCGAACTGAGCAATAATAGTCGATCACTATGGAGACGCACTTCCAATCAAAATCGGTGTTAATATAATCAAGATCTTCGTACCAAAATGGATGACATCAAACTTAAGATTATCATAGAAGAAGAGACATACGTACAGCATGGGTGGGGGTTATAAATCCATCACTAATTTACATAAGAATCAAAAATCTCATGACGTTCTCGTATAATTCCCTTCACTAATTGCTGCGTGTACGTCTGCACAACATATACCACATCTGAGAGGAAGCTTCCCAGAAATGAGAGGGTGAGGGCGAGACACACAAGCAAGCGGTTGTACAGCCCCACACCTCGGTCGCAGATGCAACTATAGATGATGTGTTGGGCGCGTTCACAGAGCTTTTGACGTTAGCATTGTTGGCTTCATTAGAGATATCTTTGCAACTTGACACAGCATACGATGCATGGCATGGGATTCGGGACAAATTATAAGCACATAGCTATTCTTGGCATCTTGGAATCCCCAAGAGGAGGAGATCAAGCCGAGCTCCCAAGGCTTTGCCGCCATACAAATTGCATGGAGGAAATACGAGGGACAGGGACAAAAAGAATAAAAGGGAAAAATGCTCTGAAAATGCATGTCCGTCTCTGTTGCCAGAGGAGGAAGCTTCGGAGAAGTTCTCCTGTGAGCGCGACGCACGGCCATGGTTGTCATGTGCCAACCAAAAAGGACAAGCTTCCCATGTACGGCTCAAGTCCTGGGACCCTCAGCATTGTCATAAAAGGAGGCAATCAAGGTTGTTTGCTTGCATTTGAATGCTACCAATTTGGTGCCTGCATCCATCGCTTGGAAGAATAATTAGCTCCAACGTACAAAGAACACATTCCCTTTAGAAATATTTAGCTCCATATAACTACGTGAGGCAATAATATTTACCTCTCTCAGAGGTTGTACTTACTGGTTCTCTTATTGCTGGTTTTTTTTTAATCCTTTGGTATGTGTTCTAACAATGAAGCTGAGTTACGTGTGGTGATAGATGGAATTAAGATGTGTAAACAGTGGGGTTCACCAGGTATCGAATCACGGGGAGGCGGTTGGTATTATCTTGGTTGTTCAGGTGTAGCAAAGATTATGAATGTTTGTGTGGATTGTGTATCACGGATGTGTAAAGATGTCGATTGTCATTCAATTTATAAAACTGTCTAGGACTAGGGAATCCCCACTATAGATTTTCGTGTTTTAATGTGAATATGAACTCCTAATTACTAACTCTTGGTCTGTGTTGTGAACCGCTGCAAGCTCTCGCGCTACACAAGTCTAAAAGAACTCAAACTAGAGCATCGCTCTCTCGCAAGCCTATCTGAATTATTAGCATTAAGATCGACAATATAATTCAATTCTCGCTCAAGCCCACTGTCGTGTGATGTGAGTTCGAATCTAGATTATGGTGGTTCGTATTCATCTTACCATCTTATAGACGAATATAATCTTAGAAATATAATAAAGATGCTAGCTTTGGTCACTCTCGTGCACCAAATCTATGATATCCAATTTATAGGTCTAAATCAAATATCTAGGGCTTCATATATATCAAGATCCTCTTTCGAGCTCTCAAGATCTAAATAGAAATCCCTAGCTATTTGTAGTCATTCGACCATAATCTAACACTAAAACAAGGTTAGCAACAAGGGTTTCAATAAATTTCACATATCAAACCCTAGATCCATAGGGTTCATCACTTTGCCCTAGAGCAAAGAGACTACTCATTAATAAACATGATCAAAGCGATAAGATTCATGGAAACAATAGAATTCATTATAGCAAAGAGAATCAAACAAGAAATAATCATCAAAACTAAATAGATCAAAAGTTTAGACAAACTGATGTTCTCCAAAGCTTCAAATCAACAAGAGAATGAATTAAGAACTAGCTTCTCCAATCAATAGCAAAAGCAAATAAAAATTGAGTTTTTTTCCTTGTCTCGTGTCGTCTCGCCTCTCTCTAGCGACGGCTACTATATTCTCTATTTATACCAGTCCAAAAACCTAAGAAAAAGCTGACCAAAATACCCAAAACCCGAATTAAACCTAACTCCTAGAACCTGGCCACCGGCTCACTCGGTCGAGTGGGATCCTCCACTCGGTCGAGTGGGATCTCCTGCAGAAACTCCAAAAACCAGCATTCTGTTTCTTCTCTTCACTCGGTCGAGTGATCGATTCACTCGATCGAGTGAAAGTCTCACTCGGCCGAGTTAGTTGCTCTGGTAGGAGGTAGATTTGGCCGATAGTCTCAGGGTTTGATCGTCTGTCTCACTCGATCGAGTGAGTATTCTCGCTCGTCGAGTGACTTTGATACGCTTGGCTCCTTGGGCTGGGTTGGTGTCAGCATCACTCGGTCAAGTGGAGTGATCCACTCGACCGAGTGAGCTGCTGCTTCAGCTCTTTCTCATTCTTCTTCCTTCCTTCCTCTTTCCTTCCTCTTTCTCTCGCTTCTTCTTCTCTTCTAGCACCGTAATCCCCTCGATATCATGGCCGCTGACACTATGGCATGCGTGCATATGTGTTGGATCCCCGTGCACCTCCCCAACACTACGGCTATGTATACAATGCTACCTATAATGTGCGGAAACAGTGGCCAAACTATCCCAAGCCCGAATTCCACCGATTCACTTTTTTCCGACAAAGCATGGATGGAAAGGTATCGATTGCAGCTTTGAGATCAAAACGCGAACTAATTATTAACACCCAAAAGTCGAGCCAATGGCTTACGCTGATCGTAGGGCCCATCCATGGGGATCAACCGAAGTGTATCCATGGCCCAATCATGGGCTGGTCTCAATAAACACTGTTTCCGCTGTGATAGGATTGCAAACAACAAGAAAACTCCAATCCCACACACTACGGCTTTTCAGCCTACACTTGCTGCGAGGTGAGGTTGGTTCAAAATCAATAGGAAAAGGAAAATCTTCTGATTCCGTTGTGACTGATGTTCCACATCGGGATTCATTTCGTTTTCCCGCTACTAATGGTAATGGACGAGACCACGGTTTGGTTTTCAATTAAACGAAGGAAGTTAACCTTCGAAAAAGCCAAGCGGATACCCCTTTTAAAACACAGGATTCGACCTAGCACTAACTAACGCATGGTATGCTCTCAATTTGATAGAAATTGATTGGACCGCCCTCCTTCCCCATGTCACCTTGGCACAAAACCAAACACCTCACGGGCACAAAAGAAAATTGTCACCAACAAACAACCCTCTTGGCGATATTGCGACAGATATATGTAGGCACACGAATATAATACGAAAGAAAGAGCAAACACAAAAGAGATGGAGATTTACCCTGGTTCGGTTACGAATAACCTACATCCAGCATCTAATGCACCCGTTTCCACTAATGATCAAGCAAGGCATACACTGACCACATCATCTTCTTCCTCCACAATGAGAGAATAGCTCCAAGCAACAAGACCTAACCCTAGATCTCTCACCAAGCTCACACACTCTCAACCAAGTGGGAATCCTTGATAACAAAGCCCCTACAACATGTAGAGCTCCTCAAGGGACCAATCCAACGTCTAGCTAGATCACTCCTTGGTAATGTAGCTCCAAACAAGGAAAGCTACCCAAGAGACTCAAGATTTACAAGCTAGAGGAATAAGAACACTTACCATAGATCTCACATAAGAAAAAGCTCCCTTGGCTCTCCAAGAAAGCCCTAGCTTTCTTCTCCTCCAATCCCAAATCCAAGCCCTTTGCTTCTCTCTGAAAAATGGCAGCCGCACCTTTCGTTCGCTGCAAAAATGAGAGAGCAAAAAAGCACTCTGGAAAATGGCCGATGGCTGTTTTTCTTTGCAGTCGGTTGCTCAGAGGAAACATGAAGGCCCACGTCTTCAATTCCTAGCAACCCAATTGAATTGAGGGCTCCATGAGACTATGAGGTGGGTTTTTTGCAGCACACATTAAAAACAACACTCTACCATGCTGAAAAAACCACACACTCTCTTTAGCATAGCTCCAGCTCCAGCCTGCACTCGCCGTGTATGAACTCATCTTGCCTTGACCATTGGACATGTGAACCTCCATCATTTGCATTGGAAATCGTGCCCTTTGGTACCTCAATTTTTCGACAGACATGCCAAGCTCAAAAGTCGTCTGAGCCTAGCCTCACACATCTCTGCCTCGTCCACCGCCATGTCTTCGATGAAGTCATCTGTCTCTGAGGATAACCCTGCGAGCTCGGACTCCATGAACGAACCAAATAACGCCGTGCCAACGTCCAATGAGCCCTCTGTCGATCCATGAATATCATTATCATCATCCCATGGGTCCGTGAGCAACTCATGCTCGCCATGGCCATCATCTATGAGAAACACGCTGGCATCCCCGCTGCTCTGTAGACTAACCACGGCTGGGTCACATCGATATGACGTCCGTATCTGCTCTGTCTGCTGATGCATGTCATCAAGACTCGCCGTCCACCAGATCCGTACCTTAACTGACTGTGCCGACGACTCAAAACACGAATGTGCACACACAAACGCTAAACTGTCAGTCGCACCAACATTTAGCCTCTGAAGATCGTCCTCACCTGCCATGCTCTGTGATAAACTCGCCGAAGATGAGAGATAAGCGCACACTGAAGAAGCTACACTCGGCTCTGCCTCCTCCATATATCTGCTTAGCCCAAAAATGTGCTACTCTCAAGCGTAAGAGTCTGTGCAAGTAATATAAATCTGGGAGTCCAGATGTCGAATCCTCGGGAGAAAAACTGTTGCAACTACAAAGCTCAAATCAAATAAGGGTTAATCGTAATGAGGCCAACCACTTTTGATGATGATGGTTTGATGGGGCTTGATTATGGTTCTTATTTTATGGACAAGACAAGCAAAAGAAAGTTTTGTTTATGAAAATATCTATGAGAAGTGTGCACATGATATGGATTCATTAAGGTCCATGATTTGTATTAATTTGGTTGATTAAAAATAACTCAATGATATCTCTTTTTGAGAGAAACTCATCAGAAAATACACTTTTGAGGATTAAAGCACAAAATCGAATAAAGTTGTTGCTAACGTAATAATCTTTTACATATAAGAGATAAAACTCCCTTTTGGGGAGATCAAAACTCATCCTTGTGGGGGTGATCATCAACTTAATCATGTTTTTGTAAAAGATAAAAGAGGAGATTTTTAGTAAAGATTATAAATTTATCAATATGAACAATGATAGCATGAGGTTTCAACCAAATAAACATAAATCATGTCCCCTAACTGTGCCATATCATGCACAATCAAAGTCTAGCAATACGTACTGAAAATAACAAAGAGATTCATTATATTAAAGATATTTCTAATCAAAAGAAGTAGATGAAATTAAAAGGGAATAGTTAAGTTCGATAGGTATCACCAAATAAAAACCCTAAAAATCAAGATTATCCTTTCCATGAAGCTCCTCCAAGCCCTAGCTCTTTTGGGAAGAAACGGCGGCTACCAAACCCTAGATCTCAAAAACCCCTAATTAATTCTCTCCTCCCCTAAAAACAATTAAAAATCCCCCTAAAACATCAGGAAAATTGTCTTAAATACATAAAAGATGGACCCCACAAGAAAATCTGGAAGTCTGTAAGTTTGAGGCCTTCAGTCGCCGACCGAGTCGGCTACTCGGTCGAGTAGCCTGCCTACTCGGTCGAATCGTCAGTAGGTCGGAGCTCCACTTCCAAATTGACGCTCTGCCTACTCGGGTCGAGTAGGTCCTGCTCGGTCGAGTCGTCAGAGGATTAAATATTCTTCTCCAAAACGTCACTCTGCCTGCTCAGGTCGAGTAGATCCTGCTCAGTCGAGTAGGATGCTGGTGTGAGGAACTGGATCGACTCGGGTCGAGTCGTCGCTCTGCTCGGTCGAGTAGAGCGTGCATGTTCTTCCTACTGGACTCGTGTTTCAGCTCGATCGAGTAGCTGATGCTACTCGGGTCGAGTCGCCTGGGAAAGCTGCATGGGCTTGGGCTTTGCAACTTGGAAAATCTCCAAGACTCCCAATAGTACCTGAAAAATATTAGAAGGCACAAATTAGTTCTAAATTTATGAATTGTGCAAACATCGTGATTAAGCTCTACTAATAAATAATTATCAAAAAGTGGTCATACTAGAGCTCGTTTGGGACATATGAATGCGTAAATTGGGTTCAAATGAGAGGGAAAATACATAATATTATGCTATAATCAATATTGAGCGAGAACGTACTCGAGACGTGGCCTCCTAACTCTCAACTCCATGTCCCTAGTGGCAACTCCACCTGGGACCACCATCGAATCTCCACACTGCCGTGGAAGTCTCCATGCTCCACCACGCTATCAGATTCCCTGCTCCTCTGTATCTCCATCGGTCTGGCCTCTGAAGTATCAGAAGATGCACCTGATAAATTACCCCTAGCTAAACGAGAGCCATATCGCATGTGCTCATATTGTGAAGATTTCTCTACCATGCACAACGAATGCGCTACCCTGATGCCAAGCTCCTCAGAAGACCTCTCTATCCTGAAGCTGAAGCTGCACACCTCAACACGCTGGTCCTCCTCAGAAGCAACCAACTCATGCGTGCTAGAAACGTGAGAGACCTCCTTCTCCTCACCCACTGCAACATACGGCATCGGTACGGAAACCAATTGCCCTACTCCTCCGTAGATCGACGGCTCTACCTCGAAGCTAAAGCTGCACACCTCAGCATGCTGGGTCTCCTTAAGAGCACCCACAACGTGCACACTGGAACTGTGAGAGACCTCTGTCTCCTCACACACTGCAACTGACTTCATCGATACGACGACCAACTGCAACGCCTCTTCGTAGACCGTTGTCCTCTGCACCTCCAACTGAACTGAATCTGGAGCTACATCGTGAGATGTCGGCTGATCACTGACACTGACCACATCGGATGAACACTGCATCATGTCCGTCTACATACATGTCTGATCATCTGCCTGAGTCAGAATCTGCACCACCTCATCATCTCTATGGACCGGGCTATCCTTTGTTCTCTGCACACCGTCATGAGTCTGCTCCGTCCTAAGCACTGCAGACTCGTCAATCATGACTTGTTGTTTGACAATCACCTCGCGGGTACTAGGACACCATAACCTATACCCTCTCGCACCTCCACCAGCATACTCGACTAGGACACAATCATGCATGCGCTGTCCTACATCATCATCGTCTCTCTCGTGCGGCCGCACTGGACATCCAAATGTACGCAAGTGTGAGAAGTCAACGACTCTGCCCGTCCATAACTCCTCGGAAATAGAACTACCTGCGGCCAGTGACGGTGTTCGGTTGATGAGGTATGACGCAGTAGTAAGGGTCTCCGCCCATAATTCCCTAGGAAGGCAGATGGTCTCAATAGCCTCCGTGTCTTCTCTACCAAGATCCTAATCTTACTGTCTGCTACGCCACCGTGAGGGTCTCCATCAGAAATGGTGTATCGGCACGCAATCCCATCTGACTTGCAAACATCTTGTATCTCTACGTCGTTGGTACGGATCTCTCCTACGGGTCTATCCATCCGCCTCTCGACTATGCTCCTCCACAGCTGCACCTTCTCATGGATCTCCTCCCGAGATCACATGAGAGTTACCATGACTCTCCTCGAGAAGTCAACTATGAAGGTCGCGAAGTACCTCGCACCTTCCAGGAAAGGAACTGGATATGGACCCCATACACCAGCATAGACGCACTCTAGGGGCACCCTGCTGTGTTTAACAGTTGTCCCAAACTGCACTTGCCTCGGCCGCTCTGCACCACAATCACTGCAAGACTCAAGCCAACGCTCACATCCGAACACACTCCTCCTCTGAAGAATGTCAAGGCTCTGCTCGTCTGTATGCCCCCAATCTGAGATGCCACAGTCTCGCTGGATCTCCACTCTCAGACTCATGTGATCTGCCAATCTCTCCTACTATTGTGTGCCCATCGAGCACATACAAGTTGCCATGCTTCTTCCCCCTCATGACAACCTCGCATCCTCGAGAAATATGCAGTCGATCCGCCTCGATCACTGCCCTGTAGCCCATCCCAGTCAAAGCTCCTATCGATATCAGGCCACTGCGAAGATCAGGAACATGTCTGACACCATCAAACACATGGACGATGCCATCGTGCATCCTGACTCTGACCGTGCCACTCCCAACCTGCTCGCACTTCATACCATTCCATACAAGAATCCGCTTTACAATGCATGGAATGTATGAGTCGAACGCACTCCGATCCAGAGTCATATGGAATGAGCACCCCGAGTCCAATAGCCACGAGCATTGCGCTTCTCCCACGGAGTATGCTGCAAACACCGAGCAATCATCTTCGTCAGAAAACATCCCGTATTGTGCTCCAACATGAGTCGAAATCTGAGCAACCTCTTCTACAACCCCAATCGATGTCCTCGCTTTCAACCTTGGACAATCCCTCTTCCAATGTCCTCTTTCTTTACATAGGAGGCATTTGTTGTCACAGCGGCCCCCCTGACTTGGACCGCCTTCGCTGCCGCCGATTCCAACTCTTGGAACGGCTCGTCTTCGATCTTGGAGTGGGTCCACCCTCTTGGCGACCCCGGATGACGTTGGATACCTCGCAACCATCGGTGTCACTAACCACCAAACTTTGGAAATCCTACCTATGCAATGCAAACTTCACCTCATCCAACGTGAGTGAGTCTCGGCCATTTAACATCGAGCCTACAAAGTTGGAATACACCTGAGCAAGAGAACAAAGTAGTGACATGTTATACTGCTCATCCTCTATCACACTCCCCAATTCCCATATGTCCATTACTATACGGTCCATCTCGCCAATATGGCTCCACAACGAGGTTTCCATTTTCATCCTGTGAGTATAGAAGCATTACCACAATTGCAACCTTCGTCCAATGTGTGTCTTGGTCGAGTACCGAGCTTCAAGCATCCTCCATAGGTCGCTCACGACCTCAACATCGGCATATTGCCTAAGGATCTCATCCTCCAAGGATTGCATGATCTCGCCGAGGGCTTTAAGCTCCATCATTGGCTTATCATACACTGTTGACTTACATGGCATGCCTGTATCACATACGGCACCGTAAACTCCGTGGTGCTTCCACAAAACCACCATCTTTTGTCGGACCATAGTTGTCACGACCATTAAGTCTCTCTACTTCGTATGAACACCCGGTCGTCTCTTGATGTGTCATTATATTCCACATTTTATCTATAATATTACACTTCAAAATGATTGCTCAATTACATATTTTATACGCTTTTACGCTATTATTTGGAATAATATGACTTTCGGAGCATTTATGTCCATTTCAAGGATTTGGACGATATTGGAGCAATTTGGAGCCAATAAGACAGTCGGCGACGTGAGAACACCAATGAGACTCATGATGACATATTTGAGGTGCCAAAGAAGAATACTGGAGCAAGGAAGGGGCAAGAGAGAAATTCGCGCGATCGAGCTATGATGCGGCGAAGGAATCGAGTGACCCGAAGTGCTGAAAACAGGATAGTCGTCCACTATTTCTAAATATTCTATCACCTGAGATTTTTAACTATTTTTTTGATATTTTTTCCAGGTATTAGACTTCAAGACAGTTCCAACGCCACCAAGAACACGCCAATCGAAGGTCAGATGAGCCCTGGGCAATTTCTGCAAGTTGATGGTGCAGTGCTGAAATTGTTCTCATCAGCCTACTCGGCCGAGTAGCACTCTACTCGGCCCGAGTCGTGCACTACACGGTCAGAATATTTGGTATCTAACTCGACCGAGCAACCTCCTACTCGGCCCGAGCAACCTCCTACTCGACCGAGCAGCGCCGAATCTGCCCGGGTTGGCAGAGCGACATATTTTGGGTGCTTTGATTCTCTGTAAAACTCGGACTGAGCAACCTACTACTCTGCCCGAGCTGCCAAACGACTCGACCGAGCAGCTTTGTGCTTGGGCCGAGTCGCTGTGGGCCCATTATTTGATCTGCGCCCGGATTTTTGGAACGATTGGAGGGTTTTGGGGGGATTTCTTCGGGGCCGCCAAGGGAGAGCGGAGAGAGTTCTGTAGGGGAGTTTTATGGAGATTTTTAGATTAGTTTTGGAGGAGATTTTTGTATACTTTTCAAAAGGGAAATTTTAGATCTTTCTTAGACTTTTGTGGAGACGATCTTTTGGGGAGTTTGGCCATGCCCTAGGCCCATCCTTTGTATCAAGATAAGTACTTTTGTCTCTTTAATTCTATTTATTTGTGATTATTTGTTGAATATCTCGTTGATGCATGCTAGGATGAATTCTCTTGCTATTATTGAATCTTCTATTGTTCTTCCTATGATGTATGAGTAGTATTTTCTAGGGCTAAGGGATTAGCCCATGGATATTAGGACTTAGTTGCAAAGTTGGGATTTTTATGGTGCGTTGGTGTAAATGGGGTTGTATTTTGGTTGAACTATCAAGATCCCTAGGAGAATTTGTACTGAGATCGTGCCCACGGTCGGTGGAATCGATTAGCTTAAGAAATATCCTAAGGATTTAACTAGGGAGTTAGTGGATTCAACCGAGGCACGTGACCATGCCCGGCTCGTGCCTTGAGGGGATCCACCGATGAACTATATAACTAATTGACGGATACCGCCATTGCGTCAATAAGAGCCACCAAAATACCTCGAAGCTCTAACCCACGAGAGTGGTTAGAGTTGAGAGCATTTGAACCACGAGAGTGGTGAGATCATTGTAGATCCTTAATGGACGTATCGTATGCGCCTATTGCGAGAGCGGGGTTAATGTGATACGTTAGATTCATGATGTCCAGACACATGAATTCACTTCCTAGATGCTACAATCCCCAATAAAACCAACGCAACGTAAGAGTCCTAGCCTAGCGTCGATATCCGACGGTCCTAGTGGCGAGCCCTAAGCCCTAATCTTTTGTATTTTATTTCTTTCTTTCTTTGTGTGGAACCACTTGCTTGCGACATTGAGTGACACAACCTTCGCATCCATCACCATTACGACCATCCATATTCCACATCCACCAATAAACCCGCAAGTCTAACTCATCCTAGGAGTAGATAGGTAGTATAGCACCGCTTCCTCGTGTTCGATACCCAATTGCCACTATACCGTGCGCTTGCGGTAAACGACATCGTTCGGGGTTACATTCCGGACGCATCAAGTTTATGGCACCGTTGCCGGGGAGGCGTTCTGCCATATTGCCTATTTACCATGATTAGGTTGATTAGATTGCATTTAAAAAATATAAAAAATATAAAAAAAATTATCTTTTTTTCTCTTTCTTTCTTTAATTTTTTTCTCTTAAAAAGGAGAGATTTTTCCCCACCATCTGATATTATTACTATCTTTATCTCTCTTTGTACCACTGACGTCTTTTTCAGGTTGTCTATTTTTTCTTGATCAGGTACAGTTGATGCAGCGATGGTACTTTCAAAGACGCGACTGGGTTCTATACAATCCTATATATACCTCGCTACATTCTATCAGGCGGATGGAGAATCCTTCAGAGAGGCATTACGCAAGTTCGAAAGAATGTTAGGGATGTTCCATATGGAGTCAGACCATGAGTGGGATGGTCCCAGGCTATTTGATATCTTTGCTGGAAGACTAAAGGGACCCTCACGAGAGTTTATGAAAAGAATGCAAGTGGGAAAGTTCAGTGATCTACAGCTGGCAGCAACCTTGGAGCAAATGATAGATGATGCTCGATCTACTGGTTCACTAACCGTTACGGTAGGTAAACCATCCGACCAAGCACTCATCGATTTTATTATGGCTAATGTCTCTGATGCAGGTACTATCATAGATGGAGTGTATGCTTCACTTGAAGGTGATCACATCCACCTTTACACGATTAACACTCCACATATAGAGACATCTGAGCTGCTAGAGGAGGACACATATATGGATCTATTGAGAGGCATCGTGGATGCAGTTTGGTGCACCGGTCCATTAACAATAACGGCAGGTGACCCTTTTGAGCTTGGATTTCAAAAGTTTATTACTCATCGTATCTCTTCCACAGGCACAATTGATGATGGAGTCTGCGCTCTAGTTGAGGGGCATAAGACCCACTTTTACACCGTGGCAGAGATACAGGAGCCCATAGAGCCACTTGCACCTGTTATTGAGAGGGCCAAGCCACAACATACAGTGCCTCGAGTTCCAGGACAGAAACAAAGATATAGGCATAGAAAGAAAAAGATGAAATTCACTTTGCCTACTATACCAGAGGAACCCGAGGAGGAGGTCGAAGTAGTGCATTGCGAGGAGGCCGAGCTATATTTATTTACATATTGCATGCGGAGCCAGAGACTTTCGTCGAGGAGGTCGTGCGTCGGGACGAGGACACATCCATTCTTGAGGATCCCGATCATCACCCTCCTCCTTCAGAGCTTCTGCAACGACCTCGTCCTTCCACTGACTCTGAGGACCACTCACCACAGCTTACTGCCCCCCTTCAGGGAGATCTCTTTACCTCCTCGCCCTTTACATTTGATTACCCTCCCGTGTATGATGTTTATTATGATTCGGATTTCAATGACTCATTGCACCTTTTGCAGGATACACATACATATGATCAGGAGGTACAATGGGACATATATGAGGAGGAGGGCGAGGAGTTAGCACACATGGACGCTGTTGAATATGATCAGGAGGTGTGCTGGGATGAGTCTGACGATGATGAGGAGCACCCTGACGAGACCCACTCCATTATGCCAGACTTACCTGAGGAACCAGAGGAAAACAACGAGGAGTTGATCAACGTGGTGCATCAGAGTAGAGATTTATTTCCAAGGGAGTGTTGTCAACCATTTTTTATTTTAAATACTATTTTTGATGACCCTCTCTGGAATACATTTATTTTGGGGAAAAATTGTCCACATCAGATTGATGCGGTTCATCTCTTGCAGGGTACAGGTGGAGTCCTTGGAGAGATGCTGGGAGCTGCATTACTGGAATCTGATGGAGCCCGTGGAGATACGCACCTGGCGGAGCCACGAAAAGTGCAGATAGAGCAGCTACCTGCACCGACAAATATTCTGGATCCGCCTTTTGCTACAGGTGGTACCAATCCAGTAGTGTAGAATTTTATGCTTTTAATAAACTCAAATCCTCTCGACAGCGAGAGGACCGTATATGATTTTATATGCTTTCTTAGTTAAATAAATTCACCCCATATAACGGCTCATTTGTCTTTTGCACCCAACCCTCTATTTATCATGCTTGCCCACCATTATATTCGGCATTTATTTCACCTCTCCCCCCAATTTTTATGTGATGTTTAAGCTTGGGGGAGAGAAACTATTTTTTTGAGTGGCCTCCTTTCTTGTCGTTGTCCTCTATTTATATCATACACACATTGAGGACAATGTGATGTTTAAGCTTGGAGGAGTGCATAGTCACGCACTTTGCTTCATCGTGAAACACACTTCGTATTTTCCATGTGAACCATGTTCACTCTTATAGTTTTGTCTCATATGCTTTATTTTCTAGGAAACATCGTGGATTTATTTTTTTATGAACTCTGATATATGTTAGATTAGAGCTTAATTCCTTGATTAGTGAATCTTTGTTAATATGCTTTTTCATAGTTGAATCCATAGTTTCACAACCGTATTCTCGAAACAGTTAAGCTAAAAATGAATGAATCAAAATCTAAAAATTATTTGACACCTGCGTGATTTGCTTGATAATTCTATTGCTTCATGGATATTTAGTGATTCAAAAGAGATAGGATAACCCCACGACAACCAAAGTAGTGATGATTAGGATTCCTGAAACCAAGCCATGTCTAGATTCTATACTTTTTCATTTTCTTTCATGAATAGCCAATAAATGATCTTTGATCATGCTTTGCTTTCCATTGCGTTTACGTGAGTTTGTAAAAATCCCAAAATACAAAAAACAAACAAACAAATATCTTGAATAAAAGGCCCTAGGGGTTCTTCGTAACCTAATGCCCTAAGACCGTCTAGTCTGGGATGCATAGGCCGTTTTTTGTATATATTGAGTTATCTCGTGTATACAAAGAAAGAAAAATGCTTATGAAATATTCATATAGCCAAAAAACAATATAAAACTACAAAATCCTATATCCCTATCTCCATTTCTTTATAGAACCAAGTACATGGCAAAGTTGAGGGATTCTAGGAGTCTTGAAATGGTCGTAGTGTGGTGATGCCTTACCTTGATTGGATTTGCTAAATTCATTCCATGAAGTATAACAAAATACCACGCATGCTTGAAAATGTTTGATCATGACATATTATACTGCTTAGAGAATGAGTTGTGAACTTTGGTTTCATTTCTGTGAACTTAGTATATTGCATGATAAACTATGATATGATATAACTCTAATCTCTTTTTATTGCCTATCAAGTTCATTAAATTTGTTGAAATCTACGATATTTTAATTTGTGCGAGATTCAATTATTTGGGGTGTATATGTGTCCTAATTTCAAATTGACGTGTGTTCACGAGATCTTGCGTATTGGGTTCTTATATTTTCTGAATTTAAGATTGAACCCCTTATCTCCATTTATACATCACCGCCTCACATCTCATTGTATCCATCTCCCGTTTTCGCTTCTTACTAGTCTTCCTCAAGGACGAGTAAGAGGTAAGCTTGGGGGATTTTGATGTGTCATTATATTCCACATTTTATCTATAAGATTACACGTCAAAATGATTTCTCAATTACATATTTTATACGCTTTTACGCTATTATTTTGAATAATATGACTTTCGAAGCGTTTATGTCCATTTTAGGGATTTGGGCGATATTGGAGCAATTTGGAGCCAATAAGACAGTCGACGACGTGAGAACACCAATGAGACTCATGATGACATATTTGAGGTGCCAAAGAAGAATACTAGAGAAAGGAAGGGGCAAGAGAGAAAGTCGCACGATCGAGCTATGATGCGACGAAGGAATCGAGTGACCCGAAGTGCTGAAAACAGGATAGACGTCCACTATTTCTAAATCTGCTATCACCTGGGAGTTTCACTATTTTTATGAAATTTTTTCCAGGTAGTAGACTTCAAGAAGGTTCCAACGCCACTAAGAACGCGCCAATCGGAGGTCGGATGAGCCCTAGGGAATTTCTGCAAGTTGATGGTGCAGTGCTGAAATTGTTCTCAGCAGCCTACTCGGCCGAGTAGCACTCTACTCGGCCCGAGTCGTGCACTACACGGTCAGAATGTTTGGTAACTGACTCGACCGAGCAACCTCCTACTCGGCCCGAGCAACCTCCTACTCGATCGAGCAGCGCCGAATCTGCCCGGGTTGGCAGATCGACGTATTTTGGGTGCTTTGATTCTCTGTAAAACTCGGACCGAGCAACCTGCTACTCGGCCCGAGCTGCCGAACGACTCGACCGAGCAGCTTTGTGCTCGGGCCGAGTCGCTGTGGGCCCATTATTTGATCTGCGCCCGGATTTTTGGAACGATTGGAGGGTTTTTGGGGGGGATTTCTTCGGGGCCGCCAGGGGAGAGCGGATAGAGTTCTGTAGGGGAGTTTTAGGGAGATTTTTAGATTAGTTTTGGAGGAGATTTTTGTATACTTTTCAAAAGGGAAATTTTAGATCTTCTCTTAGACTTTTGTGGAGACGATCTTTTGGGGAGTTTGGCCATGCCCTAGGCCCATCCTTTGTATTAAGATAAGTACTTTTGTCTCTTTAATTCTATTTATTTGTTATTTCTTTGTGATTATTTGTTGAATATCTCGTTGATGCATGCTAGGATGAATTCTCTTGCTATTATTGAATCTTCTATTGTTCTTCATATGATGTATGAGTAGTATTTTCTAGGGCTAAGGGATTACCCCATGGATATTAGGACTTAGTTGCAAAGTTAGGATTTTTATAGTGCGTTGGTGTAAATGGGGCTGTATTGTGGTTGAACTATCAAGATCCCTAGGAGAATTTGTAGTGAGATCGTGCCCACGGTCGGTGGAATCGATTAGCTTAAGGAATATCTTACGATTTAACTATGGAGTTAGTGGATTCAACCGAGGCACGTGACCATGCCCGGCTCGTGCCTTGAGGGGATCCACCGATGAACTATATAACTAATTGACGGCTACCGACATTGCGTCAATAAGAGCCACCAAAATACCTCGAAGCTCTAACCCACGAGAGTGGTACGAGTTGAGAGCATTCGAACCACGAGAGTGGTGAGATCATTGTACATCCTTAATGCACGTATCGTATGCGCCTATTGCGAGAGCAGGGTTAATGTGATACGTTAGATTCATGATGTCCAGACACATGAATTCACTTCCTAGATGCTACAATCCCCAATAAAACCAACGCAACGTAAGAGTCCTAGCCTAGCGTCGATATCCGACGGTCCTAGTGGCGAGCCCTAAGCCCTAATCTTTTGTATTTTATTTCTTTCTTTCTTTGTGTGGAACCAC
The DNA here is from genome assembly GCA_030789695.1 of Scilla litardierei. Classification (NCBI taxonomy): domain Eukaryota; kingdom Viridiplantae; phylum Streptophyta; class Magnoliopsida; order Asparagales; family Asparagaceae; genus Scilla; species Scilla litardierei. Next base: position 134,736,552 of record CM061132.1, on the reverse strand, counting down.
TTGCTTGCGACGTTGAGTGACACAACCTTCGCATCCATCACCATTACGACCATCCATATTCCACATCCACCAATAAACCCGCAGGTCTAACTCAACCTAGGAGTGGATAGGTAGTATAGCACCGCTTCCCCGTGTTCGATAACTGCTTACCACTATATCGTGCGCTTGCGGTAAACGACATCGTTCGGGGTTACATTCCGGCCACATCATCTCCTCACATGAGCAAGACGTCATCACGGCACTACACTTCTTCGTAAACCGTAAGCTCTGATTCCACTTGTTGGATCCCCGTGCACCTCTCCAACACTAAGGCTAGGTACACAACGCCACCTATAATGTGCGAAAACGGTGGCCAAACAATCCCAAGACCGAATTCCACCGAGATGTCACCTAGGCACAAAACCAAACACCTCACGGGCACAAAAGAAAGTTGTCACCAACAAACAACCCTCTTGGCGATCTTGCGACAGATATATGTAGGCACACGAATATAATACGAAAGCAAGAGCAAACATAAAAGAGACGATGATTTACCCTGGTTCGGTTGCGAACAACCTACATCCAGCATCCAATGCACATGGTTTCCCTAATGATCAAGTAAGGCATACACCGACCCTATCATCTTCTTCCTACACAATGAGAGAATAGCTTCAAGCAACAAGACCTAACACTAGATCTCTCACCAAGCTTACACACTCTCAACCAAGTGGGAATCCTTGATAACAAAGCCCCTACAACATGTAGAGCTCCTCAAGGGACCAATCCCACGTCTAGCTAGATCACTCCTTGATAATATAGCTCCAAACAACGAAAGCTACCCAATGGACTCAAGATCTACAAGCTAGATGAAGAAGAACACACACCATTGATCTCACATAAGAAGAAGCTCCCTTGGCTCTCCAAGAAAGCCCTAGCTTTCTTCTCCTCCAATCCCAAATCCAAGCCCTTTGCTTCTCTCCGAAAAATGGCAACCGCACCTTTCATTCACTGCAAAAAATGAGAGAGCAAAAAAGCACTCTGGAAAATGGCCGATGGCTGTTTTTCTTTGCATTCGGATGCCCAGAGGAAACATGAAGGCCCACGTCTTCAATTCCCAGCAACCCAATTGAATTGAGGGCTCCATGAGACTATGATGTGGGGGTTTTGCAGCACACATTAAAAACAACAATATGCTCATAGCTCCAATTTGCTTCCGATTGCTCCATATTTCCTGAAAATCCAATAAAACATAGAAATAGTGAAATTCATCGAGAAATCGTCGTTTAAGCTTCGAATATGCAATATGGTCAATCGATATGACATGAAAATATACAAGAATAAAGTGTAAAATATGAGCATAACAGTCGCAACTGCAAATGTATCTTGCAAGGGGTTAATAAAGAAGGACATGATGCGATCAATGAAAAATAATAGAAAAAAAATGGGGATAAGGGCTTGCATAACCAGAGGAGGTAAAGGAAGCTTCGATCGGTGGTTGATCTAGCTGGAAGAAGCTACATTGACAAAGCAAACAACTTGATCTTTTATATGGAGGAAGTATGAAACTATAAAAGAGGAAATTGTAGTGTTGTTCCCCGTTTAAGGGGAAAGATTTGATTTGAAGAGGCATGAATTTTCCTTCCTCGGCATGATTTGAGAAGTTCATGTAAGAAACTACTAATCTCGCGATACATGAAAGAAGTCTTAAGAACGTATGTGAATGACATCATCAACTTATGATGAGCCGACCACGTTCGATTTTTAATGCATAACCATCAAAGAAACTCTTATAGAATTTAGGACAATGCATGAGAAAATAAGGTCTAACAACTTCGTTGAGCTTTGTATAGATCAACCACTTGGATTAGATTCACCTAGATTAGGTTCATCTGGATTAAATTTTACTTGTGTATTTAACGTTGCACATATGAATCGATATTCTAAACCCTTCATCTTGCTAATTCAAGTTATATTTAACATCATTTTTAAAACATATACCATTTTATCAAGGAGGTTTTATATATCTATTCTATAAAAGATAGATTTCCAACAATGTCATTGTCCTACTGGGGCAAAGAGGCTGACAGAGATGTGACCTGGGTTTGGCCACCTCATCATGCAAGTGGAGCCCACTTGGGGGGCGATTGGAGTGTTTGTTGTGTTGTTTGATGTTGTAGTGGAAATCCCAACGAAAAGCCCCCTCCCCCAATTCCATTTAATTCCATGATTGTCGTTGACCTTTCATGAAACGCAGAAAGCCCTCCCTCTTCCCCCTATTTACGGTATTGACATCGTTCGGTTTTCATTTTGCCCCGTGTTTTTTGCGCTTTGGTCCTTGATTTCCCCCCTTTTAACCCCTAGACGATACACACAACCACACACACACACTTCCCTCTCATTTTTCTGCTATGCGCATGTCCCACCTCATATGTGTGGGTTTTTCTTTGGTCCCCGTGCAGTATGTGCACATGTAATTTCTAGTAACTTCGTAAATAAGGGCAAAGGGAGAATATTCTAAGAACATGCTGTTAAAGAAAAGGTGGGGTTTCAAACTACTTATATGACTTTAAGAGGCTAAGATGGGATTATGCTGATTATGAAGGGATTGCATAAAAATTTGAAAGAGATCGGTGGGATAAACAGAATAATAATTCTAAATCAAATAGTACAAGATTTTACTATTATGTGTTTGCATTTCAGAGATGAATAAAAAAAGAAGATAAGAACACTATCTCTGACTCTCTGAGTCATTAGGTGGGCAGTTATAATTGACGAAGACATCAATTCCTCAACTTTCATGCAATTAAAGAATCCAAGATCACAACACCTTCTTACCCTTGTGCACACGAAACCCATTTCAGGAATCCTATAACCAAAATCAGGTTTTTTTTCTTTAAAAAAACTGGAAGGAGTTGAGATTCAGAAGTTGACAGGGAAAAGAACAGGACTAAAGGGCATGTGGAGCAACAGTGCTCCCTCTCACAAACGTCCCCCCCTATGAAGGACACTGCACGGTACATCATGCTGTAAAAAAGCTTTAAAAGGCAGTTAAGATTGACAGAGGGGTGGCTCTTGTCAGTATCTGAGTTGGGCACTTGCGTTTTAAAAAAAAAAGATAATTAGGAAAGAGCCAGCTGCTGATGCTATTTATCACTGCCTTAACTCTCTCATTCTCTCTCTCATTCTCTCATTGTTTCGTTTCGTCTCTCTTCTCTTCTGTTCCCTCTTCATCTCCATCCTTATTCTTTCGCTGTTTGCTCACTGGAGTTTTGAAGTAGACCCAGTTTTGAACCTTCTAATTGCAGTGCATGTAGGGTTTGTTCTGGCCTCAGGAACTATCAGAGGGTTCTCAGAATTTCCAGACAAAGGTGGGCTCTTGTAAAATAAATTTCTTCAGATACTGAAATGGGTTTGTAATTTTGGACCTTTGATGGGTTTTTAATATATGGGTTCTGTTGCTTGAGGGGTTTTGGAAATGGGTTTTGGATTTGGGTGATTTTGGTTGTTTTTTTTTGAAAAAGAATTGCTGAATTCTGACATTTGTGGTATTGGATTTTTTTTTTTTTCAATTAACTGGGTTTGCTTTTTTGCTTGTTGTTTCTCCCACCGATTTTGATCCAGTCATCCTCTTATTGTTTTGCTTGATTTTGTAGATTGTCACATATGAGTAGCATAATATCTCTGTTAGCTGATTGTTCTTAATTTTTTGTTTTTTGTATTACAAGTTGCTGATGTTGGTAGACTAATAATCTATTATAAGCTGCTCTTTTTGATTCTGACCGTTTAACATCGGGTTTGAACGTTGTTTATTCAGGTGAATATCTTTAGTTTGATAGCTGCGTAATAATCGAAGTGTATATATTTGTGCTTTCAAATGGACTGTTTGGTAGAGGAATGTGAAGAACTTTGTGAGTTAAGTTGTGAGAGAGAGAGAGAGAGAGAGAGAGAGAGAGAGAGAGAGAGAGAGAGTGTGTGTGTGTGTGTGTCCCCAACCCACTTGTTTTGATATTTAAATGAGTTGGAGATGTAGGTTCTTGTGTGCACTACATTGTCTGTTGATGTCAAAGCATCGAGTTCTTGGGTAAATTTGGGATGAAGTGATGTAGGTTTTTATGGGTCGACGATATCTTGAATCAGTCAGTTTCTGGTCCTAAGCATCGTAGAGGTGTCTTCGCTTTCATAGTTGATAATCATCATCCCATATTCATTCTGGTCCTATGTATTGACAAAGTTGTTCTCCGTTTCATCGTTTCGATAGCTGGGAGCTCTGCCGTTAATTATCATCTTGACAAGTTCTGCTACTCCGAAGTGGAGGAAAACTCATTTAGTACCAACTGATGATTCCTTGATGATGATACTGGAAAGTGTTGTATATCTTTTAAATTGTATATCAATAGCTGTAAGGTAGCCAGAAATTTAGCTAGTTTCTTTGTTGCAATTGGACGGATTTTACTGTCGTAGACAAGGAATTGAATTTGAATCTATGCCCTAGATTTATTTATATTTTTCTCTCATTTGTGATCTGTTTAAATTGAATTTCGAAAAGCATTTGAGACCTGACTGGCACTGTTATTGATGCAGTAAGAACACATATAAAGTGAAAATGAACACACAAAAAGTGAAGCGAAAAGTTGGAAAATACGAGCTTGGCCGGACAATTGGGATTGGAACATTTGCTAGGGTCAGGTTCGCAAAAAACTCAGAGACAGGTGAACATGTTGCCATTAAGATCCTTGACAAGGAGAAGGTTCTCAAGCACAAATTGGTTGAACAGGTCTATTTCAACCCATTTGTTATTTTAAATTTTATATGTTCATCTGTTCTTTGGAAGTTAAGGTTTTTTATTCATCTATTTGTAATATCATAACAAGTAGAGCTTAAATTTAACAGAATATTCTAAAATATCTTGATTGATAGGGGCACGTTAACAAACTGATTTATGATGGACACATTGGAACTCCTAAGTCCTTCTTTAATCCTTTTAATTTCATAGTTATACTTGAACATTGACAATGTATATATTTGAGTAACTTGATAAAAATTGTATCTTACCATGCTGACATCACACGCACATGCTTCTTATTTTATTTTGTTTTAGGCATCGCTGCTGACGTCTTATAGCCTGGGTTAAAAGATGGTGTTCTCAAATCGTTCATCAAAGCAACCTTTTAGATAAAGACTTCCAAGCAAAATACCAATGAATGGATGTTAACATGGGACATCTTTTTAAATTTCAAATGAATTTTTGTCAACTGATCTACCAAGCTGATTTCTCTTAGCCGTTTAATAGTCTTTTGATCTGCTTTGGTGTAGTCAAAATTTCAATTAAGAGTTAGTATGTCCAGACTGTTTCTATTTAGAAAATTTAGTGACTTACTGTCGTGTTATCATTGGGATAATTTGTAAATTGGGATTTTTTTCAGAGAAACTATTGCCTTTTGTGAGCCTATATTCTTTATTGACAGCATTGACATATCAGGATCGATGTGTACTCTTATGTTGTCCGTAATTTCTCTATCAATAGTGCATCCTTGAAAGAAGTTGTTCGATTAATTGATATTTTGCAAGGATGACATATTTGTCTCTTTGAGCTTCCCTATAATATGGTCATTGTAATGCAGATCAAGCGTGAAATTGCCACCACAAAGTTAATAAAGCATCCAAATGTTGTTCGCATGCATGAGGTATTTCCCAAACATTTCTTTTGCATCATCCTACTTGACTTTATTGATGTTATGTGGTTTATATCTTATTAATTATCAAGTTGGAGAAGCAAAAGGGTAGCTTGTATGGACTAAGACTTTTTTAATCTTCAAATAATCACCCAGCATAAGATTTAGGGTGTAAAATCTGTTATTTGGGTTGCCAGATTTTTTTTCTTGAGGGTGCAGTATCCACATGTGTAATCATCTCAAGCAGGTCCCAGTCTCTCACTATCTTTCACACACACGCGTGCGCGCGCAAACGAATGGGGAAAAAATCTCTTGGGTACAAATAATTCGTCAAATCAAAATGAGTTAACCCAAGAATATTTGTTTATGTTAGCAGCTGTATATCCCACTGAACTTATTGTTCCTTCACTTTGCAGGTAATGGGAAGTAGAACAAAGATCTTCATTGTTTTAGAGTTTATTACAGGGGGTGAACTGTTTGACAAGATCGTAAGTTCTGCATTCTACTACATTTGACATTTGCCTTTGTGTGAGCACACTTGCAGACACCTGCCTGTTTTGGCTGATGGCCAAACATTGTTTGTTCACTAGAGTGTACTTTATTCTTGTCTTGACCAAATATCAACTATCTTTTGATCAATCTAGGTTAACAATGGCCGAATGAGTGAGGATGAAGCACGAAGATATTTTCATCAGTTAATTAATGCAGTGGATTTTTGCCATAGCAGAGGTGTATATCACCGAGACTTGAAGGTGAACTATTTGATTTACGCAGGATATTTACATATTCATACATATGTTATTTGCAGAAGGCATTTCCCTCACAAGTATACATTTTCTTAAGACATACTTGATTTTCTTCATTGAAATTTTGCAGCCTGAAAATTTACTACTTGACACATATGGCAATCTCAAAGTTTCTGATTTTGGGCTGAGTGCGCTTTCGCATCAAGTTAAGGTAATATAGCCTACTATTTTTAAATGCATTGATATCTCAAGATCAATATTTGGACATTTTGTTAGTTATTCACATTATCATTTCTTAGAAAAATACAGAAAAGTTTTTGGTATTAAGAGCTCGTTTTCTTGGTACTAATAGCCATGATATAAGTGATTTGGAGCTTGAGATTATCTGAATGGATGTCTTCTTGGAAAACATCTGAATAGAACACATGCACAAGCATGTGTCATACATACACCTGCACCCGCATGCGTGCACACCCAATACTGATTCATGAAGTAGTATATTATTTTTAATTTCGGCAGTGTAGTCGGCTGAGCACCTTGAAACAAGCACTGACAACCGAAATTATATGAGATGTTGCTCAGAATAGTAGACCATGGCAGTAGTAAATTATCAAGAGTTCATTTATAATTTTCAATAGAAATGTATGGCATTGCTATGATGTATTTCTTTCCCTTTACCAATCTGCTAGATCATTCGTTGACTTGACTTTGGATTTGTAATTTCAATGGTGTTTTGGCCAGGCTGATGGATTATTTCATACAACTTGTGGTACTCCAAACTACGTCGCTCCTGAGGTACAGATGGATGCTAACAATTTAAAACTTTCGGAATACATCTTTTTAATTTTTTAAAGGAATATTGATTATTAAAAGAAACAGTGAAATAATAACTTGTTTGGTTTTCTCACTAGGTTCTTAATGATAGAGGTTACGATGGAGCAACTGCGGACTTGTGGTCATGTGGGGTTATTCTATATGTACTGCTTTCTGGTTATTTACCTTTTGATGATTCTAATCTCATGAGGTTATATGAAAAGGTGCGCATTTCCCAACTTCCAAATTTATTGGGATGTTTCTTACATGTTTGTTTAATCTACGTCCTTTCAACTTGCAGATTTCAAATGCGGATTTCTCATGCCCATCTTGGTTTTCTTCTGGGGCGATCAGATTGATAAGAAGAATTCTAGATCCTAACCCTATGACGGTTAGTATTTCTTTCACAACTTTCATGATAACTTATTTTTCGAGGTCGAGGTGTAATTAAAGTACAGAAATGTATTAGGTGAAATATTACGATTCGGTATACCAAATTAGATCCTAGAAAGGTGATGGTGAATGGAACATGATCCTTTTCATATTCTCACTATCAATATGACTACATCTATGCTAGTTCTGTCACCTATGTTGCACGTGTACTTCTATCATGAAGTCGTGCATGTGTTGGACTCACTGTACCGACACTTGTTAGACAAATCTCGTTTACTTCTAAGAACAGTTTTTGAAAAATTGTGTACATGCATCGGACAGTTTTTTGTTCACATTATATGAGTTTGTGTTTGAAATTTTTTTAAATTTCATCTGTGTATTTATGACTAAGCTTTATGGAGAAGTTTGTCAAAATATATTGATTTGTATAAAACCATAATGGGTTTAGACATGTTTTGATCTACAAGATGAGATATATTAATCTAGTCTACATAAAATTGAAGCGCCAAAGATTATTTCTTTTGCAAATTTTTAAAATGCGTTAATAGGTTTTAAGCATCATTTGCTAACATATGAGTAGAAACTGGTGTCTAGGCTTTTGAATGCTTGATATCTATGTTTGGATGCATATATGCACTCTTTCTTTTGTATTTATAAAAAAAATGTGATGTTCATTGTGTCCCCATGTCATACTTTACAAGGAGTAGTCGTGTCACGTGTCTATTATGACAGACTGGTGGTTTCTTGTGCCTGTATCTATGCTTCTTAGTATGTCACTTTACAAATTTACTAGCCATTGGTGGTTGTAAGTTAATTCAATGAATTGTATACATCTATTTTTGTGTCAGTTACTGGAACTTAGTTTTTTCTTTTGTACTGATTTCTTGTTTATGTTGCACGTCACAGCGAATAACGATCCCTGAAATATTGAAGGATGAATGGTTCAAGAAAGGTTATAAACGTCCTGTATTTGATGAGAAATATGAAACCAATTTGGATGATGTCGCTGCTGCTTTCGAGGAGTCAGAAGTAAGTTGAAGATGGGCATTCCTTATTTCTAATTGTGATATTTGCCTTTGGCGAACGTTAACGATACCGTCTTTCCTCTTTACTAAGAAAATATACAATACCTGCTTTACTTTCTGTATCAGGATCACCATGTGGTTGAAAGGGAGGAGGAAAAACCTGCTGCCATGAATGCATTTGAACTGATTTCAATGTCAAAGGGTTTGAACCTTGGCAACTTGTTTGACGTGGAGCAGGTGCGGATTCTACTAACTGTGCATTTCCTTGTCCAAAATTCTTCATTTAAGCAAGCAATTAAATGTTCGATGTGTCGTCATCTTTGCAAATATCATGCTCAGTAGACATTCTTTTCAAATAAAACGAAACTTTTTACACTGATTCTAAATATACAAGTCATGTATGCATTATGTTACCTTCGCCTTTTCAAAATCTTCAACAACTTAAAGATGTGACATTTGGGATTGATACAAGTGTTCAAATCTCGCTGTTTTAGTGGAGTACTACCTACCGTCAGCTCGAAACAAGAGATATCTCACAGGGTGAACGCTTTCTATTTCCGTTATATGCAGGAATTCAAGAGAGAAACGAGGTTTACATCAAGGTGTCCTGCCAATGAAATCGTCAGCAAGATTGAAGAGGCCGCAAAGCCTCTTGGCTTTGACATCCACAAGAAAAATTACAAGGTTGACCATTACACTGCTTAGGAAATCACCGAATCCTTCCTTGTATATTACATGGAATCTAAAAAAATCCTGTATTTGTGACGTTGTGATATCTTAGAGGTCATTTGTTTTCTTTTTCAGATGAGACTAGAAAATTCGACAGCAGGTAGAAAGGGAAATCTTAACGTTGCTACCGAGGTATGTGGAAAGCTTTCATCGATTACATTGTTTGGTTTGGCGAGTTCCTTCGGCTGACGGCTAACTAAATTTTCCAGATATTTCAAGTGGCACCTTCTCTTCATATGGTTGAGGTCAGGAAATCGAGAGGCGATACCCTGGAGTTCCAAAAGGTATTGCCACCTTTCTTGCCAATAAAATCGATACTGTTATGACTATTTGCGTGCATGTTATTGATGATCGACAGTCTCCATGAAAAAATATAAAAATAAAATGGCAATCCCAAATTCTTGTGTTACTCCATGGGAAGTTACTAGTTTGAAGAAACGACTTGTGTGACATCAAACGTTATGATGTTGCTAATAAAGAACCTGTTGTCTTGTATGTTTGCAGTTCTACAGAAGTCTTTCGACCAGCCTGAAGGACGTCGTTTGGAAATCTGAAGAGGACATGCAGGATCATTTCCTGAACTCTCCGCCTTGCAGCAGTTCCTTCTAACTGTATTTCTCGTCTCCTATTTCCCCCCCTTTTAGCATATTTTCGGCTTGGAAGTTCTCGGTGCTGAGTTATCATTTTTTTCTTCATTCTGTGAGACCTTTCATTGTAACTTTTCGGTTTTCAGGGGGAATAATAAGTGAGTCTCTGTATATATATGGTTCCTGTTTTCTTGTTATGCATCCGTTGGAATTGATATTTATCAGTTTTCATCATCATGGCTTTCTTCAGAGTTCTTCTTGCCCCTACAAATGCTTGATGATCTTATAACAAAGCCTTTACCTGAAACATGTTCATGCTCCACATCAAAGCGCTTGGAATCCGCAAGTTGTAATATATTATGATGATCAATAAATTTTTATCTTTCTTAAATATTGACCATAAGTTTCTAATCGATTACTTATGTAGCGTATTTAATTTTTGAAATTGAATGACGAGTTAGTTTGAAAGACCGAGAAACTAACATGACTTATTGCCCATGATGTTTAGAGAATGAGCAAGGATGAGATGTACCATCCCTTGTCCAAAACTGGGATTACATCACTTGTGTAAATGAGATGAGATCAAATGAGTTCATTATACAAAATAGAATTCTGCATCTGTTTTGACTTTAAAGTTAGCTGAATCGAGTGTCTACTTTTAGGGTGTGAATGGTAGTCATGTGAATGGTTGGAGACACTACACATAGAAAGCGATTGCTAGCATTCGCAATTAGTAGAGTTGTAACAAATCACAATCACGGTGGAACTAAGATTGACAAAGTAAGAATCTTGCAAATTGGTGAAGAAACATACACAGCGGTTTCCAGATTGTAACTTTGTTGCATTGCTCTTATATGTAAACGACATGCCGATCGATGGACAAGATGCAATGAAAATCAGCCAGCTTAAAAGGAACTTTCTAAGTCTTTTGATATAAAAGACTTAGGTCTAGCTCAACAAATTTTGGGAATGCAGATAGCCTGAGATAAGAAAAAGAAAATATTATGGCTATCTCATGAGAAGTATATTGAATGTGTGATGAAGAGATTCAACATGGATCATACCAAACCAGTTAGCATTCCATTGGCCAACCGCATCAAGTTGAGTAAAAGGTCATCCCCTTCATCCAAGAAAGAGATGGAGGAGATGTTATTGATTCTATATTCTTCAGCAGTTGGGAGTCTGAGGTAAGCAATGGAGTGTACAAGACCAGACATTGCCCATGTAGTGGGAATGGTGAGCCGATTCCTTTCTTATCCGGTAAAGAAACATTGGGAAGCAGTCCAGTGGATTTTCAGATACATCAAGGGTACTTCAATGACATGTCTGTGCTACGGAGAAGCTGATCTAAGCTTGGAAGGCTATACAGATTCAGATATGGCCGAAGATCTTAATAATACAAAATCAACATCAGGTTTACTCTACACTTTTGTAGGGATAGCAGTGTCATGTCAGTTAAGATTACACAAGTGTGTTGCATTATACACAACAAATGCGAAGTATCTTGCAATCACAGAAGCTGGTAAGAAAATATTGTGGTTAAAATGCTTTTTCCAAGAATTAGGAATCAAGCAGAAACGTATAAGGTACATTGTGATAGTCATGGTGCTATGGATTTGAGCAAAAACTCAATGTATCATGCTCGGTCAAAGCACATCAATATTCGTTATCATTGGATACACGAGGTGATGGATTGACCGCTGTTGAGACTAGTAAAGATATATACCAAGAAAAATCCAACAAACATATTCACGAAGGTGGTAACAAGAGAAAATCTAGAGCTATGCAGAGATATAGCTGGGATGGTTGTGAAATGACAAGCATTTTGGATGTTGCTGGAGGGGGAGAATTGATAGGTCCAACAGCCACCAAACCATGTATTTTTCTAGGAAAAAGTCCAAGAAGCCACCTCTCCGGTTTTTCTCTTGTTCCTACTTCAACATCTCACCTTATCTTGTATTAACGTCATTAGTGATTAGTGATGTATTTTGTGAATCGCTCAACCCTATAAAAGGGGGTTGATGCAGAGGATTTTAGACACACCAAAACCAACAAACACAACAACAACATTAGAGTTTTGAGTGTTTCTTCCATGAGAGAAGAAGTTATATCCAATTCCAGAGAGGAGAGAATTGTGAGGTTTTTCTCCAGTGAGGAAAAGTTATCCCAGAGAGATAAAAGTTGTGAGTTTTTTTTTATATTGGTGTTTACATTAGGGTGTAAATTATTTCCTGTTGAGAATAGGAGATTCTTTTACTATCTAATTTTCACTGTTTTACCGTGATTAGTGAATCACGACAATTAGCAAAATTTATCACATAAAGTAACAGACACTACCCACGTTATTTTGGCGTAGTGACACCTAACATCTCTTGTCCAAGGGTTCTCTATGCCATTATCATGGTTTAAGGATGTTTTAGTGACATACTAGCCATAGTACATGTTGTGCCAGTGGAATTTATCCAAATTTAAAAAGCAAATTAAAGCTTCAAAACCAAGAGCATTATTTGACAAATGGGCAACCGCATTCACTAGATTCAAATTGTGAAGATATCATACAAATTTGAGATGACCCTCTCGTGGACATCTTGGCTTCGCATTGTAGAGCAAGGCATCCATGTTCCCAAGGTTGCATTTCATCTTCCTACGCGATATTCTTGACCGTAGTACCCACATTCTTCAGATCAACAACAAATTCCTTCGTTTGCTCAGCCTCTGCAGTTTCTTGATCATGAGTTTCCGTTGGAGCACCATATCCGATGATACTACTAGTCCATTCTTGGAGTTGCTTCACCGTCGCCTCGTCTGATAATAATGAATATTTTGTTGAAGCAAGATCTTTAATACGAATAATCAGGCAAAAAATATTTGTATTTGTATGATGTACGACGGTCTATTTCACTTGTCCTTTCGTTTTCCTCTAATTTCAAGCAAAAAACATTTGTATAGAACAGCATATTGAGGGGTTAATCATGAGTTCCATAGAGAGTTATGCTTGATCTTAATGAGATCTATGGTACATATATTTCAAACACAAGACAGAGAGAGATGCAGGAACTCACCTAGCCTGGGGACTGTATGGCCTTGGGGGTGCCTAACAATCAAAGGACTTTCAAAGGCAGCTGCAAGCTCCTGAGAAGGCAATTTCAGCCAGTCCTTGTCTCCTATAAAATGAGCAGATTTCACCTTGATCGGGTCTCTGTAGGCGACGTCGCAGATGCCTGGATCTCTGAACTTGCTGCCGGATACTGAGACAAAGAACTTTATAGGCGGATGCTCCTTCAGTATCTTCCCCTGGTTATGGCACCAAGAACACTTTCAGATATAAAGATGAGTAAGATCACATATCTTTTACTGGCGAAATTCCACCAACACCTCTTGTACTATGATTACCGTGTCATTAAATGATACATGAAGTCATGTTGATTATAATTTTCTATAAAAAGAAATACCTGAGCTTGGTAGCCGATCAAAAGGGCTGAGAGTGTTGCACCCTGTTGCAAAAAAAAAAACATGGAATCGAAAATAATTATACCTGGGATTGGATGGAAATTGAGAGTAAAAAATGAAAATTAAATGAACATAAATAAGACACAGCAGGCACTATAAAGTAGCGCTATAGGATGGGGGATGTTTGTTTACCTGAGAAAATCCAAGGAGACCATCAAAAGGGCCATTTTCTGTAATGTAATTGCATAGGAATGAGATGCACTCCTCCAGATTGGTATATTCAGTAAACTCCTGATTCAATTGCACAAGTGTCAATAAACTGACGCTAACCATCAAAAGATATCAGAGAATACCTTGTCGAATTGGAACCACTCGAAGTAGGGAGGGGGGAAGACGCCGGCGATGTCCGACTCCCCACCCGCCGGAAATAGCCCATCGGGGAACTCCTGCAACGCCAACGCATTACTGTTTCATTGAGTTCAACATTTTATAACGATAACAGCAACTAGATTGTTCGGGAGAGGTGGGGAGAGACCAGATGAAAGGGTTGGAGGATGGAGAGGTCCCACTTGCTGATCTGTTTTCTCAAGAAGCTGCCGCTGGTACGGAACCCATGGAGACATAGAACCCTCATCTTCTTCATCTTCTCCCCGCCTTCTCCTTCCTTAATCCACGATTCTCTTTTCACTCGTGGCATCGAGGTGTGAGGAGCTATCTACTATTTAATAGCAGCAACGAATCACATCACGTGGGTGGTAGGTGCAATGCTGCCCTACTCATCATCGTGGTTTCCTGGGCGCCTCCCCTCTCAGCTACCCCCCTCAGCTTTAACTAGTTAGCAACAGTCACCCACCGGTGAGCATTCCTTTCCTTCTGATTGCGATTTGCAGGCATTATTCGATTGCATGCCTCCGTCTGTTTGAAGCTCACAAAACTACCTCTATCTTTTGGGTTTCCCCACAATATGTACTTTTACTTCTCAATTTGCTTCGCGGCTAACGAACAATTATTGAACGTAGACCATGAGACAAAGGTAATTTTTATGAAAATTATACATAAAATGCTCTATCAACGGCATGAGTTTGCCCCTCAGATATCAGACCACAAAATGCAACAAACACAACGTTACAGCTTGATAACAATATTGATCAATGCCGAATGATCAGCAGCTATAATGTATAGTACAGTTCATGCTGCTTCCAGTATAATGGTTCAATATAAAAAACACCTTCACTATTCCAATATGGCAACGGTTAAAAAGAGTGGAAATAGCAAATAAACATAAAACACACAGAAAATAGAATTTAGCAACATAGTCAGGGAAAATGTTCAAAGTAAAACCAAATCCAACCTCCAGAAGGAGAGGCAAGTCCTCTTTTTTAATGGTTTTTCTGCTCTTTCTTTCCCCACAAACTAAAACTAACGAGATTACTACCAGATAGAGGGAAACTGAGGTTCGCTGAGGAGTTCCTCACTTTGCCATCATGACCTTGACGAACTCCTCGTAGTTGATCTGCCCATCGCCATCAACATCGGCCTCACGGATCATCTCATCAACCTCTTCATCAGTAAGCTTCTCGCCAAGGTTGGTCATGACATGGCGAAGCTCGGCAGCTGAGATGAAGCCATTCTGGTCCTTGTCAAACACTCGGAACGCCTCCTTGAGCTCCTCTTCCGAGTCCGTGTCTTTCATCTTGCGGGCCATCAGGTTAAGAAATTCAGGGAAGTCAATTGTACCATTCCCATCTGCGTCCACCTCGTTTATCATGTCCTGCAGCTCCGCTTCTGTTGGATTCTGGCCCAATGAACGCATAACAGTGCCCAACTCCTTCGTAGTAATGCAGCCTGCCAGAACCAATTTATAAACAAACCATACTTCAGTGATATAACAATAACAAGTGTGTTTCTTCTGAACAAAACATAAAACGGCTAGAAAACCCAGATACTTCAATCATCAAGCCATGTTGTATTGGATACGTGTCAGGCTCGCATGTCAGACACAAATCCAACATGACACTTTATTTTGGTATACTTTTAGAATTTACTCAAGTATCAGTGTGCCGTGTTGTGTCATCCCCGTATCGGCGTGTTCATGTCCATGCAACAGAGTTAAACATTGTACGTGTCTTCTTGTATAGAAATAATATAAAAATGGTAATGAAACTCCATACGTTCAAATTACTTTTATTGATAATTTCTAGGATAGATGACTGACAACTAGCAATTCAGTCCCATTCAATTAGTTAATAAGATGCAGTTACATTCAAGTGACTCAGCATAGAGTCAGAAGGAAGTGTTACCCAAAATAATGAAGAGGTCTTTATTAAAAAGAGAGAACATAAACATGGGTGGGTCACCATAAACAAGAGGCATAACTTTTTTTTTGAAGGCAAGCAATGAAAACTCACCATACAAGACTCTCCAGACAATAAATATTGATACCCATACACTTCAACCGCTACATTAACTTAAGTGGCTAATACTTGTTGGTACTTTCTAAACACCCAAACAACATTTCAAGTAATAAAACTATGATTTTATCACTCTTCCATTTACATCGTGTAACTTTTATAACCTAGATAACCGAATAGAAGACTAAATTTACTATGTTAAACTATTGAACAAGTTGTTTGATTGTTTCGTGTCTTATCTCTACAGATAAAATTCTTTGCATGCACATTTTTAGATTATGGGCTTCTTCCGGTATCAGGTTATGATGGCCCTTCCATATTGCACTAACAAGTGTAAACAGACCTGTGACATGATCATACATGACTACATGATGCTGACATTAAGCCTCTGCCTGCCAGAACATTGTTTGCAATCCAATGTACGGATCATTAGCATATGAAGATTATGTAATTAGACATAACAGTCAGCATTTGCTGAATGAAGAGAAGGGCAATCAATCAACCAATGCCCTAATAAGGGAACCACATCAGGAAACCTATCCACCTCTCATGCTTTGAAAGTTCAATGATGAGACCAGCTTAGAGAACATTTGGTTTCTGTACTAATATTGGGAGTAAACTGTTGAGCAATAAAATATAGAAGAAAGCATCATCCTGCATCAGGCAAAAAACCATAACAAAGCAAATAGATAACTCTTATCGCAAAAGCTTTGCCCAAATAACACTATCTAACAAAATGATTTCAGAATTATGAACAAATCCAATATGCAGAAGCCCATTTATATTGTTACCACTAAAAGCATGAATCAACACAGTACATTTGAAAGTAGTAGTATATGCAAAAAAATTGTGAGGGCTAAGAACAGCACAGTTAGAACCACAAACATATGGAAAAGGCAAACCAGAAGAACAACAATCGACGAAATCAATTCTCTCGGAGGACAGTTACCTAAGAATTGTTGTTTAAGGGAAACAACTGAATTTCACAGTGTGATATGTTGGCGCTATCAGTGTGATTTGGAAAATTCAATTGTTTATAGGGCAAAGAATTTAGGAGGCCGGCCTGGTTGGCTGCATTGAAGGTGTCTCAAGAGCTCAAGTGGTGACGGAAACAGGCTACTTGAGAGTTTGGTTTGTATTTCATGAAGTTACATGGTTACTTGGTCAATCAGCACACCTGCCAAGGGTAAAGAATATTCCTGAGGTGGCACCGCTGAAGAATCGTGAACTATGCATAGTATCATGTAAGCACCATGATAGCCTAACTTAGGAAAATAAAATAGGTTGTGATCAAATTGAACAGACATTACATAAAAAGTTTTTGTCTTAAAGGACTTTTGCTTACTCTTGTTAATCTAGCCATACGAATGTAGGATGAAGCAAGTTCTCAATGTATTTTGGGCAATTTTCTACGGCCATTAAATGCAAAAATTAAAGAAGAAATTAAAGAAGATGTTGATCATAAAATCAATGCAGTATGCTTGAAGTGAAGAGCCACACGAGGAGTGTTGTGCGATCGAAATGTACTGTTACGGCTAAATGGTAAATTTTACAAGACTGTGATTAGACCGGCTTTATCATATGGTACAAAGGGTTGTGCTATCATCAAAAAATAGAGGGTTTTTAGCATATTCATCCCTTAAATCTTGCGTATTTTGATATTCGTCCCTCAAATCTTCATATTTGACCTCAAGTCCCTCAAAAGTTAGTATTTAACAGACATGGACATAGCAGGCAATGCTGAATACGACAATTCTTTAAAACATGGTACACATGGACACCACATAACAACAGATTGTATACAGGAGATTAACATGTGACAGGTGGTATATGAGGATATTTCCTCATATAGCAACTAAAAAGACCATTCTTCGATCCTCTTAGGCCGATGAGCTCCATTTCCATTGATCTACATGTCATACAACATGGGTACACCAAACATCTTGTAATTTGCATGCATATCAGTTATCCTTCTCTAAATGACTGATAATTTAACAGTTTTTACATTATACGACATAATTTACTTGTAGATCTATATGCTTTTGAGCTTACCAACATATTTGTCAAGAAAAAAGATTTCACCCATTTTGTCTCGGTTTCAACCATTTCATCTCAGTTTCAATTATTTAAGTATCAGACAATATGTAGGCCACACTCCAGCAGTTCCATAATTTTTGAATGAATCATGTCGAACCTACTAATAGTTCAAAAATAAAGGAAAAAACCAAAAAAAAAATCCTGTGTTCCTAATAATTAATAAATTATATTTCCCAACATTTATTCTCATACCAAATCATAATTTGAAAAGATTTTAAGAGATAAATGCTGATAACCCACAAACGTTTGGCCCAAAAACCACTGTACCCCCTCGACGTAATTTTTTGAGCACATAACCCCTTAATGTTTGGTCCGTATAGCACGTTTACCCCCTCGACGTTATTTTCTTTGAGCACCCCCCCCCCCCAAAAAAAAAAAAAAAAAAAAAAAAAAAAAAAATTCTAAACAGACCATCATTGCAAAGGAGTACAGTGCTAAAGATAACATCGAGAAGGTAAAGTGCTCTTCTGGCCAAACATCAATGGGATTTTTGGCATTTACCCCAAATGCAACTATAACTTTAAATCATCATCTTAACATAAGTTCAAATTAATAGCTTTAATCTTGTTTCAAATAATTATATTAACTAGTGGGATGCTGCAAGTTTGGTTTGCTTGATTTAACACTGATTGGCCTGAATGTTTATATTATGTACTCCTTGGGCATTACCTATGCTAACAGCTAGATATGGTAAAACATCGAGTAGTTATACCATGTATCTTTACATGCCAGAGCCAACAACAAAGCCCAAAGCAAAACCTTTCAAAACTAACAAAAACATTGAAACCTTTAATCCAATGAGTGTTGAATATTGAAGCGGAAATCAAAACCGAGTTTTCAAGAATTGGTTTGAGACTGAGGACAAATAGACCAGGTTTTTTTTTGTTTTGAGAACAAAGATCATGGGGAATAACATTACAGGGTTGATCATTCAAAAGAGCCAACAAGAGTACACTTCTCTGCCACCATTCAAGAAACTTTTCAGATTGCACATGACACACCTAACTCTCCACATTCATATGTGTATTCATGCTTATGTATTCATGCTTATATGTATGATGGAAGTGCATGAATGTGTGCATACATGGACATATATAGAACACAAATGCCTAGATATTTCTATTATACAACCACATATGTATTTGCATACTAAAACCAGTGATTTAAATATCGACCGATATATCGGTATTGACGGCTTGCCTATACAATACGGCTATAAAAATCAGGTTATCAAATTTTACCTAATATCAAAGATTATCGGATGATATTCCCAATATCTCCCAATATGTCCGATATGGTCATGTACAATAGCAACTTGCAATAGGATTTGGGTTTAACCCAAACCCGATTAATTAGGGATTATGTTAAAAATATAAATCGTGATGAGCTGATGCGCCCTAATTGTAGGGAAAAAGGAAAAAAAAGAGATGACCGTGAGGGAAGAAAAGAAAGAGTAAAGAGAAAGATTAGTGTTTCATCTAAAATCGAAGTAAATCGAAGAAGTTCTCGCAAGAATCAAGTAAGAAATTCAATTTTCTTTGGTTAATTTGATGTTTTTGCTTGTTTTTTGTTTTTTGTTTTGCTTTTTTTCAATGATCTTTCTTCTTTGCTTCTTCTTCTTTCTTCAAGAGAAGAGCTACTTCCATTACTTCTTCTTCTTCTTCTTCTTCTAATCCAGTTGCTTCTGTTGCCCACTGCTTCCGCTGCATCTGCTACTACCTGCTAAACTGCTTCTACGGTTGATGCTTCCACTTCCACTGCTTCCGCTTCTTCTTGGATCATCTTCGTTTCCTACGTCTAGTCTTCTATTGATATTGTTATAAAGACAAAAATAGAAACATAAATAGGCATCAAACTTAATTATTCAAGGATTTTTTTTAATAATTTAAATAAATAGTTAGCATGATTAGTGGATCATTGGGATGTGTAAATCTTTGATAGAAATCAAAGAATGTGAATGCTTAAGCATTGTTTTTACTTTACTTTTATATCTTAATTCAATTTAAGCATTGCATTGTTTTAACTTTTATATCCTAATTCAATAATGTTTCATGTTTACTTGTTTTGATAAAAATCGAAACATATCTCCAGATGCATCTAGCAAGACTTCATACGTCACTTTAGAAATAAGTTTTTGGGATCATATGGAGAACATGTTTCTAATAAAATGATGTGTAAGTTTTGTGATCATGTCATGAGCTATGGTAATAGCCGCTTCAAGACACATCTTGCGGAAAAAATAGAAATAAAAATTCGTGAAGACTTAGAATTGAAGGTAATTAAAACGTTAAAAGCCATACAAGCATCGAAAGATGTCAAAGAAGTAAAGATTCAAGCTACTAGAAATGAAGTGATCATTGGAGACAAGAAAGTTGAGATGGATTCTTCTCATGATACTTGGTACGGAGGTCAAAAATTCAAAGGCCTATCGTCAAGCACGTGCATGTGAATGTGATTGGAAAGTTGGAGCAATTGGGAAAAGAAAAAGGAAAGGATATGCAAACCATTTTTAACGAACATTGAAAGACGAAAGAAAGAGAGAGAATGCATCTGAGCGAATTGTATGATGTATTTATGAGACAAGATGAGAAATATTTCCGAAGAAGGTGGCTTCTAAGAAGTAGAGTCCTTTTTAAAGACTTATAGCATGTATGGGTGTAGTCTTATGACAAATTGTTGGACTAATCAAAAAGGTAAGAGCATTATGACCATAAATATTCATGGTTATACAAGAACAATGTTCTGTGATTCGAAGAACACATCTAATGGTAATGCATGATGAGAAATATAGTTATGACTTGGAGAGCACAACAATTGAGAAGTTGGGAGAAAAATCCAGTATGCAAGTGATGATCGACAATGCATATAACTATATGGCTGCATCAAGTCGTTAACTATGAGGTATCCATCAATTTTTTGAACTTCATGTGTGGCACACACAAACAATCTCTTGTTACATGATACTGGAAAGATCAAGCTTATTTAAAATGCAAACCGTCTACATGTATGCCCACACAATCAATCTTGATATGATGAGAAAGAAGATAGATGGTGATATTGTTAGGATTGATGTGAATCTAGTTGTTAGGTATTTTCATCCTTACAAAGCTTATAAGAGAAGAAGTTCAGGCTAAAGTCTGCTAAAGTCTTTCGATGATTCTACCTAATGAAAGGATTTGAATTTCTCCAGGATTGCTCAAGCAAAAAGATATAAATTGAATATACATTATCTAATTTAATTTAGTTAGCATATTATCACAGTTGACTAATTGAGATTTTTAATTAACTTAATGTTTATAACATCATTAATAAATGTTCATTTTAGAAGAACAGTATGCTAGCATGGAACATTTTTGTCCAATACTCAAAGTTCTTCGAAAGACAGATATCGACACTCCATCGATGTGATGGTTATATGAAGATTTGGTGATAACCAAGAACAAGATAACGTTGAATTTGAAGCATTATAAGAAAAATTCAAGCCGATCTCAATGCTAATTGATAAAGAATGGAATAAGAAGTTGAAGACTCATTTGCATATGGCAGGTCATTTGTTGAACCCCTACTTTTATAACCAAAGACAGAAGACGATTGATGGAGATGGTGTTTTTGCATATGGATTTAAAAAGTGCATACTTATGATGTATGCCCATGATACTGATATGCATGATAAGATTATCTTCTAGTTGCCTTTGTATCAAAACATAAAAAATAAACTAAAAATCCTTTAATTGATTCAAGTATAGCCAATTTACTAAGTCTAATTTCCTATTATAGTAATTTTTAATATTTTAAAATTTAAACTAACTAAATGAAGGTTGGACTTGGTTCTTGGTTTTTAGTTAATTGATGGCTACTGCATTGTGGCACGGCTCTGTATTTGAAGAAGATGGTAATAAAAATTTAAAGATTAATCACTAGCTCGAGTGAATATGAAAGAAATTGGAATGTTTTTTGAAATGGTAACAAATTAAAATTCTTTTATTTTATGCCATTCTTTACTCAGTACTAATGATGGCTATTGCTTTTTATTAACAGATTCATAATGAATAAGTACTTATAATGAATAAGTAAAGTACAGACAAATTAAAAAACTTGATTTATGTCAGATTCAATACTTAATTAAAAGAAAGATTTGCTAACAGAAACAATGATTCTCTTTTGGCTCGTTCCATGATAGAGGAAAAGTTAACCGAGTGGATGGTCTTTCAAAGCCAAATATATTCATCCAAGTCTTTTGATTCATGTTCTATTCATGCTATATTTTAAATTTGAACATTTTCCTGATTGGTACGTAGTATGTTAGTAGTAATAGTTAATTTTAATGCATCATTATAATTGTATTTGATTATATGGATGATATTTTGGTAATATAAATATGCATATATATTTATGATATTATAACTACTCTCTAGTTATTAAAATTTGTATAGTTATAATGTCTGATACGAGTAACCCGCTATTAACGTGTATCCCAATATATCTTATGCTATTTGATATAAAATTCAGCGATCCAATACGATCCCGATCCGATCCAAAACATCATGCATATGTTGAATTTTCCTAAGTAATAGCATTGCTCCTTTAAAGCCCACAGCATCACAGCATATACAGAAATACGGAGCCCAACATTATATCCCAAAAAACAAAGAACCCCCAATAAATCCAAAAAAGATATAAATTGAACATCCATTGTCCAATTTAATTTAGTTAGCATATTATCACGGTTGACTAATTGAGATTTTTAATTAACTTCATGTTTATAACATCATTAATCTATTATACATTTGACAGTGTTTTTTGAATTTTAGGGCTGACTAGGACAAACAGGTTGATAAAAAGACGGCTTGGATTTTATCTTGAGAAATAAATGGTTGAGATGAGATTTTGTGAAAAAATTTTGGAGAGAAAAACATTTCTAAGGAAATGAAAGTTTATGGGGAATGGAACTTTTGGGGGAATGGAACTTTTGGGGGAATGGAAGTCTCAAGGGAAATGAAACTTTATGGGGAATGAACGTTTATGGGGAAATGAAACTTTATGGGGAATGAAAGTTTCTTGGAAATAGCAGAGTGCACGCAATTAATGCATTTGGGAAAAAACATAAAGTTGCACTTAATGCTGCAGATCAAATGATGCTGCAGATCGAATGATATCTCCCTCAACGCGGGGCACACCGTCTCTTCGACTCATGGGGCAAAGATGCGCGCCGAAGACGCCCGCGCCATTTTTACGCTAATTTGTTGTTCCGCGCCTAAAGCGACCGTGCCGATTTTTTTACGCTAATTTGTTGTTACGTGTCGAATGCGCACGCACCGAAAATAAAGATTTCGCGGGGGAAAATCTTAAATGAACCGTGCCCGCGGGCACGGGTTATAACTAGTAAATGTTCATTTTAGAAGAACAGTATGCTAGTATGGAACATTTTTGTCCATTAGTCTAAGTTCTTCGAAAGACGGATAGCGACACTCCATCAATGTGATGGTTATATGAAGATTTGGTGATATACAAGAACAAGATAACGTTGAATTTAAAGCATTATAAGAAAATTTCAAGCCGAGCTCAATGCTAATTGATAAAGAAGGGAATGAGAAGTTCAAGATTCATTTGCATATGTCAGGTCATTTGTTGAACCCCTACTTTTATAACCAAAGACAGAAGACGATTGATGGAGATGGTGTTTTTGCATATGGATTTAAAAAGTGCATACTCATGATGTATGCCCATGATCCTGATATGCATGATAAGATTATCTTCTAGTTGCCTTTGTATCAAATAAACTAAAAATCCTTTAATTGATTCAAGTATAGCCAATTTACTAAGTCTAATTTCCTATTATAGTAATTTTTAATATTTTAAAATTTAAACTAACTAAATGAAGGTTGGACTTGGTTCTTGTTTTTTAGTTAATTGATGGTTACTGCATTATGGCACGGCTCTGTATTTGAAGATGTCAATAAAAATTTTAAGATTAATCACTAGCTCGAGTGAATATGAAAGAAATTGGAATGTTTTTGAAATGGTAACAAATTAAAAATTTCTTTTATTTTATGCCATCCTTTACTCAGTACTAATGTTGGCCCCATTGCTTTTTATTAACAGATTCATAATGAATAAGTACTTATAATGAATAAGTTAAGTAATGACAAATTAAAAAACTTGATTTATGTCAGATTCAATACTTAATTAAAAGAAAGATTTGTTAACAGAAACAATGATTCTCTTTTGGCTCGTTCCATGACAGATGAAAAGTTAACCGAGTGGATGATCTTTCAAAGCCAAATATATTCATCCAAGTCTTTTGATTCATTTTCTATTCATGTTATTTTTGAAATTTGAACATTTTACTGATTTGTACGTAGTATGTTAGTAGTAATAGTTAATTTTAATGCATCATTGATTCATTATAATTGTAATTGATTATATGGATGATATTTTGGTAATATAAATATGCATATATATTTATGATATTATAACCACTTTTTAGTTATTAAAATTTGTATAATTATAATGTCTGATAAGAGCAACCCGCTATTAACGTGTATCCCAATATATCTTATGCTATTTGATATAGAATTCGTTCCAATACGATCCCGATCCAATCCAAAACATCATGCATATGTTGAACTAGAAAATACCTCGTGCACTGCAAAAAAAATTCGAAGGTGTAAAGAAACAATTCGAATAAACACTAAGGGGGAAAGTGAGCAAGAGTGGGTGTGTGTGTTGGGAGTGTCCAGGGGTAAATAGGAGCAAGTTGGGGGGGCTTTCTTGCAAAAGGAAAAAGGTGCGATGAGGTGGCCAAATCCCCACCACACCCTTACCAAGATTAAATCCTAGCCATCCTTCTATCAACCTCTTTATACATCATGCTGACATCATCTTGTCCCAGTCAGCCCTAGTTGTCTTTTAATATATAGATTTTACTAAGTAATAGCATTGGCTCCTTTACAGTCCACAACATCACATCATATACAGAAATACGGAGCCCAACATTATATCCCAAAAAACAAAGAACCCCCAATAAATCCAAAAAAGATATAAATTGAATATCCATTGTCCAATTTAATTTAGTTAGCATATTATCACAGTTGACTAATTGAGATTTTTAATCAACTTCATGTTTATAACATCATTAATAAATGTTCATTTTAGAAGAACAGTATGCTAGTATGCTAGTATGGAACATTTTTGTCCATTAGTCAAAGTTCTTGATAGCAACACTCCACCGATGTGATGGTTATATGAATATTTGGTGACATACAAGAACAAGATAATGTTGAATTTGAAGCATTATAAGAAAAAGTCAAGCCAATCTCAATGCTAATTGATAAAGAATGGAATGAGAAGTTGAAGACTCATTTGCATATGTCAGGTCATTTGTTGAACCCCTACTTTTATTACCAAAGACACAAGATGGTTGATGGAGTGTTTTTGCATATGGATTTAAAAAGTGCATACTTATGATGTGTGCCCATGATCGTGATATACATGATAAGTTTATCTTCTAGTTGCCTTTGGATCAAAATCAAAGAGGGTCTTTTGAAAGGGACGTAACGTAAAAAATAAACTAAAAATCCTTTAATTGATTCAAGTATAGCCAATTTACTAAGTCTAATTTCCTATTATAGTAATTTTTGATATTTTAAAATTTAAACTAACTGAATGAAGTGACTTGGTTCTTGATTTTTAGTTAATTGGTGGCTACTGCATTGTGGGACAGCTCTGGATTTGAAGAAGATGGCAACAAAATTTTTAAGATTAATCCCTAGCTCGAGTGAATATGAAAGAAATTGGAATGTATTTGAAATGGTAGCAAATTAAAAAATTCTTTTATTTTATGCCATTCTTTACTTAGTACTAATGATGGTACTAATGATGGCTACTGATGGCTATTGCATTTTTATTAACAGATTCATAATGAATAAGTACTGACAAATTAATAAAGTTGACATGAAGATTTATGTCAGATTCAATACTTAATTAAAAGAAAGATTTGCTAACAGAAACAATGATTCTCTTTTGGCTCATGCATGATAGAGGAAAAGTTAACCGAGTGGATGATCTTTCAAAGTCAAATATATTCATCCAAGTCTTTTGATTCATTTTCTATTCATGTTATATTTTAAATTTGGGCATTTTACTGATTCGTACGTAGTATGTTAGTAGTAATAGTTAATTTTAATATGTTAGTAGTAATAGTTAATTTTAATGCATCATTATAATTGTATTTGATTATAATGATGATATTTTGGAAATATACATATGCATATATATTTATGATATTATAACTACTCTTTAGTTATTAAAATTTGTATAGTTATAATGTCAGATACGAGCAACCCGCTATTAACGTGTATCCCAATATATCTTATGCTATTTGATATAAAATTCAGTGATCCAATAAGATCCCGATCCAATCCAAAACATATGTGATCCAAAACATCATGCATATGTTGAATTTTCCTAAGTAATAGCATTGGCTCCTTTACATGCTACAGCATATACTGAAATACGGAGCCCAATATTATATCCCAAAAAACAAAGAACCCCCAATAAATCCAAAAAATAATATTGTTTATGCGTTGTAAGGATTAGAATTAACAAAAACCTGCATTATATGGATTATTATTAACAAAACCGGAAAAATCAGACGAAAGATGATTCTTTCTTCCCTCTGGACAAATATGAATATGCATTTACTTTCTTCCCTCTGGACAAATATGAATATGCATTTACATGACTCGCATGTGCATCAGAATCTGAACCAAATGTACAATTGCCTCTAGATATAGATATCCATACGCTAGCTTTTAACCCCTTCATGGCAAAGTCCACACAAGCAAGCGTGACACATACTGGTGTTCTCACAAAATTCATGAACAAGGTTGTGTATAATTCATGAATCATGAGAGAAAGCAGATAAGCTATTTATCCAGACAACTAAATCATCATAAATAATTTACTATTAAATGGAAATTGTTTATAAAATTGCACTTACATGGATAATTTCTAATTTTTATCTAAAGAGACAATTCTTGACCAACACCTTGACCTGCTCACCTTATCATTTTGGAGTCCAGTATCTTTACACTGAACCAACCATCAGGTTCATATGGCTATTTTCTGTCTATATCTTATAAAGAAATAAATATAGTTATCTAGTTATACATTTAGCTGGCTAACTTAAAGAAATTTCAAGAACGTCCCAAAACCGGAACTTTAATTTGCCAAATTATTCCCAAAAGCTGGACTTTACACTATGACGGCTACAAGAAAGACAATAAGCTCACAAGGTACTTGAAATGATAATATATAAATGCATGCATATCGAATATTTAACCATTGCACACAAACACTATATAGAGCTGACTGTCAAGATCCATGACATGATGTGTTCCGTAGTTTTTAAATATACTGAAAGCATCTTCAATCACAAAAGTTTAAATGAGTGCCATTTCTCACAACATAAAGACACGTTGTGTCTTTAGATGCCAACCGTAATCATGGCCTACACCTATAGAAATATATATGGCCAAAGATGATTCACATAAGTGATTCATAATGAATAGATGCCATCTATGTGACGCGCTTTGTAGCTTTAATTTCATCAGAAGTTTGGTAGCGGATGCTAAAGCAAAGGAACAAATCCAATAGAGAATGGTCTGTAGGTTAATTATGAGTCTTGTTAAATTTGTTACGGCTGACATTTAAGGAAAAGTGTAGATAAAGAAGCTCATCATTGTTTGATTCTCTGGTTTTCTAAAATTAAAAAAGACCAGTCCAACTACTTGGACAGACCACAGCTAATGAAATTTGTAGTTTAAAACTCTCCATCACATATGCTCGATGGGAAGTCTAAGTCTGCTACAAACTAAAATATGAGTAGATTAATAGTCCATGTTATATATATCATATTTACATAAAGATATACTATATAAAACAAAAAAACGTATTCAAATGCAATCCAGAAAACTACATAACCATTGAAGTAATCCTGCAAGCATTTCATCCAAACCATATCATTTCATCATTAAATGTATCAGCTGAAGTTTTGTGCTTGTGACCATGTTATGCAGCGCAAATAGTTTACTCTATGTAGCTCAGGAATAGGCATGGCATGGGACACAGATAAGACGTGACACAAACACGCGAACACAGTCAAATCTTAAAAGAGTCATATGCATGAACATGGCAATGGAATCTTGTATGTACATGGATGTGTATTTCTATATAGTTCATCCTAATAAATAGTGTTTAGATCATTTGGATGTGTGATATTAAAAAATAAAAAGAAAACCGATATAAAGTGTTAGCAAAAGCTGCAAAACCACCATAACTTTTAATGAAGTACCAAAACAAAACTTTTGTAAAATATTCAATTGATAACTAACTTAGTCCAAGTGATGTTTTGGCTTTGTTTAGATAGAACCATCTTGGTTAAGAAGATCACTATTACAAAACAGATACATGTGGTTTTAAAGTGTATGATGACACTAGTATTAAATAAAGGTGTATGATGACACAACGTTTAGGATTATTTAAAGCTAACACAGCTTTGACACGCCATTTTAAGTATTTAAAATAGGATGGCATCAAATTGTCTGCATCAAATTGTCTGATACGTGTAGGGCAAGTGTCGATGTCTAATATGTAACCAACACAAGCACATCACATGCATTTCAAAATGTTTGTGCTTCATATGTTATAGTGACGTATTCCTTTTTAGACATGACTTCTTTCAACACCCCTTCAATGCAATGCTTCATGACTACTCATTGGACATATGTTGGATGCTAATTCCATGTATGTAGTATCATTATTTTTCAATTATACCAAGAGGACCAAAACAATCTTATCTATACATATCTCCTACAATAAATGTTCAAATGATTGTTTAAAAAGGATTAATTTGTATTTGCATCCATGCTTAAGGTCAAACTCAACCAAGAAATATCACATTTAAATTTGACCTTCACCATTTATATCAATATGGTCCCAAGTTCATAATTAGCGAAATATAAAAGAGAAATCAGTAGGCAGCACATCAACTTTCTCCCATGGTTATGCCTATAAGTTGGGATCCTGAGAAGAATAGCTTAAATAACATATAAATGGACATGATTACATTTTCATAATATCTGCGTGACACTATGAGTATTAGCATCCATGCTTGCATACTTTTGGGAAACAAATATCCCGAAACTTAATAAAGTTTCCCCGTATATCTCCAAAGAATTTGCACAAGGAAAAATAAGGCAGAATGTAAATAGTAATTGCTTTATTCATTGCTTATTTTTGCAAGGTTCTTTTCTATGGAAACACTTTGTCTTGTGCAAATAAATTCATCAAAACGAGTACCTTGAAGTAAATTATGCACATAAAAGCAAATATCATCATCATTTAAGCCTCTTCTTCCACTGACTAGGTCTGGTGAAATGAACTTCATATAATTTTCACTCAAATTTGGATATGAAACCAGTTAATTTGAGGGAAAAAAATTATAGTACTTACCTAATTTCCAAATGAGAAAAGAGGCAAGACAAAATCTCCACTAACTAAAGTCAAAATTGATGAGGTCATTGCTAATGAAATTGCGATAATAGTGGCAAAAACATCTAAATGCCTTGAACTAGTTATAGCTAACAGCAGATACAAGAAGATAGATATGGTATGATATAATCTCTACTCCAAAACTTTTTGTACAAAAGAGCACCTATTCAAAATATTGTCTTTCCCGCATATTAGTTAATGTTCCTCCGCACTTCATGCATTCATTGAGTAGATGTGTTCATACAGAATCACGCACACAAAGCTTTCCTAAATCCAGTTTCTGTTTTTCACAAAATTAATATCCCCAATTTCTATAAAGGGAATAAAAGTTATGTTACATCTCTACTTTGAGGTTGAATGTAACATCATAATTAATTCATCACACAGTCACCCTATTTAACCATTCATACCATCAAATATTGACGATTGATTACAATCCACAGCAGATCAGTTCAAGATATCGTTTGGTGCCGAATAAGACAGCTAGGAGGTAACGAACATTATCAAGATGGACCGCAGGCATGTTTCCTGCCAAATCAGAACTCAAACGAGGAAATCTTAAACTCAACCCGCTTTCAATTATCAGGATCAATTGCCATTTTAGGCATCAAAATCTTCACCTGTTGAACAAGCTAATGCTTACCTTCCATGGAAGCGATCATTGCTAAAATATGACAAACAAAAGTGCGAAGACACAAGGAACAATTATTCATATAGCATACAAATCTAATCATCAATATGCATGAGAAGCTATCCAGATAAACAAGACCGATCCACTTATCACAACATCAACAAGAAAGATCGCAATACTAATAGATCAAAAACAAAGGCAGAGAATAACTCGATAAATGGAACAAACCCTAACAGCATGATAAAGCATCAAAAATCATGATTTGAGATTGCAAACAGAGAAAAAATTCGAACCCCCAAACAAGAGGAAATCATCAAACGCCACAAAAACAATCAAATCAAATGTTAGATCTGACAAATACTAGCTCGAACTAGTAGAATCAAAACAGATCTGAAGATAAACGAGGATGGTGAGAAAGGATCGAAGGTGATCTGACCGTCTCCATCCTTATCGAACAAGCTAAAGGCCTCCTTGAACTCGGAGATCTGATCGTCAGTGAGCTGATCCGCCATTTCCACGAACGAGATCGAACCAGAGAGAGATCGGAAGAAGTGTATGGATAGAGAAATTTCCTTTTTTTTTTCAAGTGTTCTTTTGGCCTCTTATGAATCGCAAGAAAAGTTGGAGGAAATGGCTGGCCCAGATACACAGAAGCAAGTCCCGAAGACAACTCCGGACCCCACAGGGCCACAGACAGTCGCGGGTCATTCTATACACACAGTCCTCATTGCCCTACACACACAGAGCTCTTAACACACAGACAGTCGCGGGTCATTCTATACACACAGTCCTCATTGCCCTACACACAGACCTCTTAACACACCCCCAAAAAAAATAGAACTTTGTTTATTTCCTTAACACACATGACCCAATATTACGCATCTCCTCTCCCAACTCCCTCCCTACAACACTCTCCCCTCAGGAAAAACAACACATCTCCCTCCCTTCCTCCCTCCCCAAGCGATGCCGATCCCTCCCCATCCTCATCACATTCCATCTCCTTCTTCTTCTTTCTTACTCGGTCCAATCGAGAGAGGAGGAAGAGGATGGAGAGGGTATGAGATGAGAAAGGGGAGTGGTCAGTGATGTGCGATGACAGGCGTGCTATATGGGGGCTTGAGGATTCAGTGGCAACGGTGGCCGGTGACGGCAACAGATTAGCGAAGGAAGAAGATGAAGGAAGAAGAGATGAGGCGGGTAAAAGAGGAATAAATATCAATTACAACCCTGTAAATTTTGAAGGCAAACTTATAAATAAATGATTTGTGTATTCAACAATTAGGTTTGTGCATATAACAATTCTCAACAATCACATACTTAGAATGCGCTCTTAATACGAGATAACCACCCCCAAAAAAACTCAAATTACTTCGCACTCACATCATTTCATTGCACCCAAGTTTTTTTTAAAGAAAACTACTTTTAACTTTACATGTGTTATGAATGGGGAAGACCTTTGGTCTACACCCACTAACATCCATCATTACACCCACTATTAGTGGGTGTCCCTTGGGTTCCATTAATTTGTAACACCTATATGAATAATATATATATAGCTATGGTGGATACCATTAGCTACTACTTTCTTTCAACTCTAACACGTTATCAAGCACGCTCATCAGCTGAGCCGAACCTCTGCCGACGGACGGATCGTGAGGACGCGGATTGAGCTTCTTTCTCCAAACTCCGCTAGGTTCGACCGGTAGGATCTAGAGGTAAATCTTAGAAACCCCTAGATCAACATTTTACATGTCCATGTTGATCAATCTGTGATATTTTTCTTAGATCTATAGCAAAATCTTATTTTTCTATTAAGATCGACAAGAAAATCAATTTTAAAACTGTTATCTGTTATAATGATGTCCAATTTCACTAAATTAATAGCATAATGACCATGATAGAAACTCATGCAGAGTGGCTTAAACTTATTAAGTTTCAAGACTGCATAATTGGACTCGTTCAAATGAAAACTATACGGTATATCTCATACCTCAATCGGTAGTTTATTAGTAAACTACGTGAGCATTCACTCCATGAATCTCGCCCATTATCATTAGACATGCACTTCTGGTTTTCCTTTATTGGGCTTTGACTTATGGAATTAGGCACCATGGAAATCAGTCATACTTTTTTACATATGTTCCCGCTTGACCTAAGTCCATGTATTTAAATTCTAGAGATTTAATTGATGCTGACTATGATTGTGAACATGACATATGGTATATGAGTTAAAGCCTGGTTTCTTCCTTACTGATACGACTATTTTGACCGAGCCCGGAGGAGCCAAGTCAACTACAACTAGTCAACCGGCCTACTACGGCCTTGGGGGCCTCAGCCCAAGGATCTCACGGGCGGGCCGCGCTTCCCCATCCAAGACGATGGCCCAAAAGACTGCCCACTTCCATAGTGGAGGAAATTGGGGCCCAAATCGAGGAAGCATTCGCCAAATATGGCAACCGTCCAAATGCCATCACTCTCACCAATAATGGCCCGACTTAAATGACCATCACTCCAGTCATCATGACCCGACTTATTAGCCTTAACTCGCCAATCGTGGCCATGTTCATGACATTCATTCCCTCATCAAATGGGCACCATTAGTGGGGGTCAACACTTCCCCATTTGCACGTCCCCATGAATGATGGCCATGATGTTACATCATGGCACATTATTAGGACGATTTGCCTA
Source organism: Scilla litardierei (assembly GCA_030789695.1). Taxonomy (NCBI): domain Eukaryota; kingdom Viridiplantae; phylum Streptophyta; class Magnoliopsida; order Asparagales; family Asparagaceae; genus Scilla; species Scilla litardierei. The sequence goes on along the minus strand of CM061132.1, from coordinate 134,703,778 downwards.
TATGAAGAAGGGGTTGGCATCATCCAAAGGAGGCCGGATCTTCGCGATCTACAACGGAGGTATCCTATACTCCCTCTTACACCTTCTTCCACCTTTACATATTTCTCCTCCATAGCTCGGCACGAGGATCGGTGTTTGGTCTCTCTGCGAACCAAGCCCGATCCCCCCGAGCACCCATCAGACCAAATCTGACTTTGGCATCGGAGGGGAATCGGTCGGAACCAAGGTCCGACCCCCCTGACGAGCTCTCTCGTCTATTCAGGTCCAAGAGATCATGCGACGCCGAGGCTACCCCTCAGCACCATCACAGGCGGAGCTGAGCGCCTTCGTCCTCGAGCCCGTTCGTCTCCACCATCATGAGGTCGTCGCTCTGCCGAGGTCACACCTTCGGCAAGCCGACGCGAGGATCCGCGCGTCCCTCACCGAGCGACTCCGCCCTCAATCGATCCCGGAGGTTGTCGTCCCGCCGAGCCTTCCCCTCGGTGAACCGAAGAACGGATCCGCGCCTTCATGCTCAAGCAAACGCGCCACCGATCGACTCCAAGGGTCATCTCCATCTCACGTGACAGCTACGACATTCGGGCCTCCAGACTATCAACTTACGGGGAAAATTCACCCGTAAACAATTGGCGCCGTCTGTGGGAACGAGTCAACACCCACGTCGTCATCCACATCGACAACAACCGCATCGACAACGACTCGTTCCATCAATCAAGGACCTGAGAAGTCGTGAGTTCGATCCAATGCAAGGAGAGTGGTTGAGCCCTTATCTCACATCACTCAGCCCTCCTTCTGAGTATCCTACTCGAGCTCCAGGCACCAAGCAAATTGATCGGCCGACCGTCGATCTGCTGATCCAACCCAGCTTCAAGCGACCCCCTTTAAGGAAAATGGGATTAAGTCAACATCGTCCGATTGACCCATCGGGCTTGGGTTCTAAGGCGACGACTCATCGATCCAGCCTTCGAGCCTCGTTGAAGGTCGATGCTGCTGCCCATGCTTCACCTCGCAGCTCTTACCATTGCTTCGGTGAAGCTCACGGCACATCCTTCTTCCAAGCTCACCCTCCAACAGTGAGCCCAGATCCGAGCAGCCATGGTTCGACGGAACCGCCACCTTCCTTCTTCGATGGAGATCTAGGTGCCCCAAATCTGATCGGCCAGAGATCGACCCACCGGAGATCCGAGGGCCATGTCGGTGACCACCGGACCCTGCCCCTCAGAGCTCGACGACAGCTTCGCGTCAGATCTCGTCGACCCAGCCTCCCGAGCCTCGCCGGACCTTGTCACGCCCCGCTTCCCTAAAATGGAGGCGAGACGTGAAAAGGTCCGCACGAGAGTGGAGCTGTGAAGCCCCAAACCCGATAAGCGTCAATAAAGCATAAGCAGGTCCGTGTATCCACAAACGGAACAACAATAATAACACAAGGAGAGACAGAAATAAAATCTCATATCTCATAATTTGTCCAACATGAAAATTAAGTTCAACATCCCGAAAAGCCACCGGGCTAAAGAAAAAGTCTAAGGCCCAGAACAAGGCCAAACAGAGACAAACGTAAACAGAGTATAGGTGCTACGCACCGACAACAAAACAGCAGTCTAAAACAAAAAGAGGAAAGCACAACGAAGACACTAGGACTGGTCCCCAGTGTCCACGTACTCCTCGCCAAACGCAGACTCGGGCACGGCGTCCGCAAACACCTCGTCCTCAACAACGGACTCAGGCTCGGGATCTAACATGTGTCACCCAAAAGAGTAAAGGGGCACATGTCAGCAAGTCTAAAAGACTTGGGCAAGGAAACTGAAGTTAAGGTAAACTAGCAACCTAGCAGTTATAGTATGTTGCATGGTATGACAAGTATAGTATGGAAGTGACAAGTAAAGGGAAGTGCAAGTAGCAAGTATGTTTCGGATAACAAGTAAAACACGGACAAGTACAAGTCAAGTGGTTCACGTCAAGTGAACAAGTTGTGCACAGAGATTCCGCCTGTTGGATAGAGTGGCTGATCGGGCCAACTCCTAAGCTCAAGTGACCGTTTATCTCTACCCCTCCACGTGTATCGAGCCAGGGAATTACCCCGAACAAGGAATGCTCACTTCTGGAACACGAGCCAGGAAGTGTATTTAACATGTATGGCGTAGGGTTATGCCCACGTAAAGTGGGTGCCTAGCCGGAAACTAGTAGGTCGGGCATTGGCTATCAACCAACTCACGTAGCCCGCTTCTGGAACAGGGGCCAGGAAACACAAGTATTGTAGCGTGTGCTACGAATGCGACATACAACATGGATAGCATGGATGACAATTTATTCGCGTACCGTTGGTCAAAATTAAACATGACATGATAGTTATGCAACATGATAAATGTCGGTCCTAGCTTCGTTGTCAAGCTAGTTCCGGAAATTGCGCCTAGGCGAGTATCATTTCGTCGCCTAGTCTCTTTTACGCCTACAACAAGCAAATGGCCTAAGACATGGCCTAAAACCCTAGGTGGCAAGTTTCACTTGCCTAGCACCGAGGATGACGATCAACACGAGGGTTCGTCCCACGGATGCTAATCTACGGGGAAGTCGCTGTTATGGAGAAACAATCATCAAAACAACATTCATTTCATTAGGGTTTCACAAAAACACAACGGGTTATGAAAACATTAAGAGATCGATTATTACCGTATCGGAGGCGGAAGAATGATGCCGAGCAAGCACGGCAACGGAAGAAACGCTCCGGGGAACCTAGGGTTCAGATCTGGAATAGATGGGGAAAATCTGGAGAAATGGGGTTTTGGGGGATTTTGGGGGATTTGATGAAAGTTGGAGGAAGATGAGAGGTAGAATGTGTTAAGTGAGGGTTTGGATGATGGATTTTGGGCTTGGGATGAAGGAATAAGGGTTTGAGGTAGTAGGGGGCTCAATGGGGGAGAAATTAGGTTTAGAGTTGAAGAAGATGAAGAAGAAAACGTTTGGGAGGGGTTTAAATAGGAAGGGCTGGCGGCTGCCCAGAAATTAGGGTTTCGACACTGATTAGTTGGTCAGAGAACAACCACTGCCCGACTAGTTTGGGAACTAGTCGGTCGGTTGACCAACGCAGACCGACTAAGTCTAAACAGTAACTCCTGTACAAAAATAGGATTTAGATTTAGTCGGTCAAAGAACAGCTACGGACCGACTAGTTTGGCATCTAGTCGGTCGATGAACGTTCTTAGACCGACTAAAAGTGAACAGTAACTGGTACCAAAAATAGTTAATGAGTTAGTCGGTTAAAGAAGCATTGCTGACCGACTAGTTTGCAACCTAGTCGGTCAACCAACGTTCTTAGACCGACTAACGACAAACAGTAACTCCTGAACATTTTAATAAAGCCCACTAGTCGGTCCATGAAGGTTTGCCGACCGACTAAATCGTCATCTAGTCGGTCGGTTCTCCTTCTTGTACCGGTTAACGTGCACCAAAAGTTCCGAAATGGAGCGCGAAGCTCCGGGATCGATTCCTAAGACTCCTAGGCTTGATCTGACAATAAGATATGACCGATATGAAGCCCGTCACGAGTGACTTACTCCAAAATCGAGGATCAACGGAAGAAGCTAGGAAAACGCGACGAAATGATCGAAAATGAAAGCTACGGGGACGAAAACCACACATGAGGAGAAAATCCACTAAAACATATAATATAATATAATAAATCCGGATACATGAAACCAGTCGTTACATCCTCCCCAACTTAAGAAAAATTCCGTCCTCGGAATTTCCCAACACTCACGTGTCCGGGAACAAAAGTGGGAAACGCTCTCGCATCTCATCCTCATTCTCCCAAGTAGACTCTCCAGGCGAGCCGTGTCGCCACATCACCCTCACAAGATTGACAACCTTGTTCCGAAGTGACTTCTGACGCCTGTCCAGAATCTGCACTGGCTGCTGGTCATACGTCATATCGGGGCGAACGGTAATCTCCGAGAAATCCACAGCATGAGATGGATCACTAATGTATCGACGAAGCTGCGACACATGGAAAACATTGTGAACTCCCTCCAAAGATGGCGGCAAGGCTAAGCGGTAGGCTACCTCGCCAACTTTCTCCAGAATGTCAAACGGTCCAATGTATCGCGGGCTCAACTTCCCTCGCTTCCCAAAACGAATCACTCCACGATTCGGGGAAATCCTCAGAAACACATGATCTCCAGGCTGAAACTCCAAAGGACGACGTTTAGCATCCGCCCAATGCTTAAAACGGTCCTGAGCAATCCTCAACCTCTCCTGAATGTTCCTGACGACCTCCACAGCCTCCACAATCATCTCAGGTCCCAACAGCTCCCGATCACCAACGTCATCCCAACTCAATGGCGATCGACATTTCCTCCCATAAAGAGCGGCGAAAGGCGCCATGCCAATACTCGCCTGGAAGCTGTTGTTGTAAGAGAACTCCACCAAGTGCAGATGGTCCTCCCACGAACCCTTGAAATCCAATGTCACGCCCCGCTTCCCAAAAATATGGAGGCGAAGCGTGAGAAGGTCCGCTCAGACTTGAAGCTACAAAGCTGCAAGTCCGATAAGCGTCGATCAAATTTAAACTGCAGGTCCTTGCAACGCGAACGAAACAAAGATAATAATATTTAAATGAGACAAAAGAGATATCTCAGAATATCCATAAAATAAGTTTCAACATCACAGAAAAAGCCACCAGGCTGAAAAGAAAAGAGTTTAAAGGCCCAAACATGGCCAACAAAGTAAAAAGTACAAAACAACGGTGCTACGCACCAAAAACTAACAAAAGGCCTAAAACGAAATAAAGCTCAACAAAGACTCAAAGAATGGTCACCGGTGTCCACCAAAATCCTCCTGGGCACTCATGGACTCAGACTCAGCGTCAGCAACACATCACGTACTCAGCAACGACTGTCTCTAGCTCAGGGTCTAACATGTGACACCCAAAAGAGCAAGGGGCACATGTCAGCAAGTCTAAAAAAGACTTGTGCAAGTGAAACTGAAAGTACAAGTAAAAGCAACCTAAAAGTTCTAGCATGATGCAATGACATGGCAGTTAAAGTAATGAGTGCAACAGGTAAAGTATAGCGAGGAAAAGTACGAGCATGGCATGACATTCACAAGACAAGTACAAGACAAGAAAAGTAAGCACCTCGTGCACAGAGTTCACGCCTTACAGCTAAAGAGGCTGTACGGGCACACTTTTACGCTGAGTGGTCGCTCAACCCTACCCCTCCACGTGTGTCGAGCCAGGGCCTTACCCCCGAACTTGGAATGCTCGCTTCTGGATCACGAGCCAGGAAGTGTTTTTAACAAGTATGGCCTAGGGGTGCACCTAGCCAGGGACACGGAAACACGGATTTGTACAAGTATTTTGTAGCGTGTGCTACGATGCAACAATCAATTTGGATGACATGTAAGATGCAATGCATGGCAGTTAAAAGTACGTACAGTTTAAGGAAAGTAAACGTGACAGTTTAGTATGCATGAACAACAAGTTTAAAGAGTTGGATCTAGCTTCGTTGTCAAGCTAGATCAATTAGGTGACGGATCTAGTTTCGTTGTCAAACTAGATCAAGTAGGCGTCTAGCCAGCTATCATTTCACTGACTAGTCTCTTTTACGCTAGGAACAAGGAAGTGGCCTAAAAACATGGCCCTACACAAGAGTTGGCAAGTTTCACTTGCCTGCAAGTACGACGTCTGAGCACACCGTCCAATGGGTCCAAAAATCTCAATTATCCTACGTGCACAAGTCCACCGGCCTAAAGTCCATATTATTAATCTTCATTAGTGAATTTAAAACTTTTAAAATACTTTAAAAACATCAATTTTAGTCTTGATTAGCATGCAATTGGGTTTGGGGTCCTAGGGGTGCAAAACGTTACCTCAACACGACGCGAAAGCTACACCGGCGTCGGGTAGCGACGCCGGGGGTTGGAATAATAGATCGCGCTCCGAGTCCAGATTCCAATATATATTCCTCGCTGGAAAATTCAGAGCATCGACCGGGGCAACGGTTCCAAGTTCCAAAGCTAGCACGTGCGACGACGGGCTACGACGTGCGACGACGTCGTACGCGACGAATCCTCGAAGAGCAAGCACCTTGGTGGGGCCCACAGTAGTCCTAGGGACCTTTGGGGGACCCACAATACCTCTGGAGAACTTGGGGGGCCCACGGAGGCAAGTGGTGCGACGGTTGCGGGGTTGCGACGTTGGGGTGTGCAGCGGCTGCGGGCGATGCTTGGGTGCGGGGTTTCTCTTCGGTCTGGTCGATGGGGAGCTTCGGTCGTGCGCTTGGATGCGGGCGGGACAGCGTTGCAACGTTTCAACGCTTGCAACGTCGGTCAATGCGGAGCGGCGGGTCGGTCGTGCGGGCTGCGGAGCGGGGCGACAAGCGGCAACGGATGCGGAGCGCTTGTGCGGAGCGGGGCCTCGGTCAGACCGAGGGCTCCTCTCGGTCAAGCGGGGGAACGGGGCGGGGGTTGCTGCAGCGGTGCGGACGGGGCGGATGCGGAGCTTGCCCTCGGTCGGAGCGGGAGATTGCGGGGGGTTTCTTCGGTCGTGCGGGGGCTGTACGTCGCAACGTTGCGACGATTCGTCGCAACGTCCAAAATGAGTTTGGAAGAGGCTAGGGCTAATTTCCTTGGAAAATAGGACTTGCTAGGGGTTGCTTATATAGTATAGGTGGGTTGACTTGGTCTAGGGCTAAATCTAATAGGATTAGAAGTTCAAAAAGATTTAAAATTTGAATTTAAACTTCTCCAACTCATCCTAGGATTTGACCTGGTCCAAATGAGCTGGAAATTGGCTCAAAAATTCTTTAAAACGTTTAAAACCCAAATAAATTTTATTTGGCCGAAAATAATTTATAAATTAATTATTAAAAATAATATAAAACTTGTAAAAATTATAAAAGTGGTCAAATAAACTCCAAAAATTATAAAATAAATATCGGGGTGATCGTGACGACGAATGTGAGCTAACTAAGAAGACGGATCTCAAATTCGACGTCGGACGACGAAACTAAAAATAGAAACGTCTCCCGTCAAGAGTGAGAATCGTCACGTCTCATCGAGTAAGTGTAAATTGTGGAAAAACGACTCGAGAAACGTCGTTCCAAAATAGTGCCACTATTTAATACTCTCAGAGACGTTCACAACGGCATAACACACGAAAGTGTTCACAAACACGTGCACGGCCAAAAGCACGTGCACGAACAACGTACAACGAAAAGTGGTCGTTACATCCAACATGCACGCTCTCAGCATGTCTTCCAAAATCTGAATCGTCCTCTCGGACTGGCCATCCGTCTACGGATGGTACGTCGTGCTGAAACTCAGACGCGTACCCAAACTCCTCTGCAAACTCTGCCAGAACTGAGATGTGAACCTCGTGTCTCTGTCTGACACGATACTCATGGGGACTCCGTGAAGTCACACGACCTCCTGCACGATTCACGTTACATCACTATATAAACTAGGTAAAAGGAAATAAAAACGGAGAGTGAAAGAATTTACCTCCATATATCTCCTCGCTAGCGTCTCAGTGGACTGTCCCACTCAGAACGGAATAAAGTGCGCGGATTTGGTCAATCGATCTACGATCACCCAAATCACGTCATTCTGCTTCCGACTCCGAGGTAGTCCAGTCACGAAATCCATAGTGATGTGTTGCCACTTCCACTCCGGAATCGGAAGCGGTTGTAGCAACCCAGCCGCACGCTGATGCTCCGCCTTCACTTGTTGGCAAACCAAACACTTGGCTACACTCCGAGCCACACTCCTCTTCATGCCATACCACCAATAATTCAGACGAAGATCTTGGTACATCTTGGTGCCACCAGGATGCACAGAATACGGCGAACTGTGTGCCTCCACCATCAACTCCTCTCTAATATCCCCAGCTGGCACACACAACCTGGCTCCAAACCTCAGCGAGCCATCCTCATGAATCAAAAAGTCAGTCCGCAGACCGGCTTCCACCTGCTCCCGAATCTTTACCAACTTCGGATCTCCAACCTGGCCAACCTTAATCCGATCCACGATCGTCGACTGTACATGCATACACATCAACGAAGAAACCTCCCCAGGAAGAACAATCTCCACACCCGACTCGCAAAAATCCTGCTGCAATCTCCACTGCGAGGTCAACAGCATCACCGCTGGAAGCCTACTCAGCGCATCAGGAACCACATTCACCTTGCCAGGGTGATACTGCAGATCAATCTCATAATCCACCATGAGCTCCAACCATCGACGCTGTCGCATGTTGAGCTCCTTCTGAGTAAAAATATACTTCAAGCTTTTGTGATCGGTGAAAATCTTCACTTTCTCACTCAGCAGGAAGTGCCTCCAAATCTTGAGCGCAAACACAACAGCAGCCAACTCCAAATCATGCGTCGGGTAATTCTTCTCATGAGTCTTGAGCTGACGCGAAGCATACGCCACAACATGCCCGTGCTGATGCAACACACAACCAAGACCCTTGCCAGAAGCATCGCAAAAGATCTCAAATCCACCGCTGCGATCAGGCACAACAAGAATAGGGGCAGTCGTCAATCTCTCCCTCAGAATGCCAAAAGCATTCTCACAATCATCCGACCAAACAAATGGTACATCCTTCCGTGTCAACCTGGTCATCGGCTCGGCAATACGGGAAAAGTCCTTAATGAAACGCCGATATTAACCAGCAAGCCCAAGGAAACTCCGAATCTCAGACGCTGACGACGGAACAGGCCACTCCCTGATGGCCCTAATCTTCTCGGGATCTACTAAAATACCCTCTCCAGTCACCACATGCCCCAGAAAAGAAACTCTATCCAGCCAAAACTCGCACTTCGAAAATTTAGCATACAACCGATGCTTCCTCAAAATCTCCAATACCGTCCTCAAGTGCGAGGCATGCTCCTCCTCCGACCTCGAATAAATCAGAATGTCGTCAATGAAGATAACGACAAACTTATCCAGAATGTCATAGAAAATCATGTTCATCAGATTCATGAAAACTGCGGGTGCATTAGTTACGCCGAAAGGCATAACCACAAACTCGTAGTGTCCGTACTTCGTCCTGAACGCTGTCTTCGGGACATCTCCCTTCTTCACCTTCAACTGATGGTAACCACTCCTCAAATCCAATTTAGAAAACACCATCGAACCTCCAAGCTGATCAAAAATATCATCGATGCGAGGCAACGGGTATTTATTCTTGATGGTTACCGCATTCAACTCCCGATAGTCCACGCACATGCGACGCGAACCATCCTTCTTCTTCACTAGCAGCACCGGTGCTCCCCACGGAGACACACTAGGATTGATATAACCCTTCTGCAAAAGCTCATCCAACTGCTTCCGCAACTCTTCCAATTCTACAGGCGCCATACGATAAGGCGCCTTCGAAATCGGCTGCGCTCCCGGAACAAGATCAATAGAAAATTCTAAAGCTCGATCAGGTGGCAAACCGGACATCTCCTCGGGGAAGACGTCATCGAAATCTCGCACCACAGCAGGCCTCTCCAACTCCATCTGCATAGCCACAACCTCCACCAGCCTGGCCCGAAATCTGACAGGACCAAGCGAGCTGCTACCACGGCTGAACTCAAATACTGGATGTCCGGGAATCTCGAACACCACCTTCTTCCTCTGACAGTCGATCGTAGCATAGAAGCTCGCAAGCCAATCCATCCCAAGGACCGCATCGTAGTTAATGATGTCGTGGATAATGAAATCAGCACGAAGCTCACGTCCACAAACCACCAACGGGCAAGAATTGCACCCACGATGCACCGAGACCACACCGTTCCCTGTGATGATATTCCAACTCTTAGGAAGAGAGGACGTCGACAAGGAATGCTTCTCCACGAAGCTCCGGGCCAAAATGCACATCGACGCACCTGAGTCAAAGAGGACTCGTGCATGAAATGTGCAAACCAAAACCACACCTAGCAAACAGTCTAACAATCAAATCCTATCCTAGCAACAAACATGAGCAAGCAACCAACATAATCAACATTCAACTAACTAAGGAAGAAAATAGCTAGAATGAGCATTACCCGTAATAACCTCGTCCACGGCCATGCTCTCCTCCTCAGTCATCAGAAAGGCCTGCCCTCTCGACGGAACAGCCTGCCGAAAGGCCTGTCTCTGTGGAACAAGGGGCACTCCACGTCCAGCGGGAACAGACGCTCTCTGCTGCAACGGCTGTGCTGCGACAGGTGCCCTCCAAGGCTGCTTCGACCTCGGACAATCCTTCATGGTATGAGTAGTGTTACGAGGTGGAACTCGCGTACAATGAATTTGTATTATGGGGAACCAAGGGCACGAAGGTTATATGGAGAAGAAGGTTTAGGTAGGCTGTTTTACAAGTGATTAGTGGGGTGAAGAAGTTGGATCCGCTGCCGGTGGCGCTCACAGGGTCGAATCTCGCCGGATGCAGCTGAGGAGGGTTGGACGGCAGGGGGCTGACGCTGACTTTAGTCAAGGGGCGAGCTCTCCTGCAGCACGAACAACTCGTCAGAAGGGCAGGGTTGGGGTTCAACCCTTAGCCCCTCTGATGCCTAAGTCAGTAATAGGGCTTAAAATGGGGGGCTAGACACGCCGGTCGGACTAACGGTGTGTCGACCGCACGTGGCGAGCTATGGGTGGGAGAACAAAGATATGGACGACCCTTGTTCTCGTGTGTGAATTATAGATTAAGAGAGGATTTTCCAACCCCCCTTCCGTAAGAGGAGAGGGGGTATTTATACCTGAGGGGTGATGACTAGGCGTGCTGAGCTGGCTCGGGTGTCAGCGGAAGCTTCGGACAAGGACGTCGGGAACAGGAGTTCCTGACCTGCTTTTGTCAGGCGGCGCAACGGCCCAGGGGTGCTTTTGTCGGGATGTCAGGGCCGAAAGCGCCTACCGTCAGTCGGTCGGGTGACGTATGTGTCAATCGTGTCCTTATCCTAGGTCGTTTGTCGTTGGTGACGAACTAAAGGTCGGGCCGTATCATTCTAGGCGCCGCGGTTCATGGGAATCGAGCGGGTCGTACCGATCGGTCATGAGCCATGGTCCGCCTGTGCGGAAGGATACGTCCGTGCCTGTCAGTAGGCACGGCTTAGCTACTCAAGCGTCCCCAAGTGCGCTACCCCCGGTGGGTCGAGCGGCTGTGGTTGTTCGCCTCAACCGGGTCGGGGAACGCTACAAGGCGCGGTCGTCTCCATATTGCCCCGGATTTTCGGGGTGGCGACCCCTTTATGAAGCGGAGAGTCCGTGGACCACGTGGGTGGATTCGGGTGGGACCCCTACGATCTTTAGGTCGTAACAATTGCCCCCGGCCTTCGAGTCCGAGGCGGCAGCCCGGCTCGGCTCGGAGTGCGAACCACCTCCGACACTCCAGACCGTCAATATGGGCCTTGGACCCACCGGGTAGTGACGGCGGCGGCTTCGGAACTCCCGCCTTAGTGGTCATTATTATGATTTGAAAAGGGGGCAGAGGAAAACGAAGCGTCTCTGCGATTGAGTTTGTGACACGTGGATGAGGTGACCCTCACGCCAGTCGAGGCGTCGGGGACGTCTCGATGGGCGCCGCGTGGCGAAAGTCTGACGGCCGAGATGGCCCGGGGGCCACCTTTACCGCTAAAAGGGTCTGGGAGGCGGTCGGCGGGAGTTTTTGTCTTTCGCCGATTCTCCTCCGGCGTTCGATATTTCTGTTTGGAGCTTGCTGGCTAATTTGCCACTTCCGTCGCCGGTCATCTTCTTCCAATCGCCTTCCGGGTTCAAGAGATCAACAGGTAATAACAGTTAATTTCCTTCCTTTCCGATCAATGGCTTCTCGTTTCGAGGTTGGAGGAAGTAGCCGGGTGGGGGAGGAGTTGGTGGGCGAGGGGGCGTCGCAGCCGGGGGTGCGGCGGCCCAGGGAAAGACGGTCATGGCGATCCGTTGTACCGAGAGACATTGAGTCCCCCCGACGTAGGTTGGATAGGATCAACATCAGGGAGATTCGCGTGTGGTTTGTGCGACAACCCTATGAGGTGCGGGTTCCCGGGTTGGAGGAAGCGGTGAGTTCACCGGGGGATAATGAGGTCGGGGTCTATGGCCGGTCCTTCGAGTTGGGGCTCCGCTTTCCGATCCATCCGTGCTTGTTTCATTTGTTGAATTTCCTGGAGCTGTCGATATTTGCCTTAGCGCCCCGTTCTTGGGGCTTGTTAGTGGGGTTTGTCGTCTTGTGCCTTGCTTGCTCCTTGAGTCCCTCCTTGGCGTTGTTCCAGCATTTCTTCGTGATTCGGAAGTGGGGGATGTATCATCGCGTTTGCGCCAGGAGAGGGCGAGAACTCATCCTCGAGGTGCCTGACGATGTCGGCGATTGGATGAGGGAGTTCGTCTTCGTGACGGTGCCGAGCGACGTGGTGCTGATGTCGAATTGGGGGGCGCGGAATCCCTTTGTAAATGAAGGGGTGGAGCTGACCGGGGAGGATATTGCCAAAGCTCAGATTTTGGTGGAACTGCCCGAGGCGTGCTGTCATTGGGCGAGTCTAACGCTGAGCAGTCGGCTCACCCAGGACTTTTGGACCCTAGGTATCTTTGAAGTTTTGTAAACTCTGGGCTAGGCTCGCCCTGATTGTCTCTCTTTTCCTTTTGTAGGCGAAGACGCGATGAGGGAGCCGGAGGAGGTGTCAGGTTCGGCCGGGGCCCCGATCTCGGAGGATACTGATCCCCGCGGGAAAGGCAAGGGGGTGGCTAGCGAGGCAGGATCCCGGGAACGTGGGGGCGGGGCCCCCGTGGGGAGAGGTCGCACCCGGGACGGGGGGCAGTCGGGCAAGGTATCTCCGCCGGTGGGCCCGCCGAGGATCTTCATGAGGACGCGCCCGGGCGGGTGGTTGACTCGGAAAACGCGCAAGTGCACGCCTTCCGCTCCCAAGCGTAGGAGCGTCAATGCAATAAAAATAACCGGTGAGTACCGGGTCGGATCACAGGGACAAGTCGTTCTACGTTCACAAAATTGATCGATAACGAAAAATAAAGTGTTTTACAACTAACTCAATTACGGTGGAAATGTCGGAAAAGTGTGGTGAAAACGTGGAGAAACTAAAAATCTACCCTAAGTGGCTAGGGTTGGATGACCAAATGAGGGTGTAGGATAGCTAGGCGAGGAGCATGGGTTGTGGGTTCACTAATATTGGTATTAATTAAGCACAAATTACCCGCATTTACTTCAATCGGTCATCCGGCTAAGAAAGCCCAATCGGAGAATTTAGCGTTCAAGCATACAATAGTCTGCAATAGGGGTGGACGTATCATCGAAGCACTAATCAAATTAAGCACATGGATTCTCTCAAATTTGCCCTCTCGGGTCTTAACCAATCAAATTAACTCTAATGAAACATCCAACATTAACAATATAATAGGCAAGAGGGAATTAGGGCAATAATTAACACACAACATCAATAAATCACATCCCAAGCAATTCTACACTACTCATTCATCATGAAATCAAAGATGGAATTCTCATTCACAATAATCCCCAAATTCAATACAAAAGAGAGATGCAAAATTACAAAAGGGGAGAGGAAATTTTTCACCCAAAATCTCTCCAAATGAAGCTTTCCTCTACCAATTTGCCTCTCCACCAAGCTTTCCCATCACCTCCATGGCCTCCAAGCTTCTCCCTAGCCTTTGGGGAAGAAAACCCTCATCCAAACCCTAAAAATCGCCAAGAACAGCAGCAAAAACGAACCAAAACCGAGAGCAGCTGAAAAAAAATCCCCCTGGCTCTGTTTTTCGCACTCAGCCCCCTTAACAGTCATTGCGGGTCGGGTTTTTGCACCCGACCCGCGCCCAAACCCGCGCGCGCGCTGGGAAGCCAACAAAAGGCGGAGCGGGCCGGGTCGGATCCCGGCCCGCTCGCCATCCGCCCGCTCGACGAGCGGGCGGGCGTGACATCCGCCCGCTCGTCGAGCGGGCGGGCTGCGAAGCCCGCCAAACAAATAAGCGGGCCGGCCTCTGAGGCCGGCCCGCATCACATTTATTTTTTTTTTATTTTTATTTTTTAATTTTAAACAAGCGCGCGCCTGCTGCTTACGCGGAGCGGCCGGTGGCGCCACGTGGCGCCATCTGATTGGCCCACGTGGCGCCCCAATAATATCCTTTTTCTGGCTTTTTAAAGCCCATTTCTCCTCCATTAAATCCACGAAAAATACCTAGAAATCTCAGAAAAATCCCAAAAAATTCTGGAAAATCCCCAAGACTCCTAGGGGTACCTGAAAAATATAGGAAGAAGAAATCAGTCCATTTGATGTGAAAATAAATATAATGACTATTAAGAAAAAAAACAATATTGACCTCCAAAAATCCATATAAAATATCCACATGCTCAAATAAATCCCAAAAAATGGCGATATGATCGAAATAATGGAAGGAGCATAGGAAAAATAATAGGAAGCCAATAAAAACGATAAAAACCGCATTTTGTGCCAAGAATGAGAATAAGCCCGGAAAATGACCTAAAGTGAAAATATACCCAAAAAGAGCACAATTAAGCCTAATCTTTGGCACAAAATGGGGGTAGTTAGGGGGGAATATATGCAATTTATATCCCGAATCACACCCCCCAACTAGCTTTTTGCTAGTCCCTAGCAAAATATGCGAAAAATTCGGATTAAATTGAAAGACATGCACCAAATCCACAACATCTTCATGGCACACCCAAAATGGTATTTCCAAATGATTTCAAAGCCAATATACCAAATATATGAAAGTAAATAACAAATGAAACTCTCTCCAATCCAATTCAAAGAAAAGTAAGGAAATAAGCCACGTATCACACGTATCGGGATATCACGATGTCAAAATTTCCAATTTTCATGAAAATGGCCAAAATAAAAAGAAATTCCTTCTAAGTGGTGGGAGATGAGATTGCATCATTCATGAAGCTTATTCATTCATTTTTTTTTCTTTTTCTTTTTTTTTCTTTTTTTTTTGTTTTTGGATTTTTCATGTTTATATTTTGCATTCACGCGATAACGCCATAAATGCAAACACGATCACATTTACATACACGCGGTGACGCTATATATGCAAATGGATGGAATGATATTCTAAATCTCATCTTTGGCGTCCTCCCCAATGTTTCGTGGGGCACCGGCTACTCAATTCGATTAGAAAGAAACATTCACTTATACTAACTTTTTTTTTATTCCAACATGAATTAGCAACCCATCCACTCACTCCTAAGAGGAAAACAAAGCAAACACAATTTGGCCACTCCCAATCCAATTAAAAACTACACCATTCATCCCAACACATGAAATCGCTTACACCAAACTTTTCCCAAATTGTTTCAAAAAGATATCACGACATATGAAATAGCTTCATACATGGTATATTAACATATGAATCCAAATTGGAAAAGAAATGAAAACATACCAATCCAACATCGAGAAATCGATACCAAAATGATAATCCGAAAAATCGCATGGCATTAAGCGAGTAGGGACTAAACAAAGCTAATGGCGTAGGAACGAGAAAGCCAAAATATAATATGCAATGAAAATCAATGGATGAGAGCAAGATGGAGGTATCTCAAAAAAAAAAAAAATTTAGGCCAAAATCCTAACAATCTAAAGATTCTAACACTCTCCCCCCAACTTAAAATAAGCATTGTCCTCAATGATGGAAGAGTACTAGATCTCACAAAAGATCCTAGAAAAGAAAAAGAAAAGCATACGAAAATACTAAAATAAAACTTTTATTTATTTACACTAATGGAAAGAACACACCGTGGCAAATGGCGGATCCAAAATGTGTAACTGTGGTGGCAACTGCTCGATCATATCCTTTCGCTCCTCCGCGAGCATCGCCACGTCCAATGCCCTACCTCCAATGCGGGCATCAATGGCAAGCGACACAACCCCAAGCATCTCCTTGTGATGGAATCCTGCAAAATGGGGGAGATAGGTCGTGTCAAAAATAATTGGGCGAGAGCGCCCATCCAAGTGAAAAGCTTGCCAAAATGGGTCGTCGAAATGAATAAAAGAATTTACGATCAAATGACGACAATCCGAATCATTATGATATGGAAGTAAATAATTTGATTCGGGGGTGGAGGAAAAAGTAAGATGGGAACTTCCCTGAAATGTGATGCTAGGCTCGGAATGATGCACGGCCTCAAGAGGAGGTGAAAGTGGCTGCAGAGAGCAAACTGGAGTAAGAGGGAGCTCGGGCTCAATATATACCATCTCGCAATCCATGTCGCTATCCTCTTTTTCGAAATCAATATCAACTCCAACAGTCTCTGCGGCACTCCCCACAACTGGTAAACGCTCCTGACAAACCTCCTCGATGACTGGCACGTGCGCATCCTGAGGCGAGGGAAGTGACATCTGTGATAGGACTGGAGGTAGACACGTCTCGGGCAAATCCAAGCACGCATCATCCTCGCCATCCCAGAAATAGCTCAGCTCAGTCGTCCTCCCAACATACTCAACCGCCTCGACCTGCGAAGCTAACTCTGAAGTGGAATGTGGCTCAGGCCCCATGGTGTCCTCAATCTGCTCTCGGCCATCATGCACATCCGCTTCATCCTCAACCTCAAAGTGAAAATGCATCGTGTCACCGTCGTGGTCGACACGCACTCCATCATCTATCTCATCCGACTCAACAATATATAATCTGTCAATATCCTCTACCTGGCTCTCATGCAACCCATCCTCCTGCTCTGCTCTATATCCCATGGGGTCGCAAGAAAAAGAGCCCAAAGGTGGCTCCTCAAGCTGACACTGGACCTGCAGCTCTGCATCCTGAAGTGGAAACTGGGACTGGCCATCACCCTCATATCCAAGTGACTGCTCTCCAGATGGCTCAGTCCGCTCCCACTCTGCAAGGTCCCTCAGGTAACACCAGGAATCCTCGGTCGAATAATCAAAGAACTCCCCACCACAACTCGTCTGCACAAAATCCCGCCCAGATGGCAATAATCCTGTGTAGAAGATCTGCAGAAGATGATCCTCGTGAAAGCTCTGGTGTGGGCACGCAAGCACCAAATCTGTGAACCTCTGCCAAGTCTGATGGTAGGCCTCCCACTCAGCCTGGGTAAAGCTCGCTATATGCTCCATGGCCTGCCGCCCATGTACCTGCTCCAAAAAGATAGGCAAAAATACTCGGAGAAATTCAGCCTGAAATGACAACCAAGTAAAATGTGAGTCCAGAGACAATGAATCAAACCAAAGTCTAGCATCATCCTGTAAAGAATCGGGAAAGAATCTAAAATATATGCAATCATCATCGATATTCCCACCAAGACATGAATGCATCCAATCTTCAAAATTTTTAATATGTAAGTGAGGGTTCTCCCACTCCGTGCCATGGAAATATGGCGGAAGTGGGATATCCTCCAAATCAAAGTCCGAAAAATCCGAAGAAGATGCCATGTTGTCAAAAAAAAAAATTCCAAGAAAATGAAAATAAACAAGCAAAAAGACTCAAAAAAAAATGGAAAATAAACAAATAAAAAGACACACACTAAGAGATAGAAGTATCACACTAAAAGTTTCAAAATCAATCAAAAATTGCTAAATAGAAACCGTTGTCCCCGGCAACGGCGCCAATTGGTGACTCGGAAAACGCGCAAGTGCACGCCTTCCGCTCCCAAGCGTAGGAGCGTCAATGCAATAAAAATAACCGGTGAGTACCGGGTCGGATCACAGGGACAAGTCGTTCTACGTTCACAAAATTGATCGATAACGAAAAATAAAGTGTTTTACAACTAACTCAATTACGGTGGAAATGTCGGAAAAGTGTGGTGAAAACGTGGAGAAACTAAAAATCTACCCTAAGTGGCTAGGGTTGGATGACCAAATGAGGGTGTAGGATAGCTAGGCGAGGAGCATGGGTTGTGGGTTCACTAATATTGGTATTAATTAAGCACAAATTACCCGCATTTACTTCAATCGGTCATCCGGCTAAGAAAGCCCAATCGGAGAATTTAGCGTTCAAGCATACAATAGTCTGCAATAGGGGTGGACGTATCATCGAAGCACTAATCAAATTAAGCACATGGATTCTCTCAAATTTGCCCTCTCGGGTCTTAACCAATCAAATTAACTCTAATGAAACATCCAACATTAACAATATAATAGGCAAGAGGGAATTAGGGCAATAATTAACACACAACATCAATAAATCACATCCCAAGCAATTCTACACTACTCATTCATCATGAAATCAAAGATGGAATTCTCATTCACAATAATCCCCAAATTCAATACAAAAGAGAGATGCAAAATTACAAAAGGGGAGAGGAAATTTTTCACCCAAAATCTCTCCAAATGAAGCTTTCCTCTACCAATTTGCCTCTCCACCAAGCTTTCCCATCACCTCCATGGCCTCCAAGCTTCTCCCTAGCCTTTGGGGAAGAAAACCCTCATCCAAACCCTAAAAATCGCCAAGAACAGCAGCAAAAACGAACCAAAACCGAGAGCAGCTGAAAAAAAATCCCCCTGGCTCTGTTTTTCGCACTCAGCCCCCTTAACAGTCATTGCGGGTCGGGTTTTTGCACCCGACCCGCGCCCAAACCCGCGCGCGCGCTGGGAAGCCAACAAAAGGCGGAGCGGGCCGGGTCGGATCCCGGCCCGCTCGCCATCCGCCCGCTCGACGAGCGGGCGGGCGTGACATCCGCCCGCTCGTCGAGCGGGCGGGCTGCGAAGCCCGCCAAACAAATAAGCGGGCCGGCCTCTGAGGCCGGCCCGCATCACATTTATTTTTTTTTATTTTTTTTTTAATTTTAAACAAGCGCGCGCCTGCTGCTTACGCGGAGCGGCCGGTGGCGCCACGTGGCGCCATCTGATTGGCCCACGTGGCGCCCCAATAATATCCTTTTTCTGGCTTTTAAAGCCCATTTCTCCTCCATTAAATCCACGAAAAATACCTAGAAATCTCAGAAAAATCCCAAAAAATTCTGGAAAATCCCCAAGACTCCTAGGGGTACCTGAAAAATATAGGAAGAAGAAATCAGTCCATTTGATGTGAAAATAAATATAATGACTATTAAGAAAAAAAAACAATATTGACCTCCAAAAATCCATATAAAATATCCACATGCTCAAATAAATCCCAAAAAATGGCGATATGATCGAAATAATGGCAGGAGCATAGGAAAAATAATAGGAAGCCAATAAAAACGATAAAAACCGCATTTTGTGCCAAGAATGAGAATAAGCCCGGAAAATGACCTAAAGTGAAAATATACCCAAAAAGAGCACAATTAAGCCTAATCTTTGGCACAAAATGGGGGTAGTTAGGGGGGAATATATGCAATTTATATCCCGAATCAGCGGGGGGCCAGACCCTCCCCCCCTCCGCGGGTTCCAGCGACGGTCGCGCCTCGCCGAGCGCCTGTGGTTCAAAGGTGGCCATACGGGATCCCTTCGTGGGAAATGGGGGTGTCGTCGAGTCCAGCTTGCGAGGGCGCCCTTATTCGTTTTAAGAGGACCCGAGAAGAGGTCGAGGCATACCCTAATGACCGTCTCCACAAGTTTCCTTTTCGAGTCAGCGGCGATGAGTCGGTATTCGAGGACGCGGGAGTGGCGGCGCGCCTCGCCGAGTATTGCGTGTTACCGCGCGATCGTGAGTCTTTGACTCGTGTGGGGGCGGAACAGTTGGGCGGCTCGGCTATATGGCACGTCGTGCAGGTAAGCCGGTTTTCTTTCCTCGCCCGCAGGCTTTATTTGTTCGTGTCTCGCTGATTCAAGGTTTATGTAGATGATCACGAACGTGTTAGCCCTGCGGGGCCGTACCTCCGCGGCCGTCACCAGGGCGTCACTGGACGTGGCGAAAGAGAACCTTGGCGAGGCCAAGGCGAAGCTGAGGGACACGGAGGCGGAGCTGGAGAGGGTTAGGGCGGCCTACGGGGTGGAGAAGGGCCGGGCTGCGTATTTCGATTCGTCCAAAGCAATGGTCGAGAAGCAGCTCCAAGAAGTAACACGAGAGAGGGATGATATCCAGTCGAAGCATACCTCAGAAGTTGTTAGCAAGGAAGCAGTGATCGGGGTACAGAGGCAGCAAATAGAGGACCTAAAGGTCGCCCTGGAGACCGAAAAGAGGGAGAAGGGTCTAGCGGTGCGGCGGTTGGAGGAAAAACGGGACGCTGAGGGCAAATTGATCGAAGCCGCTATCCGCCGCTATCATGACGAGCATGTTGTGCCGATGCTGCAAGAAGCTAAGGATGCGGCGATTCGGCAAGTGGTTAAGGATGTGAGAGATCGGTCGGTTGAGAGGCGACGGCGTTAGAAACGTGGGTTTGGGGAGGTCCATACCTTCTTGTGAGAGGGTTATAAACAATGTGTTGTTGTTGTGTGTGGAAAGTCCAATGTATGGGTTGGCTATTTGAGTAAATACATTGTGATTGTTTTGTGCCGAACTGTATTCTTACTTGGTTTGCTCGAAGAACTTCAGCTTTGTGAGGGACGTAATTGCCCCCAACTTCGCTCTGCCGAGGTATCCGGGAGAGGGGAGTTGAAATGAGTCACGTTCTCAGGCGGTTTGCCCGGAAGCCCGGCACGGGAAGCCAGGCACGGGCCCCGGCGGTGCAGTGGTGGGGCGAAGTTGCTTGGTGCATACGAAAGTTTGCCAAGTCGTGGAATTGAGATCCAACTGAGATGGGCGGCGGATTCCTGTTCCGGCCGAGCCGAGGGAGAGTGGACAATTCATTAGTACGAGGGAAGCTCTTGCTTTGGCCGCACTGACGGAGGTCGGACTCAAATTTGGATCGAGCGCTGACTTCTTGTTTTGGCCGCCCTGACGGAGGCCGGACTGAATGTTGGAACCCGCGACACAAGGGGTAATTTCGAATGGGGGTAATCATTTCGCAGGGATTTGGGCGGGAATTGATGGCGGTCGTATGACTAGACGTCATCCTGACGAATCGACGGCGGGCGGGAACCGAGGCGGCCCGACCACTGTAGTTATGACGCGTGGCGGAATTGACGGTTTTGACAGTACGCGAAGCGTCAGAACACGTGGGTCGGTGAGGGACAGGGCCCGGATTGGTGACGCGTGTCTTGGGGCCGATGGTTATGATGGTTTGCGCAGTCGATATAAAGAGATCTCGTGGAGGGGGGGAAGCAAAGCTGATTGTCGGGCGAAAATTTTTGACAAGCAGCTAGGGCTCGTAGGAGATTTCAGTGTCCTTGCCAGAGTCGTCCTGGTGGGAGCGGTCAGTGGAGTAGCGCAAGCGCCCGAGTCGTCGGCACCCGTTAGGTAAGACGCCCGTTTTAGAAATGTCTTCCTCGATGTCTCCGTTTCGGGGTCAGGGTTCGGGGGTAGTTGGGGAAGGAAGCTCCGCCGCGGAGACAGGAAGGGTACCCATCGAGATTGCGGGCGTGAAGTCGGTGCTGAAGAAATCCGTTGCGGAGATCTTCACGATGTACGTCAGGCCGCCGTATTCGGTTCGTGAACCGGAGCCGCAAGAAAGGGTGTGTTTTGCGGGCGACCGGGAGGTTGGAGTATACGTATATTCGTTTGAGCAAGGTTTGCGATTCCCCCCCCATCCGTTCTTGCTGGAAGTGTTGAACTTCCTGGAACTGCCCCTGTACCGCCTGATGCCCAATGCCATCAGTGCCATTGTGGGGTTCCTTGTGCTGTGTATAAGCAACCCGGTTAGCCCTTCCCTGTCCTTATTTCGCCACTTCTTCTTGGTCAAGAGGTTGGGGTCATGCTACTATCTCTCCGCGAAGAGGAAGCATCCGCTCATTAGGGGGTTGCCTGGGAAAATTAAGTCGTGGCGCAAGCAGTATGTGTTTGTGGAGGTGCCGGAGGATGTGCTGATAAGGTCTGATTGGTCGGAGCTGAATCCCGAGGCGAGAGAGGGGGTGGAATTGGGGGACGAGGAGAAAGTGGTGGCCCAGATTTTAATGGCCATACCAGCGGAGGGCCGAGATTATCGGATGCTCGCTCGGGCTGAGATGATAACGGCGTACATATGGCCCGAAGGTATAAAAGTTTTTGGTGTCCATGCGCCTGATATGCTCACGCTGAACTTTCTCTCTTTGGCAGGTGGCACAATGAGTCTGTCCCTTGAGGAAATGATGCGGCGGGCTTCGGAGCAGGCGGGGCGATCATCGACCGGAGTTGGGCCCAAGAGGTCGCGAGCGGAAGGAGGGGCGGGGAGCTCGACTGGGGTGCCAGCGTCCACGAAGAGGAGGAAGAGGCCGACGAAGTCGTCCGATCCTGACGTGCCGGGGGAAACCGGTCCGCCGGACGGTGGGGCCGGGGGGGATGTCGAATCCCGTCATCGACCTGGAGGGAGGGGACGAAGGGTCGATAGGAGGAGGGGGGGAAATGCCCCGAACGAGGCCGTCTAGCCCCTGGCACCTGCAGGGGGGAGGGGGCGTTGGGTAGTGGTCAACCGGGTAGGGCCGAAGCGTCGAGTGTCCCGACCGGGTCCGGAGGGTGGGACCCTTGGCCTTATGGTTGTCCCATGTTCGGTCTCGAGAGGGCCACCGACCCCAGCTGTGAGGCCTCCTTGGTTAAGTTTAAGGCCAAGAGGATCGATGTCGAGGGCTACCCCGACGGGGCACTTCATCGGGCGCCATACAAAGTAGCAAGTGATGAGTCCGTGTTTGAGGACGGAGGCGTGGCGACGAGGCTGGCGGAGAACATTTTCCTGCCCCGCGATAGGGCGGCGCTGGAAGCGGTGGAGCCTGAGGGGCTGTGCGGGACCGCGGTGATGCATGGCGTCCAGGTATGTTCTGTATGACGTTCGACGCTTTTCAGCGGGTTTTATTGAGCACCCTAAATGAGTTCACTTTTCTGCATTTCTTTACTCAGATCATCAACTTGATGCTGGGGATGATGAAGCATGTGCCATCCATACACAAGGCCGAGGGTGCCGTGGCTAGAGTGGTCGCCGAGCTCGCTGCTTTTCATAAGAGCGCCGGAGAGGACCTGGCGAAGGAGAGGGAGAGGGGCGGCCGATACGAGGCGGAGGTAGAGTGCCTGAAGATGGTCGTTTCCGATCATGAGCTGAGGGCGGCCGAGGCTGGAGAGAGAGCGAAGGAGCTGGAGGAGGCCCTTAGGAGGGAGGAGGCTCGTGCGGAGGACCTAGCGGGGCGTGTCGAGGCCGCCGAGGAGGAGTTGGCCCGTAGGGTCGAGGAATTTCGGACGTACCAGGAGAAAACTGTCATCCCCGCCCTCGCAAATTCGATGGCCGAGGGCATGGAGAAGGGCCGCGCGGAGGGATGGGAAGCCTGCTTGGCTCGGATGAGGGAGAAGGTGGCGGGCCTGGTCCCGCCGGTAGAAGTCGACCTTGACGGGCTCGCCGCTTGCAGCGACGACGAGGAGGGGGATGGAGACGGAGGGGAGGGTGACGAGCCAGAGGCCGGCGGGGCAGTGGGAGATTCCATTGAGGGAGAGGGCGTCGTGACTGGCAGAAGCGCCAAGTAGTTTTGTATAGGCTCCCCCTCCCTTTTTTTATTTTAAAAACGAACGAAAGTGAAGATTCGCCGGGCTCGTCCCCGCATTTTTCTGGGATTTTCTGCCTGTGTGTGTGCATAAGTTCCCTTCTTAGGGTTACGTCTTGGTGCGGCCGTTTCTATCCTAGCGTAGGGGGGATCGTGTTAACTCCCTTTATTTCGCGTAGCGCGCCCGAGAGATTTTACAGCGAATTAGCCTCCCTTTTCGCGGGTTGCTTGTGTCTAGGTGTGCCCGAGCTATAAATAGCGGTCAACCGGGAGTAGTCTTTCCATCAGCCATTATTGATAGTTTACTAAAACAGGATCGGCCCGTAGGCGTAACATTGAATCGGCCCGTAGGCGTAGCATTGAATCGCTTTAGGTAGGTTGATGTTCTCCTCGTAGTTGATCCACCTCTCTCTGGCGTCGCGCCTCTGACAAGGGGCGTGGAGTTGATTCAGAGGGTTCCCACTCGGCTTAGGGGTGGATGGACGCGTCGGAGCCAGGCAGTGGCTTTGGCCCTCATTCCCAGAATTGGGCGGAGAGGGAGTCCTTGGTGGCTGTCCTATCCCGCGGGGCCTTGTTGCTCCCCTCGACTGGAGTCTCCGTGTGATAGGCGCGAGGGGAAGCGGTCCGTATCCCATCTGTGCGTCCTCCTGGCGTAAACAGTCCAGGGGAGGTCGATGAGTGGAAGGGGGGTGCTACTGGTGTAAGCGGAGCAGCCCGTTGGAACACGCCGGTGCTCGGGGACAAGTTCCCCTCGGTTGGGGCGAAGCGGGCGGCTGCCGGGGTGTCTGGTGAGGTGATTTGGCGGGTCTGTCCCATCCATCGGGTTGTCTGCCAGCCACGCCTGCGTGCGCGGGGCGTCCGCGGAGAGGCATGGTATGCCAGTGGAGCTCCAGTTCCCATGCCTTAAGTTGTCTAAAGGAAGGAGGGGAGCAGCAGGCTGGGCAACCGTCGTGTAAGGGGAATATCCTGTTGGGAGATCGTTTACTTCGGCGGTCGGTGAAGCTCGCATTTTCCGCGCATTTTTAGGGGGAGAGGGTGGCAGAAATGATTAGTCTTTCTCCACATCCTTTCTATCGCCTTCCTCCCCCCCTCAAGGAAGCTGAGGGGGGGGGGGGGGATTTATAATGGTGTATTTCTGTCCTCATTTCCTCTTCATGGAGAGTCAGGGCCGTCTCGGAATTTCGCTCTTTGGGGAGCGTTTCCGATGGGTGACGTGTGATGTGACTCCTCAGACCCCGTTTTTTGGCAGGCGTGCCATTTGTCCGTGGCGTTCGTCCCGAGTGTCCTTTTGGGTTGGACAAGTCATTTCGGGCGTCGGCTTTATGGGGGTCAGGCGTTACTCCTCAGGGATGGCTCCGTGTTGGGGTTGCCTTGATTTGCGGACCCTGATTCGTTTCCCGAGGTTTGAGGAGGGGGGTGACAGGCCCTTTCTGGGGAGGGAGGGTATTGGTCCGTCGGGAACCCCGCACATGGAGCTCCGGTTTGGGTGGCCAAGCTCAGTAAACTTGCCCCGGAGGTCTTCTTTTGGGGGGGAGTGAGTACGCAGCTCGGCCCGTGCCACTCTCCGGTTTGGGTGGCGAGGATTGGTCCTACCCCGGAGTCTTTGAGAGGGCGGGTATTGGGCCGTCGCCGCCCCGCAGCCTCTATAGTCGGACGGGTATTGGGCCGTCGCCTACCCTGCATATGGCGCTCCGGTTTGGGTGGCCAAGCTCAGTGAACTTGCCCCGGAGGTCTTCTTTTGGGGGGGAGCGAGTACGCAGCTCGGCCCGTGCCCCTCTCTGGTTTGGGTGGCGAGGATTGGTCCTGCCCCTGAGTCTTTGAGAGGGCGGGTATTGGGCCGTCGCCGCCCCGCAGCCTCTATAGTCGGACAGGTATTGGGCCGTCGCCTACCCCGCATATGGCGCTCCGGTTTGGGTGGCCAAGCTCAGTGAACTTGCCCCGGAGGTCTTCTTTTGGGGGGGAGCGAGTACGCAGCTCGTCCCGTGCCCCTCTCTGGTTTGGGTGGCGAGGATTGGTCCTGCCCCGGAGTCTTTGAGAGGGCGGGTATTGGGCCGTCGCCGCCCCGCAGCCTCTATAGTCAGACGGGTATTGGGCCGTCGCCTACCCCGCATATGGCGCTCCGGTTTGGGTGGCCAAGCTCAGCGAACTTGCCCCGGAGGTCTTCTTTTGGGGGGAGCGAGTACGCAGCTCGGCCCATGCCCCTCTCCGGTTTGGGTGGCGAGGATTGGTCCTGCCCCGGAGTCTTTGAGAGGGCGGGTATTGGGCCGTCGCCGCCCCGCAGCTTCTACAGTCGGACGGGTATTGGGCCGTCGCCTACCCCGCATATGGCGCTCCGGTTTGGGTGGCCAAGCTCAGTGAACTTGCCCCAGAGGTCTTCTTTTGGGGGGGGAGCGAGTACGCAGCTCGGCCCGTGCCCCTCTCCGGTTTGGGTGGCGAGGATTGGTCCTGCCCCGGAGTCTTTGAGAGGGCGGGTATTGGGCCGTCGCCGCCCCGCAGCCTCTATAGTCGGACGGGTATTGGGCCGTCGCCTACCCCGCATATGGCGCTTCGGTTTGGGTGGCCAAGCTCAGTGAACTTGCCCCGGAGGTCTTCTTTTGGGGGGGAGCGAGTACGCAGCTCGGCCCGTGCCCCTCTCCGGTTTGGGTGGCGAGGATTGGTCCTGCCCCGGAGTCTTTGAGAGGGCGGGTATTGGGCCGTCGCCGCCCCGCAGCCTCTATAGTCGGACGGGTATTGGGCCGTTACCCCGCATATGGCGCTCCGGTTTGGGTGGCCAAGCTCAGTGAACTTGCCCCGGAGGTCTTCTTTTGGGGGGAGCGAGTACGCAGCTCGGCCCGTGCCCCTCTCCGGTTTGGGTGGCGAGGATTGGTCCTGCCCCGGAGTCTTTGAGAGGGCGGGTATTGGGCCGTCGCCGCCCCGCAGCCTCTATAGTCGGACGGGTATTGGGCCGTCGCCTACCCCGCATATGGCGCTCCGGTTTGGGTGGCCAAGCTCAGTGAACTTGCCCCAGAGGTCTTCTTTTTTGGGGGGGAGCGAGTACGCAGCTCGGCCCGTGCCCCTCTCTGGTTTGGGTGGCGAGGATTGGTCCTGCCCCGGAGTCTTTGAGAGGGCGGGTATTGGGCCGTCGCCGCCCCGCAGCCTCTATAGTCGGACGGGTATTGGGCCGTCGCCTACCCCGCATATGGCGCTCCGGTTTGGGTGGCCAAGCTCAGTGAACTTGCCCCGGAGGTCTTCTTTGGGGGGGAGCGAGTACACAGCTCGGCCCGTGCCCCTCTCTGGTTTGGGTGGCGAGGATTGGTCCTGCCCCGGAGTCTTTGAGTGGGCGGGTATTGGGCCGTCGCCGCCCCGCAGCCTCTATAGTCGGACGGGTATTGGGCCGTCGCCTACCCCGCATATGGCGCTCTGGTTTGGGTGGCCAAGCTCAGTGAACTTGCCCCGGAGGTCTTCTTTTGGGGGGGCAGCGAGTACGCAGCTCGGCCCGTGCCCCTCTCCGGTTTGGGTGGCGAGAATTGGTCCTGCCCTGGAGTCTTTGAGAGGGCGGGTATTGGGCCATCGCCGCCCCGCAGCCTCTATAGTCGGACGGGTATTGGGCCGTCGCCTACCCCGCATATGGCGCTTCGGTTTGGGTGGCCAAGCTCAGTGAACTTGCCCCGGAGGTCTTCTTTTGGGGGGAGCGAGTACGCAGCTCGGCCCGTGCCCCTCTCCGGTTTGGGTGGCGAGGATTGGTCCTGCCCCGGAGTCTTTGAGAGGTTTGAACTGAAATTTTCATGCAGAAGAAACGAAATTCAAAGATAAGAAAGGGAACAAGATATTTCATTCATGACTTACAGTTCCCGGCTATACCACGATCGGCGCTCCACGTCCCTTGGAGTGATTAGCCGGTCCTGTTCCTCTTTGCGGCGGCATCGGCTGGAGCTAACTCTGGATGGTAGGGGTCATAACTCTGCCCGGGTGAGTCGATCTTCAGGTTCATCTCCGGTCCCTTGTGCTTGGTCGACCCCACGTAGCGGCTCCTAGACAGCTTCTGGCTTCCCCGTACGATCCCTACCCCCCGGGGGGTTTGGAACTTGACCATCTGGTGGAGAAGGCTGGGGAGCGCTCTGATGGCCGCCATGTAAGGTCGTCCTATGATCCCGTTGTATGCCGACGTAATGTCGACCACAACGAACAGCGTCATTCAAGTGACGACTTGTGGCTCTTCTCCGAGGGTTATCGGCAACGTGATCACTCCCATGATGGGGGTCGAGTGACCGGTGAATCCGACGAGGGGTCCGGTACAGGGTCTCAGGTCCACCGACCTTAACCCCATCTTTTCGATGGTGGACATGAACAGGATGTCGTAGGAGCTCCCTGTGTCGATCAGGAGGCGGCTGACGATGGCCGTCCCAATCTGGGCCTCGATGACGATGGCGTCGTCGTGGGGCTGCACGACCCCCTCCAGATCCTCGTCGCTGAAAGTGATGGGAGGGTAGGCCATCCTTCTCCCTCTCCGGTCCCCTCCAAGACCCGCATTCATCACTTGCCTCGCATACGCCTTTTTGCTTGACGACGATGCCCCTCCTGAAGATGGCCCGCCGCATATCGTGTTTATGCGCATGACGGGTTTCAGGGGGTGAGGCTCTTCCCGCTCGCCGTTTGCAGGAGGGTCCGCCCTCCGTGCCCTTCGGTGGTTTCCATCTTCTCGATCCGGTCTTCGGCCTCCGACGAAGTCCCCCAGGTGGCCCGCCTGGATCAGCCGCTCGATTTCCCTTTTGAGGGTGAAGCAGTCGTCGGTGTCGTGGCCGTGGTCCCGGTGGTATCGGTAGTATTTCTTAAAATCTCTCCGAGCTGGGTCCGACTTCATTTCTCGGGGCGGCTCCGGCAGCAGTCCGGCTCGTGTAGCCGCGGCCATCACCTCGATCAGGGGGGCATTGAGTTGTGTGTAATGCGCCCGTAGGGGGCCTTCTTGTCTCGGGACGACTCGAGGGAGCCCTTGGGCCGGAGCGTACTCGCGCGTCGGGCCAGGTCGATCTTGCGGGCGAGGCCCGAGCGGTTCCCGCCTTGGCCGGGTCAGCTAGTCGCGACCACGGTGCCCATCTTCCTGCCTCGGCCGTGGGTGTGACCGGGGTTCGCCTTGGGAGGGTTTCGCCGGGGGAATAAGGCCTTGGCACCGAGAGCTCCTCGGCCAACGCGTGCCTCTCCGCCATAGCAACCAATGCCTCATAGTCGGCTGGGGGATCCCGGAGCAGGGATTTGTGGAGGCTCCGAGTCCGCAACCCCGTTTTGAAGGCCAGCATAAGCATCTCATCGCCGCATGTCACCACCGCCCGTCTCTCCTCCTGAAAGCGGCGGAGGTATCTACCCGTCGTCTCTCCCTCCCCTTGGACTATCGTGCTGAGATAGTCTAAGGGCTTCTTTTTCGTCCGCCCGGCCCGGAACTCTTGGCAGAACTTGTGGGATAGTTCGCCAAAGCTCCCGACGGACCTCGCGGGCAAGCCAAAGTACCAGTCCAACGCGGTGTCCCTCAGGCTTTGGGAGAAATGTCGGCATAGGAACGCCTCATCCACGTCCTGCGCCTCCATCGCCCCCCGGTATTGCTGCACGTGCGTGAGGGGGTCGCCTCTCCCATTGTATGTGGCCAAGTGAGGGGGTTTGAACCTTATGGGCCTTGGGGCGGACGTGATCCACCGTGCAAGTGGCATGGCCTCCTCCGGGTAGGTTGGGCGATCCGGCGCATCCCCTCTCCGCCATTCGGGGGTCTGGCTTCGGTCGCGCCTCGGCCGCCGACGGTCCTCCGTCCCCGGAGAGTAGCCCGACGGTCTTCTGGCGGGGCTCCTTCCTTGGGCCGAAGATTCGACAGGTTGCGGGCTACGGTTCTCCCAGCGCCAGCGCCTCCCGGCCAGCTCTCCTCGGGCCTCCATCCGTTCTTGATTCTCCCGAAGGAGCCTTTCGCGCTCGGCGGTGAGGAAGCGTAGTTGTCGACAAACGGCTTCCTCGTGCTGGGTATCGGAGGGGTGGTGCAGGCGACGCGGGCTGCCTCCTCCGGGTGGGGACCTGTTCAGCAACGGGTCCCGCCCGTCCCCGAGCCGCCGACCCGTCGCCGTCTCGTCCAGGATTTCTCGGTTGCTCCTGTTTTCTCTCCTTAGCCTCTCGCGCTCCGCGACGATGAGGCGGAGTTGGCGGCGAGCGGCCTCTTCGTCCTGGTAGGCCCTTCAGGCGGTCTCTGCCGCTTCGTCCAAACGCCTTTGCGCGGCGGCTGCCTCCCCCAGGCGCCTCCACCTCCGCGCAACTTCCATCTCCTCTTCCAGGAGCGTTTGCTGGGCCGCAACCTCCTCCGCGAGCCCCCTGTTCTCCCCCTCCTCCTCGAACTGAAGGTGGAGGTTCCGCCTCACGTTCTGGGGCTCTGAGGGGCCGGGCGGAGGCTCCGTTCCAGCCGTCTGATAGCCTCCCCTGGCCTGAGTGACGGCCTCGAAGCTCTTCAGGACGGCGTGGGCTGAAGTAGGTTCAGTTTCGGTGCCCGTCCCCAGAAGGGGGTCGGACGCCGGGGTGATTTGTAGGGAGAGCGGTTCCTGACCCACGAGATCTTTGCCGTGGTCAGGGTTCCACGGGATCGGCATGGAGTCTAACATGGGTGTGACCCTTCGTTCCCACAGACGGCGCCAATTGTTATGAGGTGGAACTCGCGTACAATGAATTTGTATTATGGGGAACCAAGGGCACGATGGTTATATGGAGAAGAAGGTTTAGGTAGGCTGTTTTACAAGTGATTAGTGGGGTGAAGAAGTTGGATCCGCTGCCGGTGGCGCTCACGGGGTCGAATCTCGCCGGATGCAGCTGAGGAGGGTTGGACGGCAGGGGGCTGACGCTGACTTTGGTCAAGGGGCGAGCTCTCCTGCAGCACGAACAACTCGTCAGAAGGGCAGGGTTGGGGTTCAACCCTTAGCCCCTCCGATGCCTAAGTCAGTAATAGGGCTTAAAATGGGGGGCTAGACACGCCGGCCGGACTAACGGTGTGTCGACCGCACGTGGCGAGCTATGGGTGGGAGAACAAAGATATGGACGACCCTTGTTCTCGTGTGTGAATTATAGATTAAGAGAGGATTTTCCAACACCCCTTCCGTAAGAGGAGAGGGGGTATTTATACCTGAGGGGTGATGACTAGGCGTGCTGAGCTGGCTCGGGTGTCAGCGGAAGCTTCGGACAAGGACGTCAGGAACATGAGTTCCTGACCTGCTTTTGTTAGGCGGCGCAACGGCCCAGGGGTGCTTTTGTCAGGATGTTAGGGCCAAAAGCGCTTACCGTCAGTCGGTCGGGTGACGTATGTGTCAGTCGTGTCCTTATCCTAGGTCGTTTGTCGTTGGTGACGAACTAAAGGTCGGGCCGTATCATTCTAGGCGCTGCGGTTCATGGGAATCGAGCGGGTCATACCGATCGGTCATGAGCCATGGTCCGCCTGTGCGGAAGGATACGTCCGTGCCTGTCAGTAGGCCCGGCTTAGCTACTCAAGCGTCCCCAAGTGCGCTACCCCCGGTGGGTCGAGCGGCTGTGGTTGTTCGCCTCAACCGGGTCAGGGAACGCTACAAGGCGCGCCCGTCTCCATATTGCCCCGGATTTTCGGGGTGGCGACCCCTTTATGAAGCGGAGAGTCCATGGACCATGTGGGTGGATTCGGGTGGGACCCCTACGATCTTTAGGTCGTAACAAGTAGGATCCCCACAGACGACACACTGGCCCAGGAATCTCCTACGCTGATCCTTGACGTGCCCGGTCCTACCGCAGAAATGGCAAGTCTTCAGAATAGGCCATCCTGGCCTCTTGAACTGAGCTGGCTGATTAGGCTTGAAACCAGGCCTAACCACTGCTCTGGCCTGCTCCATAGGCCTCTTCCCAGCACCAGAAACATGTCCTCTCCTCTGACTCAGGTTCAGCTCCTGCCGCCTTGCAGCGACCAGAACTTTCTGATAAGAGTCCAGATCAGAGGAAGACACAAAACTCTGGAGCTCCAAAGCAAGTCCCTGCAGGAACCTCTGAGCCCTCTCGTCAGCATCCTGCACCATCTTTGGCGCGAACCGACTAAGCCTAGTGAACTCTTGGTGGTACTGGTCCACCGTCAAGCTCCCTTGCTTCAGATCAATGAAACGCTGCAGCATCTCCTTCTTAGCAGCCTTCGGAAAGAACTCCTCATCAAACCTGGACTTAAAGGTAGCCCAAGCTATCGGCTCCACCAACATCTTCTCTTCCGCATCCCACCAGTTCCGAGCATTATCCTTGAGTTGCCTCTTCGCCAAATCAACCCATCCAGCCGGGGTGATCTTGGCCATCTTCAAGTTGTCCTCAATGTTCCGAATCCACACATCGGCAGCCAGAGGACCCTCAGACCCATCAAAATATGCGGGACCCAGCTCCCGAAATTGCTTCGCTCCCGGCTCGGAGCGAGGGGCCTCCGGAGTCGCTCGAGGAGCTCGACTAGCCGGAGCATTCTGGACTTGCAGGAGCACACCCTGCTGCACCTGCATCATCTGAAGCATCATCCGCATCATCTCCCCATTGGTGGGTTCCCGCTCAGGCTCCTCTTCATGAGGGGACGCACCACTACCTCCACCACGGGTGATTCGTCTTCCTGCCATCTAGTGACACAGAAAACGACACAATTAGACTCTAGCTTTTGACTCGGACGTCGAACTTAGTTTATTGGACATTCTAATATTATTATCGCTATTCTGACGATTCGCAGGTACAGAAGGACCTGCATGGGCCACCAACAAAACCTATCACGACCCGCTTCCTTAAAATGGAGGCGAGACGTGAAAAGGTCCGCACGAGAGTGGAGCTGTGAAGCCCCAAACCCGATAAGCGTCAATAAAGCATAAGCAGGTCCATGTATCCACAAACGGAACAACAATAATAACACAAGGAGAGACAGAAATAAAATCTCATATCTCATAATTTGTCCAACATGAAAATTAAGTTCAACATCCAGAAAAGCCACCAGGCTAAAGAAAAAGTCTAAGGCCCAGAACAAGGCCAAACAGAGACAAACGTAAACAGAGTATAGGTGCTACGCACCGACAACAAAACAGCAGTCTAAAACAAAAAGAGGAAAGCACAACGAAGACACTAAGACTGGTCCCCAGTGTCCACGTACTCCTCGCCAAACGCAGACTCGGGCACGGCGTCCGCAAACACCCCGTCCTCAACAACGGACTCAGGCTCGGGATCTAACATGTGTCACCCAAAAGAGTAAAGGGGCACATGTCAGCAAGTCTAAAAGACTTGGGCAAGGAAACTGAAGTTAAGGTAAACTAGCAACCTAGCAGTTATAGTATGTTGCATGGCATGACAAGTATAGTATGGAAGTGACAAGTAAAGGGAAGTGCAAGTAGCAA
This sequence comes from Scilla litardierei, assembly GCA_030789695.1. Taxonomy (NCBI): domain Eukaryota; kingdom Viridiplantae; phylum Streptophyta; class Magnoliopsida; order Asparagales; family Asparagaceae; genus Scilla; species Scilla litardierei. Next base: position 134,671,011 of record CM061132.1, on the reverse strand, counting down.
GTATGTTTCGAATAACAAGTAAAACACGGACAAGTACAAGTCAAGTGGTTCACGTCAAGTGAACAAGTTGTGCACAGAGATTCCGCCTGTTGGCTAGAGTGGCTGATCGGTTCAACTCCTAAGCTCAAGTGACCGTTTATCTCTACCCCTCCATGTGTATCGAGCCAGGGAATTACCCCGAACACGGAATGCTCGCTTCTGGAACACGAGCCAGGAAGTGTATTTAACATGTATGGCGTAGGGTTATGCCCACGTAAAGTGGGTGCCTAGCCGGAAACTAGTAGGTCGGGCATTGGCTATCAACCAACTCACGTAGCCCGCTTCTGGAACAGGGGCCAGGAAACACAAGTATTGTAGCGTGTGCTACGAATGCGACATACAACATGGATAGCATGGATGACAATTTATTCGCGTACCGTTGGTCAAAATTAAACATGACATGATAGTTATGCAACATGATAAATGTCGGTCCTAGCTTCGTTGTCAAGCTAGTTCCGGAAATTGCGCCTAGGCGAGTATCATTTCGTCGCCTAGTCTCTTTTACGCCTACAACAAGCAAATGGCCTAAGACATGGCCTAAAACCCTAGGTGGCAAGTTTCACTTGCCTAGCACCGAGGATGACGATCAACATGAGGGTTCGTCCCACGGATGCTAATCTACGGGGAAGTCGCTGTTATGGAGAAACAATCATCAAAACAACATTCATTTCATTAGGGTTTCACAAAAACACAACGGGTTATGAAAACATTAAGAGATCGATTATTACCGTATCGGAGGCGGAAGAATGATGCCGAGCAAGCACGGCAACGGAAGAAACGCTCCGGGGAACCTAGGGTTCAGATCTGGAATAGATGGGGAAAATCTGGAGAAATGGGGTTTTGGGGGATTTTGGGGGATTTGATGAAAGTTGGAGGAAGATGAGAGGTAGAATGTGTTAAGTGAGGGTTTGGATGATGGATTTTGGGCTTGGGATGAAGGAATAAGGGTTTGAGGTAGTAGGGGGCTCAATGGGGGAGAAATTAGGTTTAGAGTTGAAGAAGATGAAGAAGAAAACGTTTGGGAGTGGTTTAAATAGGAAGGGCTGGCGGCTGCCCAGAAATTAGGGTTTCGACACTGATTAGTCGGTCAGAGAACAACCACTGACCGACTAGTTTGGGAACTAGTCGGTCGGTTGACCAACGCAGACCGACTAAGTCCAAACAGTAACTCCTGTACAAAAATAGGATTTAGATTTAGTCGGTCAAAGAACAGCTACGGACCGACTAGTTTGGCATCTAGTCGGTCGATGAACGTTCTTAGACCGACTAAAAGTGAACAGTAACTGGTACCAAAAATAGTTAATGAGTTAGTCAGTTAAAGAAGCATTGCTGACCGACTAGTTTGCAACCTAGTCGGTCAACCAACGTTCTTAGACCGACTAACGACAAACAGTAACTCCTGAACATTTTAATAAAGCCCACTAGTCGGTCCATGAAGGTTTGCCGACCGACTAAATCGTCATCTAGTCGGTCGGTTCTCCTTCTTGTACCGGCTAACGTGCACCAAAAGTTTCGAAATGGAGCACGAAGCTCCGTGATCGATTCCTAAGACTCCTAGGCTTGATCTGACAATAAGATATGACCGATATGAAGCCCGTCATGAGTGACTTACTCCAAAATCGAGGATCAACGGAAGAAGCTAGGAAAACGCGACGAAACGATCGAAAATGAAAGCTACGGGGACGAAAACCACACATGAGAAGAAAATCCACTAAAACATATAATATAATATAATAAATCCGGATACATGAAACCAGTCGTTACAGACCTCAACCCACACTTCCCAGCGTCGTCAAAGTCCTCCGGTTCAACATCTCTCCAGTCGATAAACAGCCTATGAGTCAACGACAAGCTCCTCCGATAGCACTGTCAACGGAGCCAAAGCTTCGAGCACGAGCTGGTGGAACTCCATCCAAATCCATCGCCAGGGATCGATCGGGGGATGGCGAATAGAGAGGATTTGGGAACTGAATGGACGTCCACCGAGCTCTGGGCAGCCGAGCCCTCCCCCCTATTGGGCCAATGCCTTTCCTGGCGGGCTGGCGATATAGCTCCCTCCGCGTCGAGCCGCTCTCCAGCTGGGCTGCCGTGCAAACCCATCAAGCCTTCCCCTGAGCTACGAGCCATGCCAAACAGATCTCTGCAGGCCGTGTCAAGCAGATCTCTACGAGCGGAGACGAGGAGAGTGCTTCCTTGTCAACTGATCTGGCAAAGCTGAGATCCTGCCGCCGATAGGAAACCGGCGTCGATCTGGCATCAACGACGTCCCCGTGGCAGTGCATCATCGTGAAGCTTCCGAAGCAAAGGAAGGCCGTCGACGTTCATCGGTTCGACGTCAGCAACGAGGGTCTTCCTCCTCCCGATCTCATCATGGGTTCGTCGTCAGGTTGCCATTCGTGAAAAGGTGGGGTCATTCCACTGTCAAACTCGTCATCACCCTATTCCTCGACAGAACCAGTTTTCAAGCAGCATTTCTGAGCTGATCGGAGTTCAGATCATCATGCGGACGGTGGCGATGACGGAAGCACAACTCGAGCAAGATAGGGCGTGGGGATCCGCAGGCACTACTACCTACATGGAGGCTGGATCGGCGGTAGCATCGCCATAAGAAGCGAAGGGAGGGGATGATCGGAATCCAAAGAGATGAGGTCACTAGCGAGTCACATGCGACCATCATTCTTCTCCGATGATTAGTAGACGTGCCCGCCTCATCCCACACTCATTCAGATCTGATCTCGATCGATACGACAAACAGCCTAGAACACTGCTCCTCCACAGGCCTTAATATATCTTCCTCTGCTTTCGTGAAGGGGGAGATCCAACTCTGAACCTGCCTCTCCTCGAGGACGTCGAACCCAGACGATGATTGATCTCCACCCGTCTGTGTGTCCGACCGGCCGAGTTGTCCCTATCAGACCGGTCCAGTCCGAGACCGACCCCGGAGCGGGCTGACCAGTCCGGGCCAACCAGACAAGGGCCATCTGGGAGGAGGCCGACCAGAATGGGCCAACCCATCTGTCGGACAAGCGCCATTACAATGAAACTTCCAATGAATCAGGTTTCCTACTTTGCGGAGGAAACCCGAGCCATGGAGGGGGCAAAGATGGAGGCACAGGAAGATCCCGACTACCTCCGTCTTCCAGGCTCACCTGAACGGCAACGGAGCAGAAACTGAGGTGGCGACGCAAAACATCCGCCGACTCCGCTTCCGAGGAGCGAGCAGAGCTGCGAACCGAGACCTGCCACATACCCTTGTCGTTGTTCAAGCTTTCTTTTTGTCTCAACAGTAGCTCGAGGGCCATGTCGGCAACCACGCCATCAACGACGGACCTCTGAGGCACCCTTCATCCAAGCTCCTTTGCTCCGAGACGGGCAGCCATGCTGAGCTCTCTCAGCGAACCAGGCCGAACCGATTTGGCCGAAGCACCACCGTCCGAGTTCGAGCAACCAAGCAGCTCCTCCGACCGTGGCCGAGCCGATCTGGCTGAAGCACCACCGTCCGAGTTCGAGCAACCAAGCAGCTCCTCCGACCGTGGCCGAGCCGATCTGGCGGAAGCACCACCGTCCGAGTTCGAGCAACCAAGCAGCTCCTCCGACTGTGGCCGAGCCGATCTGGCCGAAGCACCACCGTCTGGGTTCGAGCAACCAAGCAGCTCCTCCGACCGTGGCCGAGCCGATCTGGCCGAAGCATCACCGTTCGGGTTCGAGCAACCAAGCAGCTCCTCCGATCGTGGCCGAGCCGATCTGGCTGAAGCACCACCGTCCAGGTTCGAGCAACCAAGCAGCTCCTCCGACCGTGGCTGAGCTGATCTGGCCGAAGCACCACCGTCCAAGTCTGAGCGTCCAGACCGCTCCTCTGACCGTGCTGCCGGGTCCCCGCTTACCGAACAGCTCCTGCATCCACCTGAGATGGACGAAGAAGTGGCAGAGCGCCACCATGGAATTTTCGAAAGTCTTCAGAAGGTCCTCACCCCTTCGTTGGCCATAAGTCGAGGGGCAACTCCCCTCGCAACCGAACGAACGGATCGGACGAAGGGCCGGGGGCAACCCCCAGCAGGCTGATCACTCATATGTTGGCCGTAAGTCGAGGGATAACTCCCCTCGCAACTGAATGAACAGTCGGTCGTAAGGCTGGGGCACCTCCCCCAGCTGGCTGATCACCCGATTGACCCTAAGATTGGGACTAGCTCCCCCAGCAGGCCAATCAAACCGTCGATCATAAGGCTAGGGGCAACTCCCATAGCAGACCGTCAAGATCAAAGGCTGGGGGCAAATCCCCCAGCTGGCTGATCACTTGATTGGTCATAATACTGGGGTCGCCCCCCAGCAGGCCAATTGACCCGTCGATCATAAGGCTGGGGGCAACTCCCCCAGCGGACCGACCAGATCAACTGTAAGGCTGGGAGTAACTCTCCCAACTGGCTGATCACTCGATTGACCATAAGACTGAGTGGTAGCTCCCTCAGCAGGCCAATCGACCCACCGACCATAAGGTTGGGGACAACTCCCCCAGCTGGTCGACCCACTCCTTCGTCGACCGTAAGTCGAGGTGCAACTCCCCTCGCCACCGAACGAACGAGATCGATCGTAAGGCTGGGGCAACTTCCCCAGCAGGTTGACCCACTCCTTCGTCGGCCGTAAGTCGAGGGGCAACCTCCCCGCCACCGAACGAACGAGATCGGCCGTAAGACTGGGGGCAACTCCCCCAACTAGCCGACCAAACTCATTCGTCGGCCGTAAGTCGAGGGGAGACTCCCCTCGCAACCGAACGAATCTTGGACCGACGATATATCGTCACTAGCCAACTCCGCAAGACGGACCAAATTTTAGGGAGAGAGCAACTTCTTCCCCATTATACTACATCTCCCGACCTCCACCTCAACAATGGTAGAGCTCAGAAGATGGGGGTAATTGATACGACTATTTTGACCGGGCCCGGAGGAGCCAAGTCAACTACAACCAGTCAACTGGCCTACTACGGCCTTGGGGCCCTGGCCCAAGGATCTCACGGGCGGGCCGTGCTTCCTCACCCAAGACGAAGGCCCAAAAGACTGCCCACTTCCATAGTGGAGGAAATCGGGGCCCAAATCGAGGAAGCATTCGCCAAATATGGCAACCGCCCAAATGCCATCACTCTCGCCAATAATGGCCCGACTTAAATGACCATCACTCCAGTCATCATGACCCGACTTATTGGCCTTAACTCGCCAATCGTGGCCATGTTCATGACATTCATTCTCTCATCAAATGCGCGCCATTAGTGGGGGTCAACACTTCCACATTTGCACGTCCTCATGAATGATGGCCATGATGTCACATCATTGCACATTATTAGGACGATTCGCCTATATGAGGAAGGGGTTGGCATCATCCAAAGAGGCCGGATCATCGCGATCTACAACGGAGGTATCCCATACTCCCTCTTACACCTTCTTCCACCTTTACATATTTCTCCTCCATAGCTCGGCCCGAGGATCGGTGTTTGGTCTCTCCGCGAACCAAGCCCGATCCCCCCTGAGCACCCATCAGACCAGATCTAACTTTGGCATCGGAGGGGAATCGGTCGGAACCAAGGTCCGACCCCCCTGACGAGCTCTCTCGTCTATTCAGGTCCAGGAGATCCTGCGGCGCCGAAGCTACCCCTCAGCGCCATCACAGCCGGAGCTGAGCGCCCTCGTCCCCGAGCCCGTTCGTCTCCACCATCATGAGGTCGTCGCTCTGCCGAGGCCACCCTTCGGCAAGCCGACGCAAGGATCCGCGCGTCCCTCACCGAGCGACTCCGCCCTCAACCGATCCCAGAGGTTGTCGTCCCGCCGAGCCTTCCCCTCGGCGAACCAAAGAACGGATCCACGCCTTCCTGCTCAAGCGAACGCGCCACCGATCAACTCCAGGGGTCATCTCCGTCTCACGTGACAGATACGACATCCTGGCCTCCAGACTATCAACTTACAGGGAAAATTCACCCGTAAACACTTACATATTGAACCCACGTATAATCAGTCTGCATGTCAAACTTATTTTGATGAATTCAAGGTCGTTATCTTCCCCCTTTAAAACCCTAACCCCAGAGTGTGAGGGGGAGAAGAGGCATGGGCCTCCCCTGATGGGCCATGAGCATAGAAAAGAACAAAAAAACAAAAAATAATAAAATAAAATAAAAATCTGGGTATTTTTGGCTGACGGGCCTGAAGCCCGCAGCCAGCCCGCGGGCCTCTGGCCTGCAGGCGAATTTTTCTTTCTTATTCAGAAATTATTATATATTTCAGAAAATGCCCTATAAATCCTTGAAAATTCCAGAAAATTCTGGAAAATCCGGAAAAAATCCGAAAAAATTCTGGAAAAATCAAGAAAAATCAGGGGGAGGATATTGAGTATTACTAACTCCTCTCGGGGTATTGGGGGCAAGTTATAAATCTGTTTTTGAATTCTATGTGTAATTCATAATCAATCGCCTAATATTTTTTATTGGATTAAAATTATTATTATGTCACGATTTAATAATTACAAGGATCCTGAGACCGCTTTGTCGTTAGTTACATAACCTAACGGGTAATGACGTTTCTCCGTGGTCCAAGTAATTATTAAATGTAAATTTTACATATTTCTCCAATAAATTTGCTTGCGATATTGAATAAATTAAATTGTTTATGCATGTGCTTTTGCATAATTATTTTTATGTTATATAAAATGCCTGGAATGTTAGTAAGACTGTGTTGTGGTTTTTTGGATCGGCCGTTTTTAGTCACCACTATTTATTTTCCTCGCATTTTTTCTTTTGAGTGAAAATGTAGTGAGGAATTAATTGTAAAAGTCAAAGCCCAGAGATACTTACTATGAAGACCGAGGCAAAATTGCTGATGCTGGGACCCTCAAGGGTTTCCAAATTGTAATTTTAATTTTCTCGTACTTCAGATTGTATAATGGACTTTGGACTTTTATTATTTTTGGTGGTGACCGACCGATCCCCACAACTATTATTGTTTTACTACTATGCATGTCTCAATTTTTAAAAAAAATAATTACTTCATGATTATTTCATGCTTAGACAAATGGCAAAGATTACGAGCGTCGATTTTGATGTTCTCGTTGCGGTTGGCGAAAATTACTTAATCTGGCAGCTGGACCTGAAGTTCCACATGCGCTCACAAGGCCTAAGTCACACAATTCAAGCTCCAACTACGGCTGTGACAACTGGTGAAGGGACTTCTACTGTTAGAATCTCCGATATAGAGATGGCGAAAGCCGTTATCTATATCAGGAGACATATTGATCGGACCCTTAAGGCCGAATATCTAACAGTGGAAGACCCTCATGAACTGTGGACAACACTTGAGGACAGATACAAACATCAGAAAGATGTGATCCTCCCTCGTGCACGTTATAAGTGAGAAAATCTCCGACTTCAGGACTTCAAGTCCGTAGCTGAGTATAACTCAGCTCTCCATAACATCACCTCACGCCTGAAGTTGTGTGGTGAACAAGTCTCGGATACCCGCATGCTTGAGAAGACATATACTTCCTTCCATGAGAAGGATTCTATTCTCATGCAACAGTATCGTGAACGCAAGTTCACGAGGTACTCTGATTTACTCTCCTGCCTTCTTATGGCAGGGTAGAACAGAGACCTCCTACTGGCCACTCATAACCTAAGCCCTGCTGGCTCTGCTCCTCTTCCTGAGGCCCACATAGTTTCTTCCCAGAAGATGAAGAACAAGCACAAAGGCAGATTCAACAAAGGGATAGCTGCGAAGAAGCAGACCAGAGCTCCTCCCCAGAACAACAATAATGAGGGGAAGAAACAAAATACATGGAAGAGGAATACCTCTGGCCAGACGTCTACTTCCAAGAAAAACTGAGTAGACAAATGTCACAGATGTGGCATGACTGGACATTGGTCCAGGGTCTGTCGTATTCCACGCCACCTCCAAGATTTGTATATGGCAAGCCTGAAGCCTTCCGCTGAAACAAATTTGGTAGATATACAGCCTCCTACTCGGTTCACCACGGAGGATTTCGAGAATAACGACCTCCTTGACTAAGGCTGATTTAGTTATCTTTACAGTATTTTTCATTAATGCATGATGTATCATAAATTATGTCCTTCTATTAATGAATCGAATGTAGTTTTCCTTTTCATAAAGTTTTACATTCTTTTCTAGAGATGAAGTGTGAATGCCTAGTAGACAGTGCCTCCACGCACACGATCCTTCGAGACAGATGCTATTTTAATAGCAACATTAATTATCATGGTCCCGTCACTACAATTTCAGGACTATACAATATAATAGAAGGATAAGGTGAAGCAATTTTATTGCTCCCAAACCAAACATAAGTTATAATAAAAGATACTTTATTTTCTCCAAAATCAAACAGAAATCTACTAAGTTTCAAGGACATCCGTTTAAACGGCTATCACTTGGAAACCAATGATTTCAAAAATATTGAATATTTGTATGTTACTTGTCATAAGTATGGTATTAAAACCATCCTAGAATGTTTTAAAGGACTCTCGTCGGGCCTTTATCAAACATACATCCAACCTAAAGAAGCTAATCTGATGGTGCACCAGAAATGTTCTACATCACCAGAATTCAGTCTCTGGCATTATAGACTAGGTCACCCAGGATCGGTAATGATGCACCACATCATAACCCAATCCCGTGGACATAATTTGAAGAACCTGAAGATTCTTCAAAAGGGTGATTTTCCTTGTCCCCCCTGTTATAAGGGTAAACTAATCACGAGACCATCCCACATGAAAGTGGGGTTTGAGTCTCCTAGCTTCTTGGAGAGAATACATGGGGACATTTGTGGGCCAATTCACCCATCAAGTGGTCCATTTCGGAACTTTATGGTACTAATAGATGCATCTTCAAAATGGTCGTTTGTGTGCCTTTTGTCCACCCGCAACCTAGCTTTTCCAAAGCTATTGGCACAAATAATAAAGTTATGGGCACATTTTCCAAATAATCAGATTAAAAAATACGTCTGGACAATGCTGGGGAATTCACTTCACAAGTCTTTCAAGACTATTGCCAAGCAAATTGCATTGAAATTGAACATCCAGTAGCTCATGTTCACACCCAGAATGGGTTGGCTGAGTCTCTTATAAAGAGATTGCAATGGATTGCTCGTACATTGCTAATGCAATCACAGTTGCCTGTGGATGCATGTGGACATGCCATTTTACATGCCGCTTCGCTTATCAGAATACGACCCTCTGGTTGTCATATTTCATCGCCGATGTAGCTTGCATATGGTGTACCTCCCAATATTTCTCACTTGAGAGTATTCTGTTGTGCAGTCTATGTTCCCATATCACCTCCACATAGGACTAAAATAGGTCCTAAACGCCCTCTTGGTATCTATGTAGGGTATGATTCACCCTCCATTATTAGATACCTTGAGCCACTACAAGCGATGCGTTTAAGGCTCGTCTTGAAGATTGTGAGTTTGACGAAAATTCTTTTCCCAAACTTGGCTCACAAATCAAGAAGCCTGAAGCTTCAGAGACCATTTTTTGGGACACTAAGTCTTTATCTCATTATGATCCGCGTACTAATCTGTGTGAAGATGAGATCTTGAAGATCCTTCACATTCAGAATACAGTACATTTACTCCCGGACAAATTCACTGATAACCAGAAGATTATCAGATCACACGTCCCTGCTGTCAATACACCAGGTAGGATTGACATCTCCAAATATGGGTGCAATCCACCGGCAGCAGAATCGGCCGTACCTCACATAAAAAGAGGACGACCACCTGGCTCCAAGGATAAATTCTCTTGCAAGAGGAAAATGCCTGGAGAAATAATAAATATCCCACCATAGGATGCTGGGCTCAGACCAGTAACCTCTCCCCTCCTTCAGTCCCCCGAAGAGGACAATACAGGAGAAATATCATTAAATTTCATATGTCATGGGGAGGTACTGGACAGAAAAAGCACTGTCGTCGACGACGACTTTGCGGTCGATATTGCTGTTTACGTCGCTCAATGCGACGATGATATCGATCCACGATCTCTAGCTGAATGCAAATACAGAGATGATTGGCCAAAGTGGAACGAGACAATATGAGTAGAGCTAGACTCACTCTTGAAACGCAAAGTCTTTGGACCAGTAGTCCAAACATCAAAAAGTGTAAAACCTGTGGGATACAAGTGGGTATTCATAAGGAAAAGAAATGAGAATAATCAGATTGTACGCTACAAAGTACGACTTGTAGCTCAGGGATTTTTCCAACGACCAGGGATAAATTATGAAGATACATAATCCTCGGTTATGGATGCGATCACATTCCGATTTATAATAAGCTTAACATCAATGGAAGGCCTAGAAATGCAGCTCAAGGACGTTGTGACTGCATATCTATATGGCAATATAGATAAAGATATCTATATGAAACTTCCAGATGGTTTAAAATACAAACAGAAATAAAAGATAGACCTCGGGACGTCTATTTTGTTAAGCTTCAAATATCATCATATGGTCTTAAGCAATCAGGAAAAATGTGGTATAACAGACTGAGTGAATTCCTTATTCAACAAGGTTTCACCAATAATGAAGTCTGCCCGTGTATTTTCATTAAAACCACGGGAATAGGATTAGTATTAATAGCCGTTTATGTAGACGAATTAAACCTCATCGGATCTCCTGTAGAGATTGATGATATATCTGCAAGCCTCAAACTAACGTTTGAAATGAAAGACCTAGGCAAGACTAAATTTTTCTTGGCTTATAGATAGAACAGCTCAGCGGAGGAATCATGTTACGCCAATCCACTTACACGAGGAAATTACTCAAAAATTTCCATATAGATAAGAGCCATCCTCTTAGTACACATATGGTCGTTAGATCTTTGGATGTACATAAGGACCCTTTCCGGCCGCTGGAAGAGAGGGAGGAAACATTTGGTCATGAAGTACCTTACCTTAGAGCTCCTGGCGATCCATGAAGCTAGCAGAGAATGTGTCTGACTTCATTCAGTCATTCATCACATTCTAGTGAAGATCGTGTTGGAATTTCATAATTCCATATTTCTATTCCCATATGGTTTTGATATGACAAACAACATTCAGTGCTACTAACTCTATGTATGCAGATACAAGTCAATGCTGAGTTCCACACAATCAGATATCTTCATGCATATTCAAACAGATATATCATAGTTCATGAAGCTGGAAAGGCAAAGGCACCTAATCCACGACTTGGATATATAATCACTTGATAAGGATCCCCTGCAAAGAAGCTTCTCAAATTAACTTGCAGATGCAGTCCTATCTACGGCTTTTTGTAATCATTGTAAAATTTATTTTTTTTAGAGTTACAAAGCCTTGTGATAATATGTCTTAGTCACCTAGGTTCCATTACTCAGAGATCTATTCTTCACAATTTCGAAAATTCGTAACTTTGAAAATTGGCAACCAATAACCCCATTTTGGTCGACCAATTTTAAACCTTCGAATTTGACTATGGGATTACATATACTAACTCCCATAACCGTGTAGATTCTAGAACTGCCTTCCAACGGTCAAAATTCTCTCTCTAAATTTTGGTCGACCAATTTTTCCTTTTGGTCGACCAATTTCAAAACTAGCCATTTTGATCCCAAATTTTCAGGGACGGTTCTTGCCCGTTTTCCAACGTTAACTACAGTCCCCAACCATCCCTAAACACTATAAATAGAGGGGTAGACCCTCTCTTTCTCTTCACTCACTTTCCTCTTCTTTACTCTCCTATTTGTTGAAATCAAGTCTTTCATTTTCTAAAGCTTTAGGCCATTAGTTGTTCTTTTCTTATTTGTAAGAAGAAATCATTAGATTTCTTTCTTCGTTTAAGAACGGAAGAACTTGGATTTTTAAACATCATTTTGGAAAGTTGTTTATGTTCATAATTGCAAGAAGAAATCGATTGATCTCTCTCTTCTTTTATGAACCAGAGAACTTCAAGTATTGCTCTTCATTACATATCTTATACATCTTGAAGTTCATCTTCTAAACACCATCCTTGAATTCATTTTTTGACATTCATAACAAGGCTATAGGTGTTTTTCTATTTCATTATTTAACAGGTTTGAATCTCTGTTTAGAGATTGTACAAAGTTTGGGACACAGGGAGTGTCGCCATTTTTGTAAGTTTGTGCTTGCAAGGCAAGTGATTATAGTGGATTGAAAATCTCTACTGGGAGTAGAGGACTGGAGTGGGATCAAGAGGATCCGAACTAGGATAAATCTCTGTGTTTGCGATTGGTTTAATTTTCTATACTTGTCATTTTATTTCTGTGCCATCTTTGCAAATATTAGTAACGTTTTATTTGCAACATTTTTTATATACACTATTCACCCCCCTCTAGTGTATTGATCCATACAGGCTAAAATTACATTTGGTATCAGAGCAAGGTTAAGATGGCAGGAAGTTCCACAGCATCAAACATGAACGCCATTCCACACAACTACAATACAAATCAACATCCTTAAGGGCACTCTCAGGTTCGTCCTCCTCTATTTGATGGTTCTAACTACTCATATTGGAAAATACGAATAGAGATTCATCTCCAAAGTATGCATTATGAGACATGGTACATCATAGAGACAAGATACACTAAGCCAACAACTCATGTTGCTGATTGGTCCGCCAACGGCAAAGCTGCAAAGACAAACAACTTAAAAGCCATGAATGCTTTATTCTGTGCCATGGATAAACATGAGTTTAATCGAGTATCTCAGGCCAAAAGTGCAAAGGAGATTTGGCACATACTCGAGGTAACTCATGAAGGAACCAATAAAGTAAAGGAAACTAAGATTGCCTCTTTGGTTCATAAGTATGAGTTGGTCAAGATGCAAGACAAAGAGACGATTGGAGAAATGAACACCAGGTTCACTAACATTATTAATTCTCTTAATGATCTTGGAAAAGTTTATTCTTCTCTTGATCAGGTACGCAAGATTCTTAAGGTACTCTCCCAAGAATGGCGCCCAAAGATCACTGCTATTGAGGAAGCCAATGATCTTTCCAAATTATCCATGGAAGATCTAATTGGTAACTTAATGGCACATGAAGTCACATTACTAGATGCAAAAGAGGAATCAGATCAAAAGAAGAAAGTACTCGCCTTCAACACAACATCAGATAATGAAGATTCAGATGATGACATGGCATTCTTTGCCAAGAACTTCAGAAAGTTCTTTCAAAAAGGTAATTATAATAATAAATCTAAAAATACCGATTCTTCTCTTTGCTTCAATTGTAATAGGCCAGGACATATGAAGAAAGATTGTCCACTTCTCAAAGCAAAGTTCAAAACTTCCAACAACAACGATCCATCCAGAAGAGAAAGGAAGTTTGACAAGATGAAGAAAGCATTTGCAGCAACTTGGGATGAATCTTCAGATGATGAAGATGACCATGATGAAAGTGCTAATATGTGCTTTATGGCACAAGATAATGAAAATGAGGTCAGTGTTTTTAATAATGAAGAATTATTAGATGCATTGAAAGATCTCTATTCTCGTTTCAAAAAATTAAATAGTCAACATAAATCTTTGAAACAGAATAATGACGATCTCCTTATCAAATATCAAGAATTATCTTCTTCTAAAAGTACTACACCAAATTCTATACATGTTGAGAATTCATCTTCTCAAAGTTTAGATCTTAGTAAAGAGAATGATATTCTCAAAACTAAGAATCTAGAATTACACACACAAATATCCGAAATGGATAAAAGTATCTCATCACTAAAGATGAAATACGATGAGATGTCATCCAATGTTAATAAATTTAACAAAGGAAAGACAAATCTCGATGATTTGCTAAAAATTCAATATCCAGCAAATCATAGACAAGGACTGGGATATTCTCATAAGGATGCACCCAAGTCTTATAATACTTCTTCCTCTAATGGCAAAACAATTTTTGTTAAACCACAAAAAAAGAATCACGCATTCATTTACACGAAGAAAGTAAATATTCCTACTTCTTCTTCACAAAGAAATGTTACTAACATTTCAAAATCATCTCCTAGGAAACATACTACAGTTAGAATTGATTATATTTCTCATTATATACATGATATAGTTCATTCTTGTGATTGGCATGGTATTGGTGTACATATAAGCATGCCCCTTCTTTGGAGATCCACCCAAAGTGAAAGCCAAATTCCACTTGGGTTTGGCTTCCAAAAATCTAATCCCAAGGACCCTCAAACAAAGGGTACCAATGCTTAATGTTTTATCTTTCAGGTACCTAAAAAGGAAAGATGGATTTTGGATAGTGGATGTTCAAAACATATGACGGGAAATGTCAACTTGCTTTCAACCGTTAAATATAAAGATGGAGGCATAGTTACCTTTGGTGACAACAACAAGGGCAAAATCATAGGCACTGGAACAGTTGGCAATACAAATCAGCCTATCATTGAGAATGTTCTCCTGGTTGACGGTTTGAAACATAATTTACTTTCCATTAGTCAGTTATGCGATAAAAATTACAAAATAGTTTTTGAACAAAATGATTGCATTATTTATGATTCTGATATGTCATCTGTTTTGTTCCGTGGTAAGCGTAAAAATAACATTTATTTTTATGCATGTCTGTTACCACTAATAATCATTGTTTAATGATTACATTAGATGATACTCTTTTATGGCATAAACGTTTTGGACACACTAATTTCAAAAACCTAGCACATATTTCAAAATACAAGTTAGTAAATGGAATGCCAAATATTTCTTTCAAACACAAACATTTTTGTGATGCTTGTCAACAAGGAAAAATGCACAAATCTTCTTTTAAATCAAAGGACGTTATCTCAACAAAGAGACCATTAGAACTCTTACCCTTAGATTTGGTTGGTCCTTCAAGAGTAGCTTCTTTGAATAGAAGTAGATATGCATTTGTCATTGTTGATGATTATTCAAGATATACTTGGGTTATATTCTTATAAAACAAGAATGATACGTTTGAAGAATTTTCAATATTTAGTAAAAAGATACAAAAGATCAAATCTTCTAACATTGTCACTATTCGTAGTGATCATGGAGGAGAATTTGAAAATGAATGTTTTACCAATTTTTGTAATGAAAATGGCATTACTCACAATTTCTCTTTTCCTCGTGCTCCTCCTCAGAATGGAGTAGTAGAAAGGAAAAATAGAACTTTACAAGAATGTGTAAGAATAATGCTTTGTGATAGTAAGTTACCAAAATATTTTTAGGCTGAAGCTGTCGCAACTGCTTGTTATATTATGAATAAAGTTCTTATAAGGCCATTGCTTAATAAAACTTGTTTTGAATTATTCTTTAATCGCATTCCTCGTGTATCATATTTTAAAGTGTTTGGATGTAAATGTTTCATTCTTAATACTAAGGATGCACTTGATAAATTTGATTCGAAATCTGATGAATGTATTTTTGTTGGATACTCAACACGTCGCAAAACCTACAGAGTATATAACAAAAGAACTTCAACAGTTGAAGAATCACTACATGTCACTTTTGATGAGAACCCCTCATCTAATTCTCCCATCACTGATGATGAAGAGACTATATTACCTTTATCTAATTCTTTAGATAATATTAAACTTGATGAAATTGATGCTACTAAACCTTCTGTTGAGTCTATTTCAGATAATACAGATCTTCCTAAGGCATTTGCACAAGTTCCAAATCATCCATCAGAGTTAATCATTGGAGATATTACAGATGGAGTTAGAACTCGTCGTCAAATAGAAGAAATGGCGCATTGTGCTTTCCTTTCAACCATTGAACCAAAGAACATCAAGGATGCATGTGAAGACAGTTCATGGATAATCGCTATGCAGGAAGAACTCAATCAATTTCAACGAAATGATGTTTGGGAATTAGTTCCCAGACCAATAGATCATTAAATTATTGGTACCAAGTGGGTATTCAAAAATAAATTGGATGAATCTGGTTAGGTAATTAGAAACAAGGCACGATTGGTTGCACAAGGTTATAATCAAGAAGAAGGTATTGATTATGATGAAACCTATGCACCAGTTGCACGTCTTGAGTCTATTAGAATGTTGTTATCATTTGCATATTTTAAATATTTTAAATTATTTCAAATGGATATCAAAAGTGCTTTTTTAAATGGTTTTCTCAAGGAGGAAGTTTATGTTGAACAACCTCCTAGTTTTATTCATGAAAATTTAGAAAATCATGTTTTCAAATTGAAGAAAGCTTTATATGGTCTCAAACAAGCACCTTGTGCTTGGTATGAAAGACTTAAAAGCTATCTTTTAAATTCTGGTTATTCAATTGGTAAAATAGATTCCACGTTGTTTATTAAGAACATTAAATCTGATATAATCATTATTCAAATATATGTTTATGATATTATTTTTGGTTCTACTAATGAATCTCTTTGTCAAGATTTCTCTAAGATTATGCAGAAAGAATTTGAGATGAGTCACATGGGTGAACTCAATTACTTCCTCGGTTTTTAAATCAAACAATTGAAGGAAGGAATCTTCATTCACCAAAGCAAGTATTCTAAGGAACTCATCAAGCGTTTTGGTTCAGAAAGTTCTGCAGAAAAACGTACTCCAATGAGTACATCTACTTCTCTCAACAAAGATTTAAATGGTAAGAGTGTTGATCAACGTCTTTACAGAGGTATGATTGGCTCTCTACTTTATTTAACTGCTAGTAGACCAGATATTCCGTTTTCAGCATGTTTATGTGCACGCTTTCAGGCAGATCCTAAAGTTTCACATTTAACTGTCGTAAAAAGGATTATTAGATATGTTAAGCACACTTCTGATTTTGGTTTATTTTGTCCCAAGTCAAGCACATTTGATTTATTATCATATAGTGATGCAGACTTTGCTGGTTGCAAATCAGATCGTAAAAGTACCAGTGGTACATGCCACTTTTTAGGTCATACTTTAGTTTCTTGGTTTAGCAAAAAGCAAAACTCTGTTTCATTATCTACAACCGAGGCAGAATATATTGCCGCCGGTTTAGCATGTGCTCAAATCTTATGGATGAAACAAACTATTTCAGACTATGGTATTGATTACTCTACTTGCCCTATTATGTGTGATAATACTAGTACTATTAATCTTTCTAAAAATCCTGTGCATCATTCTCGTACAAAACATATCGATATACGTCATCATTTTTTAGATGATCATGTTCAGAAAGGAGATATTGTTCTTAAATTTATATCTACTGAACATCAGACTGCTGATATTTTGACTAAACCATTGAAAGAAGAGACTTTTCTTAAGCTTCGAAGAAATTTAGGGATTATTAGTGAATCCTATGTCACTTTCTTATAATATTTTTTAGAATTTTCTCAAATTTTTTCTGAATTTTTTGAATATCTTTTGAAATTGTTCGACCAATTCACAAATATTGGTCGCCAATTGACGATTTTATTTCAATTTTTCCGTCATTGCTTCGTCTTCTCGCTTATTTTTTTCAGTTAACAGTTCCTTCAGAGTTTTTTTTTTCAACGGCACCCATCCTTTCATTTTTGTATTATTTCGGTTCTCTTAACTGCTCCTACCGTTTGCAAAAATATCCGTTCCCACAAAAAAAACAATCTATCACAACTTCCCATAACTATTTTCCCCCTATTTAAATCCTCTCACTTCATGAGGAACCAATCCCCTCGTTTCATTTTCC
This sequence comes from Scilla litardierei, assembly GCA_030789695.1. NCBI lineage: Eukaryota > Viridiplantae > Streptophyta > Magnoliopsida > Asparagales > Asparagaceae > Scilla > Scilla litardierei. The sequence goes on along the minus strand of CM061132.1, from coordinate 134,653,316 downwards.
ACGACATCCCCTCATTTCATTTTCCAAGGCCCCGTCCTTTCTCCCCCCCACGTTTGTCTTATTCAAATCCCATTATGTTTTCTTGTCCACTTCATAACAGATGGTATTAATTGTATATTGATGGCATTATATCACTTGCTATGCTGGTATTAATGTCCTGAAAATGAATTTGTCTTTTTATATTACATTAATAGCACCTTTGCTACTTTCTAGGCTACAAAGTTGCTAATTCTCATGCAATTTCTTCTATCTTATTTACTGTCTGTCACCACTCTAATGATGACAATTAGATTCTGTGGTTATCAATTTGAAATACCAATACTTATTCCTTATATTACAAACTCCACTATCTTTCTAAATTAGGTAATTTCATTATGAGTGTTGCCTGCGACCAATGTTTTTTAAATGATTAAAATCAGTTCTGTCTGTTTCTATTTGAATCACAAGTGATTCTGTTTTTAATTAACTCTAGGCATGGTATCATAATTACTAAATTCATTTAGGTCTTTTCTGTCATAAAGGAGATTTCGATTTGTTCATACTGTGTGTCACAATTATTTTGTAGACCGCACTTGGATCCTCCCTTCATATCCTATTTGTAATGCCACTCACCATTCTGTTTTGTTTTGTGTTTTCATTTTTTTGGGGTTTACCAGTTGATTACTTTGTTAACAATCATGCCAGATCCGCCTGCATATACACTTGCCGAGCATGCACATATTTTCTGCAGGAAGGGCTCATTGTTATGTGTTATTTTTTACATGTTCTGTAAAGAATTTTCATGACCATATAATGCCTGTTTCCTTCCCCCCAGGATATTATCATACCAACTGCTACAAATTTGTGGTTTTCATTCCCAAAGGCTATTCCATTTCCTCGCCTTTCTAACTTTATTTCTGTACAAGATTTAATCCAAGGCACACATATATTCTTTAACTCCAATTTATCCTCTGTTAATACACACCACCAAGTATCCCTGTTGGTCATTTCACAACCTGCCACAAGACAAGTCTCTTGTGTCCTCTTTTAAGATTATTTTTTTCCCACTACTATATGATTACTGTATTATTTTTTTCTATACCAATATAGCCCGAGCCTCAATCTATACCAATATTTTTTTCATAATTCCATATTTCTATTCCCATATGTTTTGATATGACAAACAACATTCAGTGCTACTAACTCTATGTATGCAGATACAAGTCAATGCTGAGTTCCACACAATCAGATATCTTCATGCGTATTCAAACAGATATATCATAGTTCATGAAGCTGGAAAGGCAAAGACACCTAATCCATGACTTGGATATATAATCACTTGATAAGGATCCCTTGCAAAGAAGCTTCTCAGATTAAGTTGCAGATGCAGTCCTATCTACGGCTTTTTGTAATCATTGTAAAATTTATTTTTTTAGAGTTACAAAGCTTTGTGATAATATGTCTTAGTCACCTAGGTTCCATTACTCAGATATCTACTCTTCACAATTTCGAAAATTCGCAACTTTGAAAATTGGCAACCAATAACCCCATTTTGGTCGACCAATTTTAAACCTTCGAATTTGACTATGGGATTACATATGCTAACTCCTATAACCGTGTAGATTCTAGAACTGCCTTCCAACGGTCAAAATTCTCTCTCAAAATTTTGGTCGACCAATTTGTCCTTTTGGTCGACCAATTTCAAAACTAGCCGTTTTGATCCCAAATTTTCAGGGACGGTTCTTGCCCGTTTTCCAACATTAACTACAGTCCCCAACCGTCCCTAAATACTATAAATAGAGGGGTAGACCCTCTCTTTCTCTTCACTCACTTTCCTCTTCTTTACTCTCTTATTTGTTGAAATCAAGTCTTTCATTTTCTAAAGCTTTAGGCCATTAGTTGTTCTTTTCTTATTTGTAAGAAGAAATCATTAGATTTCTTTCTTCGTTTAAGAACGGAAGAACTTGGATTTTTCAACATCATTTTGGAAAGTTGTTTGTGTTCATAATTGCAAGAAGAAATCGATTGATCTCTCTCTTCTTTTATGAACCAGAGAACTTCAAGTATTGCTCTTCATTACATATCTTATACATCTTGAAGTTCATCTTCTAAACACCATCCTTGAATTCATTTTCTGAAATTCATAACAAGGCTATAGGTGTTTTTCTATTTCATTATTTAACAGGTTTGAATCTCTGTTTAGAGATTGTACAAAGTTTGGGACACGGGGAGTGTCGCCATTTTTGTAAGTTTGTGCTTGCGGGGCAAGTGATTATAGTGGATTGAAAATCTCTACTGGGAGCATAGGACTGGAGTAGGATCAAGAGGATCCGAACCAGGATAAATCTCTGTGTTTGCGATTGGTTTAATTTTCTATACTTGTCATTTTATTTCTGTGCCATCTTTGCAAATATTAGTAACGTTTTATTTGCAACATTTTTTTATATACACTATTCACCCCCCTCTAGTGTATTGATCCATATAGGCTAAAATTACAGATCGGCCTGAAGACAGACGACCTTGAGCCAACCATTTTATTTGAAGATAATGCAGCTTGTATAGCTCAACTACAAGCTGGTTACATCAAGGGCGACAGGACGAAGAACATCTCTACCAAGTTCTTCTGGACGCACGAGCTACAAGAGCAGAAGAAGATTGAAGTACGACAGATTCAGTCTTGTAATAATTTAGCTGATCTGTTTACTAAGGCATTGCCTAGATGTACTTTTAGAAAGCTTGTAAAAGATATAGGGATGCAACATCTGAAAGACCTACAAGCCTGAAGCTTGTACGGATCAGGAGGGAGTCACTTGTGTATTATACTCTTTTTCCTTAAGCTGCTGGTTTTTTTCACTGGGTTTTCCACAGCTAAGGTTTTAATGAGGCAAAATATGGTAACTCTGGATCCAGCAGTATCCACCCTACATTAGCGTATTGGTTCCTGAATAATTCATATGCTAAGAATGGATGGATGGGGGGAGTGTGATGAATGGAGGAGACCTTTGGTCTCGTCCCACTAACATCCACCATTACACCCACTTGTTGAGTATTGGACTCTCCACCTTGATTTTGATGATGATCAAACACAAATCATTGTGACAAACTCATGACTAACTCATGATCAAACACAAATCATTGTGACTAACTCATTTTTGTCTATATTTAATGCACAATTATTTGGTTTGTTTATATTTGGTTTGTCATCATCAAAAAGGGAGAGAATGTTGAGTATTGGACTCTCCACCTTGATTTTGATGATGATCAAACACAAATCATTGTGACTAACTCATGTGTTTGCAGTTCGCTAAAAAGTCACCAATTAGATTCAAGAAGATCAAAAGTGACTACACGTGTTGATTCAAGTGGAGAACTTGGTAGATCAACAAAGGTGAAGCATTGGCTTGAAGAACTCAAAAGCTACCTCAAACCTCAAGCCAATGGCATCAACAAATGAATGGAGATTTAATCCAAAGAGAAGATAGGAATGGATGAGTCAAAAGCTTCGAAGACTATGACGTTGGAGATATTCAAATCATTCAACTAAAAGACTCAAGACCATGAAGAATTATGGAGATCGTCGCCAAAGTACTTTGTTCATTTCAAGCCACGTCCCAAGACTTCCTCAGAACGCGTGATCGTTGTGCATGGAGCTTCGTTGAAGCTCAAGGAGAATTAATGAAGTCGAGGGATTCAGAATCTTCATGTTGAAGCTTTGAAGACGGTTTGTCATGTTTACTTTTATGTCTTCTAGCTTCGGTTTAGTAGAATGTTAAGCCTTAAGTAGTACATGCCTAGAAATCTTCTTAACTTTCATATCTTATCTCTAGGATTGCCTTAGAAGCCCTTAGAAACTTTCTCGAAGCTTATCTCTTCTTTTCATGGCTTCATATACATCTTAGTTGGTTCAAGTAGAAGAACCAACCGACTATATGACGATCTAGTCGGTTGGAAATCCTTCTTGAACCGACTAGCCATCCTAGTTAGATTCAGCCCATTCACTGTTGATCAATTAGTCGGTCCAAGAAGGTTCACCGACAGACTAGATGACGATCTAGTCGGTTGGAAATCCTTCTCAGACCGACTAGTTAATCCTAATCAATTCAAGCCTATTGTTGACCAATTAGTCGGTCCAAGAAGGTTCACCGACCGACTAGTTGTCTAACTAGTCGGTTGTGAATCCTTCTCAGATCGACTAGTTCTCTTAGTGAAATTCGACTTCTTTACTGTTGACTACTTAGTCGGTCTAAGAAGGCTCACCGACCGACTAGTTGTTAAACTAGTCGGTTGATGTTTCTTCTTAGACTGACTAATTCTTCTTCTTCAGCATTTCACTGTCTTTGCTGTCAACCTTCTAGTCAGTCCAAGAAGGTTCACCGACTGACTAGTTGTCAAACTAGTCGGTTGATGTTTCTTCTTAGACCGACTAGTTCTTCGTCTTCTGGATTTCACTATCTTTGCTGTCTTCATTCTAGTCGGTCCAAGAAGGTTCACCGATCGACTAGTTGCAAAACTAATCGGTTAGTGATCCTTCTTAGACCGATTAAACGCTTCAGAAATAGAGCCGTTGGGGCATTTAATGCCACGATTTTTGTGACCGTTTTGTCTCTTCCTATATAAGTTTGAGTTGCTTCAAACCTATAATCCAAGGCTGATTTTAGAGACATTTTCACATCCAAGAGAAGATCCATTCAACTCCATTTCTAAGCTCTCTCATCTCACAAGAATCTCTCCCTTACTCTTTGAGCCCTAATTCCTCAAGAGAGATTCTCATTCTTTGTGAGCTACTCAAGCTAAGAGCTTGAATCAAAGTCACCAACTTCACCCTAGCCATCTATTGCTGTTCATCTTGGTGGAGCTAGGGTTTGGTGCTAACTACTTCCTCAAAATCCATTCTTGCCCTAAATCAGTAAGTTTTTCTCAAGGCATAGGATTTTGTGGTAAGTGTTGTATATTTCATATTTGATTTGATATTTCAGTTTTGCTCTCGGTTTGTGAGAGTGTTCTTAGTCTCAAGTTGTGGGATTAAGGTCTTTGCGTGTTCCTGGGTTGTGGGATACACAGACATCGATTGTAGGTTGATTGCACTTGTGGGGTTTCTGCAAGTGGGCTAAAGGGAAGCTCTAGTGGTTTTACTAGAGTATCCGGAGGGGATCCGGGTGTTGTTGGATTAGGGCATCGGGAACAAGTCGGGGAGACTTGGGTGGCACCGAACCAGGATAGATTGCATGTTTGCATTGCATTCCTCATTGCGTTATTGATCACTTCTTTCATTCCGCATTTGTTGGTTAATTAGGGTTTTATTTGGCGTAAATTCCTTATAATTCTATAGAACACTATTCACCCCCCTCTAATGTTTATTCCTCATAGCACAAGGTCACTACAATTGGTATCAGAGCGAGGTAATAGCTATGGCAACCAACAACAACAACACACGAAGCCCTTTTCCAGCATATCTCCTTGGGCCCAACTATCAAATTTGGAGTGTAAAGATGAAGGCCTATATTCAATCCATCGATGAGGATTATTGGAAGCTTGTGGAGAAGCCCTTTCGCGCACCTACCACTTCCGTACATAAGTGGACAAATGAGCAAAAAGAATTGATGAAGAAACATGTAGAGGTAATGGATATCTTGCTTGGTTTTTTATCTTATGACATTCTTATGCGTGTGTCTAAGGCAACAACGACATATCAAATATGGCACATGCTAGCGGAGCAAGAAGAGTCCACCTCGGAGTGTTCTTCCTCCAATGATGAAAGAGATTCATTCATGGGTTTGATGGGACGAGAGGATGCCATTATGGGTGACTCTAGTGACACATCAAGTGATTCGAGTGGAAGTGATAGCGAGGATGAAGGCGAAGAGGTAACTATGGATGAACTTAGATTAGCTAACGAACAAATTTGGTCTAAGTATTCTAAATTGGTAAATTGATATACTAAGATTAAAGATGAGCTAACTAGTCTCCAAACCTCACCTAAGCCTATCATCATCAACGACACCGTTGTTGAAGGCTTGAGAAATGAGATTGTAAATCTCAAATCTCAACTTGAGCATGTTCACATTGAGAATTCGGATGAACACGAGATAGCGGATTTGATTTCTCGAAATTCAACTTTGAGTATTGAGAATGAGAATCTCAAGTCTCGTGTTTGTGTACTCACAACTCAAGCGTCCACTTTGGATACTTCAATACTTTCTCTCACCAAGAAGTATGAGTCCACATTAGGCCGAATTGATAAATTCAACAAAGGCAAGGACCATTTGGATAATATCCTACATGATTTACTTCCAGCCAATCATCGTATTGGCTTGGGGTATAAAAAGGAAAATTCATCCAAATATTCCACCACCTTTGTAAGGCTAACTTCCGATGCCTCAACTAGTGGGAGTAAACATCCCATGGGTAGTTCTTCTATCAATGGTACTTCCACTAAGTACACATCCCCTCTTGGAAAGAACCCATTTTGGGTGGACCTCCAAAGAAGGGTCATGCATTCATGTACACCAATACACGTAGGAATGCCTCCACTCCTCACATTCCTACAAATGAGAGTTTTTATGTTCCACACCTACGAGCATGTGCAAACACTCATTTGAGACACTCTCATGCACGTACTCATGCTCATGCACCTTCACATGCTTATAATCACACATCACATCCACATATGCATGCTTATTCTCATGATCATCCTCATACATACGCACCTCATATTCATCCACATATGTATGCAACACCACACCATGGACCATATGCCCATCATCATGCTTTAGCACAACACAATGTTCCATACACATTTCCTCATGCTCTTGCTAGATCTCATGTTCCTAGGCCACATGCACCACGTAGAGATCAACCTTTTGTGCATGCAACCACTAGGAAGAGGATACCCAAATCATACACTATTTGGGGTCCTAAAAACACTAGCATTCATGCTAAGGATATGTATGTGCAATCTTATATTCATGATATTATTTTAAATGATGATTATGTTGGGAAATCACGGTCCTCTTGGACTTGGCTTTCAAAGGGCTAGTTTCGTTAACCCAACTTGCTTGGTACCATAAGCTTATATTCATTTTATGGGTACCAAAGCATTTGTGTTAAGAATTGATTTACTCTTTTGTTTGCATTTTGGTCTTAGATGCTCATGTTTGTTAGAAACTTAAATTCATATTGAATTTGATTTCTATTGTTTAATTATTAGTAAATCATTGAGTTTAGGATTTTCATGTGTATAATATTTAATACTTTATCATGCAACACATGCTTTGGTTCACATTTATGTTTTGTTGCATGTGTTACATGTCATACTTTTGGATTAATATACATATTTACTTTTGGTACTATTGGTACATGCATGTATATGGTTATATATTTATGTAGTAACATGATTACATGTTTTATTAATATTGTGTTTGATTACATTAGGATATGGGTTACAATAATTTGAATTTAGTTTGTTAAATTTGTTGCCTAACCCATATGATCCAAAAAGGTTTTTGGATACCAAAATTATGTTTTCTAGGTTCAATCCACATTGGGATACCAACTCTACCAACTCCTTGATTTGCAAAGACTTTCATTCAAATGGAGTTGATGGTGCTTAAGTGATGCACCAAAGTAGGGGGAGCTTAATGTAGTAAGTATATTCTTACATTTGGTATCCATGTGTGTTGGATGCAAGTAGATGTCACTTTGTGTTTGAGACTATCTCATGCATATCCTATGTTTGCATATTGTGTGTCGTGTATGTCATTCATGTCTATGTAGTTCATGTGCGTCAAATTCTTGACTCATGTGCATTGTGTATTCATAATCCTTACTCATATGTTTATTCGAGGATTATTTATAACATGTGGCTTAAAAATTTTCATGTAAGAACTAATGCTCATTTGCACGTTTCACACTCGGGACACGCTTATATTTATGTTCCACTTCACAAGCGTGCATCCCAACTTCCTACTCATGCCACTACACAACCTCTACTTAAGAATCCCAAATCACTATCTTTTGGATTCCTAAGATTGTTTCTAGGCATGGTATGAACACACATATAGAATCGTATATTAGGAATGACATATTCTCATGCGACTATATATATATATATAAATCAAACTCAGTCTTTATTTGATTTCCACCTTGCTTACTCACACATATTGCACTTCATTGCTTGGGTACCATGCTTGTATGATTACTTTTTGTACCCATATATATATATGTGTGTGAGTTCGTCCACTACTCCCATATTTGCATAGTTTGTATGATTGTGTGGGAGTATGACATGTTTTGATTGCTATCATGTTATGTTCATCTATATGTCATTGCATTTCATTCGTATTATGTGTGTGCATATATATTTGTTGATTTTTCTAACCCTTGGTGATTTATTATCAATTTGCACCTTCCTATCTTGTTGATATGCCAAAGGAAAGAAACATTTAGTTTTGAAAATCAATACTTTATGTGTTTCATGCACACTCTTTGTGGTATTACTTTTCATACCTTCCTTCAATATGTGTTGTGCCGTGAATGTTTATTTTGTGCACATATGCATATTGAACGTGGAATATTTCTTGCACACACTATTGTATTAGTTGTGTGTATTCATAATGATGATTGCTTGTATAATGTATTGTGATTAAATCATATGCATATGAATTATTAGTCTAGGTGTATCTAACTTCTAATGATTGAGAATTGTTAATTCCTGATATGTATGATTTTCATGATCATAATAACTCATATTAATACATGTCATGCATTTCTATTGATGAGTGTTATTTACAATTGGTAAATGATTGGTTATTGGACTACTTGTTTTTGTTCCTTAATCTATTGGATCCAAACAGTTTTTGGATACCACCAATTGTTGAATTGTCAGATTGTTGTGCAAGATGCCTACCCTACACACTCCTTGGTTTACAAATGATGGATCAATTCAAATGAAAGGATGGTGCATTGGAGATGCACACATATAGGGAGAGCTAAATGGTTGTAAGTATGTGTTTAGTACAATTGGTATTTTAATATATTGGTTTTGACTACCATGTTTACAATTGGTATTTTAATATATTCGATTTGTGTAATATAGCATACTTCTTCATTAGCTCATTCTTGTCACACCCTCATGAAGATTATTTGTTTATGTGACTACCTTGTTCATGTATGTCATATATGTCTTTTTACGACTCATGTACCATGGTAGTATAACATTCATATATTGAATTGGTTAGTTGCTTATTGATGTTCATATCTTTTTCATGCCATGAATAAGATTAATGATTTAGGATCTTTATGCATATTTGTTCATTGTATCACCACACATCTCATACTTTTCTTATAGTTTGTATGATTATCTTTATGAGACGTATTGTAATGATGTGGGGTGATCAATGTATGTTACTTGTCATTTTAATTACTTCATGACTGATGTTTAGCTATAATTTTATTCAAGAGATTTTTCATGTCTATAGCTAAATCTTTCATGTATGATATTTTCACAAGTGACATAACACTCATTCATAGTAGTTAGTGATCTTCAAGCTATATTTCTCACTATGTCATTTCTCATCTCATGCTCATATTTTATGCTATTCTTATGAGATGTTATATATAACTTGTGCTATACACGACCATATAAGCTTTATATTGTGTTTGATGATATGTATATTCTGTCATAGATATTCTTCCATGAATATATCTTGATGCACTATGACTTCTTTGATGCTACCTCTGATTATATTGTGCTTACGCAAACTTTATATTCTATTTGCACAATTGGTATGCATGCATGCGATGTTCATGATAACTTTATTCGTTTATGTTCTACCTTGTGACTTTGAATGTAGACTATCTTCATGCCTTTGCTCAAAAGATGTTTTGTCACATTATGCCTCATGTTGAATCCTTTGTGATAATTGAGCTAGGATGAGATTATGTCTTTATTTGTTCACTTGGTTTCCTTCTCAAGTGATGTCATGATCTTGACATTATTTGCCTGATTTGCATATTTTGTTAGACTACAATTGGTATCATCTTTACAATTGGTAGACTATTTATATTGGATGTCATCTTTATATGCTCTTGCTTGATGCTAGTTTTGAGCTTGTGATATAGTGCTTATCTTCCTTATGCTTATGGCATTCCATGCTTATCATTGACTCATTCTGTGAGTATCTCTTCTGGAATCCATGCTAGTACTATGGTTCTTTTGAACATTGTTTCAATTAGTATCCTAGTGTGCTAGAATTGTGTACGCCATAAGTTTTATGATGTTACTATCTCTATTTTGGCATAACACTTTTGCATTATATAGATGTCTGTGTTTGCCCACATCGCACACTTCACTTAGATTTGGTATGCCTACAATTGGTATCACATGCCATTATACTTAATTTGTGTTATTATTTCATAACATAACTTTGTACACATGGTTAAAAATTTCCATAGTCATGTTTGTTGCATTTTTTATGTTTGACTTAGATCTCAGTTTATTGATATTATTTGTTGATCTATGTCATTGTGATGATTTTGATTCCACCATTATGTATTTAATCATGTTCATGTCATATGTCATGCCCTTGCTCAAGGACAGTCTATCACATTATGCTTAATGTTATAAATTTTGTGATAATTGAGTTTGTTTGTGTACTTGACACTATTTGATCACTTGTTTTTCTTTCACAAGTGATGTCATGATTTTTGTATTGTTATCCGTATTCTTTATCATATTTATAGCTAGTAGCTACTGCTAATTATGCTATTGTCACTTTTCTAACACTGCGTACACTACTCTTTACAATTAGTATCTATTGTAATTTTTTATCACATATGCTTATTGCTTATCTTCATGTGATAATTGAGGGTAGTTGAGTTGTTGTTGGATATGTGCTCTTGCAATTGATATCTTTATTTTGATATCTTGTTCTAAATTGGTAGCTTATTTAGATATACCTTTTAGTTTTCCACTCTACTTTTGCTTTTGTTGTTTCTATCCCCCCATGTCTTTTGGATAATGCCAAAGGGGGAGAGAAATAAACAAAGGATGTGCTTATTAAATGTTGAGTGTTAAACAATAACTTGAATCATATAGACTTTATGTATGATCGTTCATGTATATGATTCAGGGGGAGCATTGGTGGTTACCTTGGTTTATATTGATTACATTATATATATATATTGGTAATCATGCTCATGTTTATGATGTGTATCACCTATATGATTTGTTTTGTGTACGCATATTATTTCTGGTCATTCATGCGATATATACACAACCTCATGTGATACACACACTATTAACTGCTGAATGATGCTATTGATTATTGATATTAACTTGATTGGCATCATTACAGGGGGAGTAAGTATATTTAATGCACAATTATTTGTTTTGTTTATATTTGGTTTGTCATCATCAAAAAGGGAGAGAATGTTGAGTATTGGACTCTCCACCTTGATTTTGATGATGATCAAACACAAATCATTGTGACTAACTCATATGTTTGCAGTTCGCTAAAAAGTCACCAATTAGATTCAAGAAGATCAAAAGTGACTACACGTGTTGATTCAAGTGGAGAACTTGGTAGATCAACAAAGGTGAAGCATTGGCTTGAAGAACTCAAAAGCTACCTCAAACCTCAAGCCAATGGCATCAACAAATGAATGGAGATTTAATCCAAAGAGAAGATAGGAATGGATGAGTCAAAAGCTTCGAAGACTATGACGTTGGAGATATTCAAATCATTCAACTAAAAGACTCAAGACCATGAAGAATTATGGAGATCGTCGCCAAAGTACTTTGTTCATTTCAAGCCACGTCCCAAGACTTCCTCAGAACGCGTGATCGTTGTGCATGGAGCTTCGTTGAAGCTCAAGGAGAATTAATGAAGTTGAGGGATTCAAAATCTTCATGTTGAAGCTTTGAAGACGGTTTGTCATGTTTACTTTTATGTCTTCTAGCTTCGGTTTAGTAGAATGTTAAGCCTTAAGTAGTACATGCCTAGAAATCTTCTTAACTTTCATATCTTATCTCTAGGATTGCCTTAGAAGCCCTTAGAAACTTTCTCGAAGCTTATCTCTTCTTTTCATGGCTTCATATACATCTTAGTTGGTTCAAGTAGAAGAACCAACCGACTATATGACGATCTAGTCGGTTGGAAATCCTTCTTGAACCGACTAGCCATCCTAGTTAGATTCAGCCCATTCACTGTTGATCAATTAGTCGGTCCAAGAAGGTTCACCGACAGACTAGATGACGATCTAGTCGGTTGGAAATCCTTCTCAGACCGACTAGTTAATCCTAATCAATTCAAGCCTATTGTTGATCAATTAGTCGGTCCAAGAAGGTTCACCGACCGACTAGTTGTCCAACTAGTCGGTTGTGAATCCTTCTCAGATCGACTAGTTCTCCTAGTGAAATTCGACTTCTTTACTGTTGACTACTTAGTCGGTCTAAGAAGGCTCACCGACCGACTAGTTGTTAAACTAGTCGGTTGATGTTTCTTCTTAAACTGACTAGTTCTTCTTCTTCAGCATTTCACTGTCTTTGCTGTCAACCTTCTAGTCGGTCCAAGAAGGTTTACCGACTGACTAGTTGTCAAACTAGTCGGTTGATGTTTCTTCTTAGACCGACTAGTTCTTCGTCTTCTGGATTTCACTATCTTTGCTGTCTTCATTCTAGTCGGTCCAAGAAGGTTCACCGACCGACTAGTTGCAAAACTAATCGGTCAGTGATCCTTCTTAGACCGATTAAACGCTTCAGAAATAAAGCCGTTGGGGCATTTAATGCCACGATTTTTGTGACCGTTTTGTCTCTTCCTATATAAGTTTGAGTTGCTTCAAACCTATAATCCAAGGCTGATTTTAGAGACATTTTCACATCCAAGAGAAGATCCATTCAACTCCATTTCTAAGCTCTCTCATCTCACAAGAATCTCTCCCTTACTCTTTGAGCCCTAATTCCTCAAGAGAGATTCTCATTCTTTGTGAGCTACTCAAGCTAAGAGCTTGAATCAAAGTCACCAACTTCACCCTAGCCATCTATTGCTGTTCATCTTGGTGGAGCTAGTGTTTGGTGCTAACTACTTCCTTAAAATCCATTCTTGCCCTAAATCAGTAAGTTTTTCTCAAGGCATAGGATTTTGTGGTAAGTGTTGTATATTTCATATTTGATTTGATATTTCAGTTTTGCTCTCGGTTTGTGAGAGTGTTCTTAGTCCCAAGTTGTGGGATTAAGGTCTTTGCGTGTTCCCGGGTTGTGGGATACACGGACATCGATTGTAGGTCGATTGCACTTGTGGGGTTTCCGCAAGTGGGCTAAAGGGAAGCTCTAGTGGTTTTACTAGAGTATCCGGAGGGGATCCGGGTGTTGCTGGATTAGGACATCGGGAACAAGTCGTGGAGACTTGGGTGGCACCGAACCAAGATAGATTGCATGTTTGCATTGCATTCTTCCTTGCGTTGTTGATCACTTCTTTCATTCCGCATTTGTTGGTTAATTAGGGTTTTATTTGGCGTAAATTCCTTATAATTCTATAGAACACTATTCACCGCCCCGCTAGTGTTTATTCCTTATAACACAGGGTCACTACACCACTATTTGTGGGTGTCCCTTAGGTTCCATTAATGTGTAACACATATATGAATAATATATATACATATATATCTATGGTGGATACCGTTAGCTACTACATTCTTTCAACTCTACAACATGCTATTTTATTCCCATATCACCATATCACGCATCTATTCTTTTTCTCTTTCTCACTAGAAAACCCTAGCCTTTTTCATCGAAGCCTCCTTCCCGTCTCCTCCTTTCTTGTCTATATTCGTGTATGGTTTTTTTGTTAAAAATGAAGAAGATGAAGAGGTGACAGCAGCAACATGAGATTCATGCTTTCTCCTCATCATCCTCATTTTCTTCATTTTCTACTCCTCTTAATCGATCTCGATTGTACATGGTTAAATTTTTTTAGGTGAACATGATGAGGAAGATGGCGAAGCGGCAACGACTACAAGACATCGGCCCCCCACTACCTCCACCCCCACACTAGGGGAAGGATGGATACCCAGCCCCTAGGTAGAGGAGGATGACCCAGACTGTTACTACACTGGCCCCTCCCATGTACTGTCACACAATAACCCCTCTATGCTCTAGTTGGCTAGAATGGCATTCGCTACCAAGCAGGTTACACAACATGTGCTCAACAATATGATGTAACCAGACTAATGTTGTTGCACGTACCCCGAACCTCGCAGGGGGAGGCAGGGTACCCCCATCGCAGGGGGATGCTGTCTGCATGGCACCCATATGATATAGAATTAAGCATGCTAATTATCACAATGCCCAATAATGGGGGATATATAATTTAAAGGGAAGTTCTTAAAAGAAGTAGATGAAGAATTCAAAAACTACCGCTCTTATTCTTTCTACTTGCAGATATTTGACATCCCTGAAGAAGACTTACAAACTCTTTGGATACTCAACAGAAGAGTAAATAGTCTAGGCTTCTCTAGACCGGTCGCTGTAGATAATCGTTGTTCGGCTCCGGATTTACACCCGGAAGTGCGACTCACCGCAAGTATACGGTGGTGTAGTATAGATGAAAAGTGTCGAACTCTGGGGAGGCAGCCGTTATGTATGTAGTTGTTTGGGAGTGAGAGAATACGTGGTTAGGGGTTGTCACAAGAGAAATCATTATCATGACGATTGGTTTCAACAAGTTTTAAAAGATATAAGGAAATGAGATCCCCACTAGGTCATTCAGGCTCGAACACTAGGTTGAGAATCATATCGTTGGATTATGAGTTAAGGTGAGAATGTCACATCCTAGAATGAGAACGAGTAGTCAAATACCGTTGAGCTACCCGTATAACGTATTTCAATGTATCGCCGCACTTTTGTTTGGCTTCACACTTAGATATGTGCATTATGCTTGACACAATTCCCATTTCACATCCCGCATCCCTTACCATGGACTAAGGTTGGGACACTACAATAGGATTAGCTCTAGTAGTCGGGCTACTCTCGTAGGGCACCAACTACCGAATTAGGAGTTAGTAGTGACCCCTAGTGCATGTGCCACTCTCATGAGCATGAGCACTAGAAAGTGACTACTAAACCCGAATCAGATTCGTGGGGATTTTCCCTAGATCTGGAGTCATTCTCATGGGTCTCCACTTCTAGGGCTAATCCCCCAAAATCTGGGTTCAATCGATCATAGTGTAACCCTAGGTTCATTCAACTAAGGACAACCTAGCATTCGACCCCTAGGATCCTAGGGGTTCATCCCTAAACCCTAGAAACGCACTACTCAAGTATGGTTACGGAAATCATCGCGAAAGCAATATAAAAATAGCAAGACAGATCGCAAGCATGTGAAAATGGTATCAAAAGATAGAGATCACAAATAACTCAGAAATATATTAAAATATCTAAAATCTAACCGTTCATAAGAGATCGAATCGTAGCAAAAGATCCAAAAGATCTTCATTCTCAAAGGTGATGGCTCACAAAAGTTGCAGAAATTAATATCCCCTTAAACCTAATTAATCTTTATCTTTTATACAAAACCACTAAAATTCACGGATCCCAAGAAAACAGACACAAAATCCATTTAATATCCAATAACTTAAAGGCTGGCGATATGGCGCTCGGTCGAGCATGCCCTAGCGCTCGGCCGAGTGCCCCTTCGATGCTCCATCTGGGCAGATTTGGCTTGGAAAGCAGCTCGACCGAGCGTGTTGGCCGCTCAGCCCGAGCACCATTGCTCGGCCGAGCGACCATGGTGCTCAGCTGAGTTAATGAGACAGAGATTTTCAGAGATTTTCAGCCAGTCAGGGTAGGTCGCTCGGCCCGAGCGGTTGAGGCGCTCGGCCGAGCAACATTTTGCCAATTAGCTCCCTTTTTCCTTCACTCTCTTGTGTCTCTTCGTGATACCAGCTCGGCCGAGTGGGCCATGTCGCTCGGCCGAGCGGTCTGGATTTCAGCTACATCCAGATCATCTCCTTTGCTTCACTTCTTTCTTTCTTCTTTCTCTCTTCTTCTCTTCTTCTTTTGCTCCTCTCCAGTAGCTCCAGCTCGTCATGCACGATGCCATTGATGCTCCGGCTCGGTGCTCGTGTCCATCGTCCAATATATCTCCAAATCGCTCCAAAATTCCTAAAAATCCACAAATTGATACGAGAATCAATAATATCATGAAATACGCGATAAAATACTCAAAAGTGAAATTCGAGTGATAAAAATGCAATGAAATGATGCATGAAAATGATTGAAATTATGGACACATCAAATCCCCCCAAGCGTATCCCTTACTCGTTCCGAGTAGACGAGTGAGTAGTTCACCGGGAATAAAATTAATAAAAATGGAAAAGAATACAAAGATGAGAAAAGTGCTAAGCTATTCTCTCAGATCTCAGGACATTCAGTGCATATCACAAAAACTCTGAAAATAACTCACACGCTACCTAGAGATTTCATATCTTATAGAAGTGAAGTACCTAGGAGTTTAAGATTGAATAAACGAGATCTCTATAGGGTTCATACACTTCACATATATCCGCATCCTATGTTTCATAGCATCGAGTATACATAACATTGGCGACACACTTTTAAATCAAGAGCTATAATTGAAGCATATAAATTTCATAGAAGGCATGCAACATAGAATAAAATAAAATTCAAGACATACACATACACATATAAAATCATAGGAAATCTCCATAACTCAATTGTTTCGTTAAGTTTCAGGATTATCGAACTTTTTCGTTTGTGCACAACTCCACTCTAATGTCATACTCACTCATTTGATCAAAAGACTCCTCCCTAAACTTGGCTTGGTGTATCACATCCAAGGAAATGAAAATTGGAATTGGAATTTTTGTTTTTCCAAAAGGATATGTATTAGCTCCAAGAGAGATGAAGTATGAATTTTTCATTGAATTTTGAAACTTTGTTTCTTTTTGGATTTTTGTAGGAGCAATATGATTTGTATTTTTGAATTTTAGCTCCTTTTGGCTCTTTGGCTCCTTTTGACTTTTTTCTATTTTTGGAGCAAACTTTGCATTTATGGGTGTTAAGGCCAAAAATGGCGTTAACGATATTGAGGCTGGCGTGTACTCTTCTACTGAGATGGAGCCTCGTCGGCAGGTCAGGCGTGACCCTGGTTGGTAGAACTTACGGTCGTTGATCGATAGGGATGAGAGTGAAGGTCGTTCGACCCTCTGATTGGGTCGAACCTCGTACGGTTAGTGTTAAGAGCTTTGTTCAAGCCTCCTGTTGAGTCGATCTTTGACTATCTGCACCATAAATGAGCATCAGGTGGGTCGGATCTGGGTTTCGACCCAAATCCCCTCCGATGCTTAAGTTAGAACTGGAACTTAAGAGAGAGCTTGAAGCTGTCGAGATCAACCCACAGAGGTTCGCCTCAAATCAGACATCGTAAGCTATTTGGAGGAAGAAATATTAAGTGGGAGACATGATTATAAGTGTTAGGTCTCTCGTACCTTGGGAGTCTGAACCCATCTTTCATTGTTGTCCCTTCTATTTATAGTTGAGGACGTCTGCCGATAGTGCAAAATGGCTTCTCATTGATTATGGCGAGATCTTCTCCGGGATTGCAGACAACAGCTGTGATCGCTCCCAGATATACACCTGGAAAACAATGTAGTTTTACCGCAAGCACACGGTCTAGTGGCAAGCGGGTATCGAATCACAGGGAGGACGAATGACGGTACTCTATTTCAATTACTAAGCTATTGGGTTGGAAATCGTTTGAGAATGGATGGTGTAACGATCGTTCGAGTATTAATGCAAATTCAATATAATAAAGTCGTCTAGGGTTAGGAAATCTCCACTGTGGATTTTCAGGTTATCAACGTGAGTTACAAACAACCATGAAATCAAACTTGGTTAAAGGTGAACTTGCCGCAACTCTATGGAGAACCGACTCACGCTGTCGCGCTTTTGTAGGTCTAAATTAGAGCCTCGCTGTCACGCAAGCCTAACTCAAACCGCTAGCATTAAGATCGGCAATTATGTCCAATCCCAACTTTAGCTCGCTGTCGCGCAACTTGGGTTTGGATCTAGATCATGATAGTTCGTACTCGTTCACCGTCGTGCAATGAGTATGAGTATAGGAAAACAATAAAAATGCTAGCTTTGGTCGCTATCGCGCACCAAGCCTAGAAAATTTCGATTGTAAACCTAAATCGAATATCTAGGGCTTTCCTTAGATCAAGATCCTTTGTCGAGCTCATGAGATCCAAGAGAAATCCCTATCTATTCGTAGTAAATCAATCAAGATCTAACTTTTCTAACAAGCCTAATAGCATGGCAATTCAATAGATCTTACAATTCAAACATTAGATCCATAGGGTTCATCCCTTTGCCCTAGAGCAAAGGAACTACTCACAATTCATATTAGAAATAGATAGAGAGACAAGATCAACAATAGAATTCGTCATGAAATCAAGATTCAATAAGAGATATAGCATAAAAATCAAAACTTGCAAGAGATCAAGACAAACCAATGTCGCCAAAGAAGCTTCCAATAGAAAATTAAGATCCAATCTTCAATCTCTCGCCAATATAAAAGCTAAAACTAGAACTAAAAACTTAGGAAAAATTATTCTAAGAATTCTATCTGGTCTCCCCTAGAGCTGGAGACAAAACTGGGCTTAAATACATGCCCGAAAGAACCAAAAAACGCAGACCAAACTACCCCTGCACCGCCAGAAACCCTAGTTTTCCCGACTGGGTGTCTGCGCTACTCGGCCGAGTGGGAATCTTACTCGGCCTAGTGAGAAATCTACTCGGCCGAGTATGACAGTCTGTAGATCATCCCAAAAAACAGAGAAGTCGGCCTGGCTCTCTTCGAAATCTTGGCCTCCACTCGGGCGAGTGGAGTTCTTACTCGGCCGAGTGGAATTCACCACTCGACTGAGTACATTGTGGTACTCAAGCTGGCAGATGTCGTTGTGTCAGTTTTGCTCGGTCGAGTAGGCTGCCTTACTCGGCCGAGTGAGCTGCCTTACTCGGCCGAGTGGCCTGTTTCAGAGGCCATTTCTTCTAATCCTCGCTTCCTCGTCGATTCCTTTGATGTCTTTCTTCTTCCATCCATCCTCCAGCATCGTTAACTCTCCGATATAATCATAGGCGATGCTCCGGCACACGTGAAAGTCCTCTAGGCTCCAAATTGCACCCGATTGCTACATATCTCCTGAAATCAGACAACAACAAGAAATAGTGAAAAGTATTGAAACATCGTCAAATAAACGTGAAAACCGCGATATGAGCAATCGAAATGGCATGCAAATATGCAGAAATAAAGTATAAAATACGAGCCTATCAAAATCCCCCAAGCTTGCCTCTTATTCGTCCTTGTGGAAGATGAGTAGAAAGGCGAACTCGGTGAATAAAAATAAAGAAAAAAGGATGAACGAGAAAGCAGATGAAGAGGTGAAGATGCTAGATCATTCTCTCAAAACTTGGAGTTGCATACTTCAAATAGCACGACCAATAAATATAAATATGCTAAAGCTTTTCACTTTGATACCATTTCATATAGGTGCTTTTGATAGAAAAACTAAGAACATCGAAAATCATATGAAATATGAAACATTTTGGAATCAACATCGTCAAGGGCATGTAAAACGATATACATAATCGTAGATCACACACTTTTCTATTGACCGCTTTCTATTTGGAGTATAGGAGATATCACACATTTCAAATCGATAAGAATAGAAAAAGATGGTTTTCATGAATTTCATGCCAATATTCAATTCATAGACGTTGTTATACTCTAGTAATATCCTAAGTATCAAAAATTACCTAGCTTAGGTTGTCATGCACATATAGGTAGTCACACTCTCTCGCGTCATTGGATCCCCTCACCCAAGCTTATCTATAAGCGTGGCGACATCAAATATATAAATACGTCTTTTCCCCAAATTGTTGTAGCTACAAAGAAAAATAAGAAAGAAAGAAAGAATGAGAGAAGGGTTTGTGTATATACAATGGAACTTTTCTCTTTTTTTTATATACACAAGAACAATCCCAAATAAGATATATATATATATATATATATATTCTTTTGAGATTTTGGGATTCATGGAGCTTATTCTTTTCAGCATGTGGAAGATGCCAATATAGGATTCACCCAAGGGAGATTCACCAATAACTATAAGTATAGAAATGATGTTCAAGATATGTGGAGAAATAAAAATACATAACGCTTGGTTCACTCTTTGTATGTGCACAACAACTTCAGTAGGTGATCGGCTCATATTTTACACCTTTTTTCTGCATATTTGCATGCCAGTTCGATTGCTCATATTGCGATTTTCATGATTATTCGACGATATTTCGTTACTTTTCACTATTTCTTGTTTTCGTCTGATTTCAGGAAATATGGAGCAATCGGGAGCAAAATTGAGCCTAAAGGACTTGCGCGCGTGCCAGAGCATTGCCCATGACCTTATAAGGGATCTAACGACGCTGGAGGATGAGTGGAAGAAGGAGATCAGAAGGATCGACGAGGATGCGAGGAAGAGAAGATCAGAGTTCAGAAACAGGCCACTCGGCCGAGTAACGCAACCCACTCGCCCGAGTGAAGAAGCCTACTCGGCCGAGCAAGACTGACAAGACAACGTTTGCCAGCCTGAGTACCGCAATGTACTCAGCCGAGTGGTGAATTCCACTCGGCAGAGTAAGAAATCCACTCGCCCGAGTGGAGGCCAAGATTTTGAAGAGAGCCAAGCCGACTTCTCTGTTTTTTTGGACGATCTGCAGACTGTCATACTCGGCCGAGTAGAATTTGCACTCGGCCGAGTAAGATTCCTAATCGGCCGAGTGGCTTGAGCGCCCAGATTTTCAGACAACCTCTCACTTTTTTGAGATTTGCTATCATTCCAGCAGGCAAAGTTTTTTTCTCATATTTTTTATGAATAGTAGACTTCATGACGGTTTCAACCCCGCCAAGAACGCGCCAATCAAAGGTCAGATGAAATCTGGGTAATTTCTACAAGTTGACGCTGCAGTGCTAAAATCGCTACTCAGCCAGAGCTGTGTTCTACTCGGCTGAGCAGGCGTGGGCCCAGAACTTAAGTTGCGGCCAGAGCTGACTTTGGGCACGAATTTCAGAGGGTTTCTAGGGTTATTTGCAAGGGTTTTGAGGGGACTATATATAGGATTTGTAGCCGTCATTAGAGGGGAGATCCTATTGTTTTCTTGGAGACTTTTTAGAGGTTAGGCCATATCCTAGGCCCCCTCTCGGATCTAAAAGCTTGTATTTGAATTGTATTTCTTCATGAAAGCTAAGTATCTTTGTTATTGTTATTTGAATCTTTGATTTGATATATTTTTACATGCAAGCAATGTCTCTTATTGATTTCTATATCCTTATTGATATGCTTGGTTGATCTTTGTTCTAGGACAAAGGGATAAACCCAATGGATCTAATGCTAGATTTGTGATGAATGAATTTATATGTGCTAGAATTGCTAGGAGGTTAGATTGTGATTGATTTATTACAGATAGCTAGGAATTTCCATTGATCTAGAGTTTGTAAGAGATTGGGCTCTAATCAATGGGAAGGTCTAGATATTCGATTTAGATTTATAATCGAGATTCACTAGGTTTGGTTTGCAAGAGATTGGACCAAAGCTAGCATTTTTATTATAAGTCTATACCCATATTCGTTTGCAAGAGATTGGACGAATACGAGCTATCACAGTCTAGATCATAACTCAAGTTTGCACGAGAGTGTGCTTGAGTTATGATTAGATGATGATGTCGATCTTAATACTAGTGGCTTAGATTAGGGTTTGCACGAGAGTGGGCTCTAATCTAGGTTGCTATAGACCTGCAATAGCGAGAGAGCGTGAGCTTGGTTCTCTATTCAGTTACAACTAGTTCACCTCAACCCAAGTCTAGTAATATTGAGATTCACGATTCATAATGATGCATGATAATCCGTAGTGGGGATTCCCTAGCTCTAGACTCTTTTATTATATTGAATTTTATCCAAGATATTTATCACTGACACCGACACCCATCACCATTGTCATTACATCACATCATAAGCATCTCCACCCATAAAACCTTAGTAGTCGAGCCAACCTACGATAGATTGGAGCCAACACCACCTCCTCGTGTTCGATACCCGCTCGCCACTACACCGTGCGCTTGCGGTAAAACTACAATTGTTTTTCGAGTGTATATCCAGGAGCGATCAAGTTTTTGGCGCCGTTGCTGGGGAGGTGTTTCCTGTTGGGTGCCAATTTGTCACAATTAGGTTGATTAGATTGCGTAAAAAAACCAAAAACAAAACAAAAAACAAACAAAAACAAACAAAAACAAACAAAAAAACAGAGAGGGAGATTTTCCCACCACATGCTATTATTATTATCTTTATCTCTCTTTGTACCACTGACGTCTTTTCCAGGTTGTTTATTTTGCTTGATCAGTTACAGTTGTTGCAGCGATGATGCTTCCAAAGAAGATGCGACTGGGTTCTATACAATCCTACATATGTCTCGCTACATTCTGTCAGGTGATTGACCGCGAGACATGCACAATCCAAGTAGGATGCACACGCTCACCTCCCAAGGGTAGGAGTGTCAAAGCAATATAATCTCGGTAAGTACGGGGTCGAATCCACAGAGACAATTCGTT
Organism: Scilla litardierei; assembly: GCA_030789695.1. Lineage (NCBI taxonomy): Eukaryota > Viridiplantae > Streptophyta > Magnoliopsida > Asparagales > Asparagaceae > Scilla > Scilla litardierei. The sequence goes on along the minus strand of CM061132.1, from coordinate 134,630,659 downwards.
TCACATTCACAATCTCGATTGGTTAAGGAAATGTCAAATATGTTGGTATGACCAACTAAACTAACAAGTATAGTGTGGAGTGTGGTGGTAAGTCGGTCGAGCCAAACCCAAGGTAGGTAGGGTGGAGACCAAAGAGTGGAGCTAGTCAAGCAAGGAGAAGTGTGTGGAGTGAGATGTCATTTGTGAATTGATTAGTAATCGGTTCATTCCAAATGAATCAACCCTCGCATCCATTTCAAGGTATGCGGGGTTGTGCACGTAGGTAATGCCCTTAAGGCACACCGCCGTTTTGCGGCCCCACCAAGGGTAATGCACGATTCATTCGTGTGTTGATTAGTGGGTTGGAATCCCTAACTTAAGCTCGTGAGTCAATCCTTGCATCCGTGTAAATAGAATGCAAGGATGGTGCACGTAGGTGTGACCCTTAATGTACACCACTGTTCTACGGTCCCTCCAAGAGTGGTGCACGACTCAATTAAACCTAGGGCGCAACTCATCAATCAACACTATTAGCACCCATTTCAAGGTATGCTAGGTCTATTAAATGCAAGAGATGAGCAATAACTGTAACGACTGGTTTTCGTGCGATTGGATTATCTATATTAAAATATATGTTTTGGTGGATTTTCTCCTCATGCGTGGTTTTCGTCTCCGTAGCTTTCATTTTCGATCGATTCGTCGTATTTTCTCGTTTCTTCCTTAGGATCGTCGATTTCGAAGTATGTCATTCGTGACGGGCTTCATAACGGTCGTATCTTACTATTAGATCAAGCCTAGGAGTCTTAGGAATCGATCCCGGGGCCCCGCGCTCCGTATCGGAACTTTTGGTGCTCATTAGCCGGTGTAAGAAGGGCCACCGACCGACTAGATGACGATCCAGTCGGTCGGCAATCCTTCTTGGACCGACTAGTTAGCTTTCTAAATTTCTCAGGAGTTACTGTTTACTCTTAGTCGGTCTAAGAACGTTCATCGACCGACTAGATGCTAAACTAGTCGGTCAGTATCTGTTCATGGACCGACTAACTCTAAATTCTATTTTCGTTCAGAAGTTACTGTTTGCACTTAGTCGGTCTGCGTTGGTCGACCGACCGACTAGTTGCCAAACTAGTCGGTCAGTGGTTGTTCTTTGACCGACTAACCAGTGTTAAAACCCTAATTTCTGGGCAGCCGCCAGCCTAACCTATTTATACCCAACCCAAACGATTTCATCTTCCTCAACACGACCCAAAACCCTAAAATCTTCCCCCTTGAGACCCCATCTTCCTCCAAGCTTCAATCCTTCATTCCAAGCCCTAAATCCATCATCCAAACCATCCATCCACTCTATCTACCTCTCATCTTCCCCAAAATCTCACCAAATCCATCAAAATCCCCAAATCCCCAAAAACCCTAGTTTCTCCAAACTTCTCCAATCTTTTCCAGATTTGATCCTAGGGTTCCCCGGAGTGTTTCTTCCGTCTCCTCTCGGTAAGAAAGCGATCTACCGTTGTTTTCTTAACCTATTTATATTTTTGTGAAACCCTAATAAATTTCATGTTGTTTGGTGTTTGTTTCCCCCATAACAGCGATTTCCCCGTAGATTAGCATCCGTGAGACGAAGTGGTCGTCATCCCCGGTGCTAGGCAAGTGAAACTTGCCACTTAGGGTTTAGGCCATGTTTCAGGCCATTTGCTTGTTGTAGGCGTAAAAGAGGCTAGGCGACGAAATGATACTCGCCTAGGCGCAAATTGGGGAACTAGCTTGACAACGAAGCTAGTTCCAACATTTAGCATGTTGCACAATTACCATGTCATGTTTACTTTCCATTAACGGTACGCAAATTACATGTCATGTCATTGCATTCTTTTGATGATCCCGTGATCGCGTAGCATCGCTACAATACTTGTGTTTCCTGGCTCGTGACCAGAAGCGAGCATAATGAGTTGCTAACCCCAACGCTCGATATATTGAATTGTGAACTAAGAATGCGAGCTCATATGCGGGGCAACCCCAGGCTCACTAGCTGAGCTCATTGTGCGGGGACCCTGGCTCCATTACGTGTGGGATGGGGTAAGGGTTAAGCGGCCATTCAACTGGGGGTCTGTTTGATCAACAACTGTAGTTGTAAGGCGTAAACTCTTTGGGGTGGGGTAGTGTTTAGGGCCGATCGGTCTGAATGTTGTACCATTCAGCGAAGGGCGTAAACATCTACAAACAACAGTGAAACGTGAATTGTGTTTAGTGCCGATCGGTCTGAATGTTATACCATTCAGCGAAGGGCATAAACACCTACGAAACAATGTGAATTGATTGAGAATGTTAGTAGCTTGGCTACTTTTGTCTTGTCCCGATAATTGTACTCTTGTACTTGTTGTTCATCATGTCTTAATTGTGCACTCATGTTATAACTGTCATGTCATGCATACTATAACTGCTAGGTTGCTAGATGCCTCACTTTCAGTTTCCTTGCCCAAGTCTTTTAGACTTGCTGACATGTGCCTCTTTACTCTTTTGGGTGACACATGTTAGATCCTGAGCCTGAGTACCTTGTTGAGGACGAGGTGTTTGCTGACGCCGAGCCCGAGCTTGTGTTTGACGGGGAGTACGTGGACACTGGGGACCAGTCCTAGTGTCTCCGTTGTGTTTTACTTTTATTAGACAGTTGTTTTGTTGTCGGTGTGTAGCACCCATACTTTGTTATGTCGTTTCTTTGTTGGCCTTGTTCTGGGCCTTTAGACTCTTTCTTTTAGCCTGGTGGCTTTTCTGGATGTTGAACTTAATTTTCTTGTTGGACGAATTATGAGATGTGATATTTTATTTCAGTCTCTCACTTTGTGTTATTATTGTTGTTCCGTTGTGGTTACAGGGACCTGCTTATATTTTATTGACGCTTATCGGGTTTGGGGCTTCACAGCTCCACTCTCGTGCGGACCTTTTCACGTCTCGCCTCCATTTTAGGGAAGCGGGTCGTGACAATAACTATTCAATCACACAAGCCCTAATTAACCCAATTCCACACACTATTGGCTCTAGGCCTTCATAATGAAAACAAGATAATAATCAATCAAAATGAGAACACAAATCTTCATTACAAGCTATTAAGGAAACAACTATCTAATGAATTTCACTTTCATTCAATAATCATTTACAAATTCATACAAATCATTTAGAAACCAATAGCTACAAAAGAGGGGAAGAAATCACCAAGAGAAACCCCAGAAAACCAAGCTTTCCCCTCTTTTGCTCCTCCTCCCAGCTTCACTAGCCTCCAATGGCCTCCAAGCCCTTGCCCTAGCTCTTGGGGAAGAAGATGGGGGTCTCAAACCCCCAATAGAACAATAAAATCACCCAGGTCGAAGTCCCTGCCGCTGGAAACGAACCCAGGCCGGAGAAATACCAAAATTCGCAGTTCGGGTCAATAATCGGGCTTGCGGGTCGGGTTTGGAGCGCCCGACCCGCCCGCAAAAGAAGATCCGCCCGCCTGCACATTTGAAGCGGAACGAGCCGCTCCACTTTCGGGCGAAGCCCGTTCCCGTTTTCGCTGGGCCGAAGAGAGAGCGCGCTTGGGCCTGTGAAACGAAACGGGTCGCTTCTGCTTCTTGAAGCGGGGCGAAGCTCGCTCGCAAGAGCGGGGCAGTGGCTCGCTATTAAATACCGCCCGCAACAGCGGGCGGTTTGGATAACAGGCGATCGGTGCCACGTGGCGCTCCGGGATCGCGCCACGTGGCGCCCCTTTAAATCCTTTTCCCTATTTAAAACCCAATTTCTCCTCCAATTAATTACAGAAAAATACCCAGAAATCCCAGAAAAATCCTAGAAAATTCTGGAAAATCCCCAAAGACTCCCAGGAGTACCTGAAAAATAGGGGAAGGAGAAATTAGTCCATATAATGATGTTTTGTGCAAAGAATGTGAATAAGCTCTAATATGGAACATAAAGTGAGTTTATACCCAAAAGAGCAAGATTAAACCTAATCCTTAGCACAAAATAGGGGTAGTTAGTGGTATAAATATACACCTTTCACCACGAATCATCAGGCTGATGGAGAATCCTTCAGGAAAGCCTTGTCCAGGTTTGAAAGAATGTTAGGAATGTTCCAGATGGAGTCAGACCATGAGTGGGATGGTTACATACTAATTGATATCTTCGCTAGAAGGCTAAAGGGACCCTCACGTGAGTTTATGAAGATGATGCAAGTGGAAAAGTTCAGTGATCTGCAGTTGGTAGCAACCTTGGAGCAAATGATAGATGATGCTCGATCTACCGGTTCGCTAACCGTTATGGTAGGTAAACCATCTGACCAAGTATTCATCGATTTCGTTATGGCTAATGTCTCTGGTGCAGGTACTATCATAGATGGAGTGTATGCATCACTTGAAGGTGATCATATCCACCTTTACACCATCAACACTCAACAAATAGAGACATCTGAGCTGCCGAAGGAGGACACATATATGGACCTATTGAGAAACATTGTCGACGTAGTTGACGCACCCCGAACTTACACCTAATTTACACCTAGCAGTGTCACAATTGCTAGGCGTAATATGGTTCCTAGGTGTCAGCCCTGGGCTCTATCCGCAAGCGGACGGTGTCAAATTATAGTATATAAGATTGTCAAATCCCACAGGGACAGTGACGGTGTATTAGAGTCTCAGATTATTTTTAGATCTCAGAATGAGATAGCAATCGGGTTGGAAAAATTGGTTGTGATGGTGTTGTTGGTTCGATAATAAAAGAAGCTAGGGCCTTAGGGATCACCGTTAAGACCGTCAGAAGTTGATGTTAGAACGAGATCTTTACGTTGCATTGGATTTATGGGGTTGATCTCTCAACTTATACCACTCTCGTGGTTTAGAACTTCGAGGTATTTCGGTGGCTTTCATTGATGCAATGGTGGTAGCCGTCAATGTAGCGATATAGTTTGTCGGTGGATCCTGTCAAGGCACAAGCTGGGTATGGTCACGAGCCTTGGTTGGATACACTAATTCCCTATTTAAATCCCAAAGATACTCCGTAAGCTCATCAATTCCACCGACCGTGGGCTTGATCTCAGTACGAGTTCTCCTAGGGATTCGGATGGATCGACCGGAATACTCCCCCTTATTTCCAATACAACATAGAGATCCAGGTCTACATCTCTTTCCTAGAGTCTTAGGCTAACCCATCAACCCTAGGGAAAACTACTCACACATGGCAATTACGACGAATAAAAATGCGATTTTTATCAAAGAAAACATTGTAGCAATTGAATCGAGAGAGAAATAAATATCTTACGTACCGAAGATGAGAAAGAACGATAGCCAATAGGGATCCAAAGAATTTCCGCAAATTCCAAGATGCAAAATATAATAAAAATATAATCTTTGGCCAAAAACGGCTCAATTCCAAAACCTAGATCTAAATCTACAATCCTCCTCCTTTTCTCTCTCCTAAGCTCCAATTAAAACATCATAATCCGCTCCCCTCTCAGTCTCCCAAGTCGCCCCATGTACATCCGTCTGGAGCCCATAAAAATAACGGAGTCTGGGCCCGCATGTCGTCGACCGAGTCAGTGATTCGGTCTAGTAGACACCCGCAAGTTTCGATCACCCAATGTATCTCCTATTGCTGGTACAATCATTGATAGTACTTTCGCAAATGCTCAGCATTCCAAGGATGGGGTAGCTCCCTGTCATCAAGTGTAGTGAGCCGATAGGTGGCCGGACCGAGAACATCGATCACCTTGTAAGTGCCTTCTCATTTCGCAGCGAGCTTTCCTTGTTTGCGAATCTCTGGAGTGAAGGTAGCCTTACGTAACACCAAGTCGCCTATACAGAAACTGTGCCCTCGTACTTTGGAGTCGAAATATCGAGCCATGCACCCATTTTTTTCAATGAGGGTCGCCAAGGCTCATTAGCGAACCTCGTTGACCAACTGTAAGTTGAGCTCGAGTCCCTATGAGTTTATCTCCTCATCGTAGTATTGGAGGCGAAGCGGTCGCTCGTTAACCTCTAATGGGATGACAGCTTCACAACCATAGGCAAGCATGAATGGTGTTCACCTGTCGAAGTTTTATGAGTCATTCTGTATGACCACAATATGCCTGGGATCTCTTCTGGCCATGTTCCCTCGAGCATGGCTATCCTCTTCCGTAGGGGTTCGAGGATGCATTTGTTAGCAGCCTCTGCTAGCCCATTGGATTGGGGATGTGCGACATAGGTGAAATATAATTTGATCTTCAACTTGAAGCAGAAATCCCTGAAGCCAGCGCTGTCAAATTACGTCCCGTTGTTTGTCACAATGGACAGAGGGATACCAAACCGACAGACAATGAATTTCCAGACGAAGCTTTTGACTTCCTTCCACGTAATTCGGGCCATGGGTTCTGCCTCGATCCACTTAGTGAAGTAGTCGATCGCCACGATAAGGAATTTTCGCTGCCTGCTTGCTTGCTTAAACGGACCAAGAATGTCCAATCCCCACTTAGCGAAGGGTACTGGACCGATGATTGGGATAAGATCAGTTGGAGGGGCTGAGCTGATCCTCGAGAACTTCTGGCAAGTCGGATATTTCCGCACATAGTCGACCACGTCCTTGAACATGGTCGGCTAGAAGTAACCTTGCCTTAGGGCCTTCAATGCTATAGCTTTTCCTCCGCAATGGTTCCCGCAATCCCCCTCGTGGATTTCCTGGATCACATAGAGTGCTTCGTGCAGGGTTAAACATTTGAGGTAGGGGAAGACGTCATACCTGGTCCATCGTCTTTTATAGAATGAACCGTCTAGCAGAACAAATTGGTAGGCCTTTCGTTCTAGCTTTTACGACTCTACCGGGTTGGTTGGCATCTCCCCCGTGTTTATATAACAGATTATAGGATCCATCCAAGAGACCCATTGGTCGATGCTTAGAAGTTCCTGTTCCAGCACGCTGGGGTGTGTCAGATGCTGCACATACACTGTTCGACCAAGTCCCACGAGTGAGGATGACGCGATCTTCAAAAGGGTGTCGGTTCGGTGATTCTTCGACCTTGGTACATGGTGGATCTCCACTCATCTAAACTTGGTGATCTCCTCTTTAGCAACCTGCATGTAGCTTTGCATTGTGTCCTCGTGGGCCTCGAAACCTCCGTTCAATTGGTGGATGATGAGATTGGAATCGTTGAGTAGCTAGACCACCTTTACTCCTAGGGCTCGAGTCAATCGGAGCTCGTTGATGGTAGCTTCATACTCTGCTCCATTATTCATGGTTTGGAAACCGAAGCGGAGAGCATACTTGAATATGTTGCCCGCTGATGTTTGGACAATTATTCCGACCCAACTTCCAGTTTGAGTGGCAGAACCGTCCACTTGTACGATCCACGTTCTCTCATCTCCAATTGTATCGGTCGACGAATTGAGACCTGTCGAGGGAGAAGAGGTAGCATTGGGGCGTATGTTAGTAACATGTACCTCTTCTGGCGGGTTGTCGTCATAAGTGAGTTCGACGATGAAGTCAGCCAGAGCTTGCCCTTTGATGGCAATCCTTGGCTTATACTGGATGTCGAATTCACTCAGCTCAACTCCCCACTTCGTTATTCTCCCCGACCGATCCAGCCTCTTCTGGGTCTGCTCCAAAGGAGTATCAGTGAGGACCAAGATGGTGTGCGCTTGGAAGTATGGTCGTAGCCTCCTCGTGGATTGGATTAGTGTAAAGGCCACCTTCTCTATTCTTGAGTAATTTATTTCTACACCCCAGAGGACTTGGCTGACATAGTAGATAGGTCGTTGCACTCCCGAGTATTCCTTGACGAGTGTCGAGCTTACGGCTTCCATGGTAGCGGCCAGATAAATGACGAGTTGGTCATCCTTATCTGGTTTGGTCAGGAGCGGTGGGCTGCGCATGTACTCTTTTAGTTTGGAGAAAGCTTTCTTGTAATCTACATCCCATTCGATGACCTTTTTGCCATCGCAGTGGATGCTATCGCCTTTTTCAATACTTTGAAGAATGGCAAAGATCTCTCGGTCGACTTAGACAAGAACCGGCCTAAGGCCGCTATTCTCCCATTCAGTCTTTGAAGTTCTCTGATGGTTGAGGGCTCCTTCATTTCCACGATCGCCGTGATTTTATCGGGATTAGCTTCAATTCCTTGATTTGTCAGCAGGAATCCGAGGAACTTTCCCATTTGAACCCTAAAAGTACACTTGGTGGGGTTCAGTCGAAGGTTGTAGCGTCGTATTTGGGCAAATGTCTCTCGGAGATCTGCAATATGATCTGTTGGCTTCTTCGACTTGACTAGCATGTCATCAACGTAGATCTCCAGATTTCGCCCGATTTGAGCCTCGAAGACTCCGTTCATCATACGCTGGTACATGGCCCATGCATTCTTTAAACCAAATGAAATTTTTGTATAACAGAAAATACCTCGATCTGTGATGAAAGAAGTCTTTTTTTCATCTTCCGATGCCATTTGGATCTGGTTATAGCCTGAGAAAGTGTCCATGAAGCTAATGAGTTCATAGCCCGAGGCATTGTCGACTAGATGGTCGATCCAGGGCATTGGTAGATATCTTTTGGACATGCTTTGTTGAGATCAGTGAATTCGACGCACATTCGCCATTTGCCGTTCGGCTTTTTCACCATCACGACATTCGAGAGCCAATCTGGGTATTTGACCTTTCAAATAAAGCCTGACTCCAGAAGTCGATCCACTTCCTTGATTGCGGCCTTCATCTTTTCGCCACCATGTTCCTTTTCTTTGCTTCATGTGTTTGGAATTCGGGTCGACTTCCATCTTATGGGTTATTACCTTGGGGTCGATGCCGGGCATATCCCTTGGGGACTAGGCAAAAATGTATGCATGCTCTCTCAAGAGAGCAATCAACTGCTCTCTTAGGTCGAAAGGGAGCATCGACCCGATGGAAACGGTCTTCCATTCTTCTTCAGAGATCTGGATGTTCTCTGTCTCTTCGACTGTCACGGATCATTGATCCTCGCCATTGGGATCGACTGGATCTGTCTGCCCCACCCTTCTCAAAGCGGTGGACAGAGAGTAACACGACTGGGCTTGCTTCTGATTTCCTCTCGCCTTCCCAACTCCCTCAGGAGTTTGGAATTTGATCATTTGATGGAAGGTTGAGACCATCGATTCTATAGCATTGAGCAGTGGTCTGCCAATGATTCTATTGTATGCTGAGTTGATCTTTACCACTATAAAGTTGGTCAGGCGAGTAACCTGTCGTGGATGCGTACCAAGGGTCATCGGTAGGGTAATGATGCCTGCTACAAGGGCAGAATGCCCGGTGAACCCTACAAGGGGTCCCAGGCAAGGTTTCAATTCCGTTGAAGACAGCCTTATTCTCTCCAATGTGGTGAAGAAAAGCACATCGCACGAACTCCCCGTGTCGATGAGCAATCTTTTTACGGTAACCTCGTTGATGGAGGCAGCGATGGCGACGACATCATCATGTGGCAGTTCTACACCATCTAGATCTTCATCTGAGAAGGATATATGAGGTGTAGAGTATCTGGGGTGCTTTCTACCCACGGATATTGTCATCAACCTTCTGGCATAAGAGCTTTGGAATGAGGTTGATAGCTCCGGGTGCGGAGGACCTCCCATTATCATGTTGAAGGAATTGATGCTGGGAAGTGCCAAGGCATCTTCGGAGGGTGGTGATGGGTAAGCCGACATAGTCGAGAGGTTTTGTTGACCGGGATGTCGACTCATGTTTTCCACAGACGGCGCCAAACTGTTAAGGCCAAAATTGACTGAAACAATCAAGATGCTGACGTGGACCCTTCATTACTGAGTTGGAGCCGTGTCAGTCGGTTGAGTGGGACCCTAGGTTAGAAGAACCAGGGTCGTTGGCAGATGGTAATCGACTTACGATGCTCGTCCGATCCTAGCAAGGATCGAGCTTCGATCGATCGTTGCTGGGAAGCTCGGATATGACCCTCCTGTAGGATCGAGACTAGAAGATCTGCACCACAAGGAAGTGTCAGGGGGTCAGAACTGGGTCCCGACCAAAATCTCCTCTGATGCTTAAGTTAGAATAGAACTTAAGAGATGGAAGGAGCTTGGAGCAGCTGAGATCGACCTGCAGAGGCTCGTCTCAGATCTGACATCACAAGATCTTTGATGGAAGAAGTGCAAGATGAAATATATAGAGTTAGAGTATCAGATCTCATACCTCGGGAGTTGGAACCTCTATACCATTGTCTTTTCAGGTCTTTATAGGCGTTGGTCCGACGATTGCGAATAAGTCTGACAATTGCGAATAACCATCCCTCAATGATTCGGGCGGGATCTTATCTGGGATTGGTGACAACGGCTGCCTATTTACTCAGTCTCATTAACTCCTCCCTGAGTATCACCAAGAGCCTAACAGTCGAGTGAGCCGTTTGATTGACTGAGTATTACTCTGCCTTAATGATGGATTGTGGGTTGCAAGCTTTAAATAGGCCGCATATATTGACACCGTTTCGTGGTCCGTACCTGCGTACCAACACCAACCAGACCTTTTGACAGGCTTTGCCTCGAATCTAGGTCAAAAATCTAAGTGACATTGTTCACGTACAAGTTCGTACAATGACCTCAAGTCTAAGGACCAACTTGCATATCATCACTGAGAGTTATCGTTGACAGAGTAGTTAATTTTAACCATATGATAACTCTCGTTGGGTCATACAGTGAACTCATTCTCCAATGAGCACATGTGTCTCATCTCCGACTTCGCCAAGTCGAACAACCATGAGATCATCGTCACCACTCCATGATGAAGACAAAGACACAATGGTCTATTCGATGTATCAATATACTTTTCTCGAAACATCTATGACCAGAAAGGGTTTTAGACTTATGCTACAAAGGTCAAGAAATTCTCCATGATCGAGATCCTCATCTCGATACTTGTTTGACCTCGCATCAAGTCTCAGGACTTTACCTAAGTTCTAATGTAGCCTACATTATTATTAACTTGGTAAATTCTTACCAAACAGCTTACTATTGAACAAGATGTTCGTATACATACATAGAGATAAATTACCTCGAGGGCATACACATCTCCCAACACTTATCGTAGCAATCTTGGTCACCGGAGAATAAGTATCAAAATAGTTTAAGCCTTTCTTTTGGGTATAACCTTTAATCACAAGTTTAGCTTTGAACTTTTCTATTGAGCCATCAGGTCTTCTCTTTTTCTTGAAGATCCATTTACTACTAATGGGTCTACTAACTTTAGGTAACTCAGTCAACTCCCAAGTTTGGTTAGAAACAATAGAATCAAGCTCTCTTTTAATAGCCTCTTTCCAGAAACTAGCGTCAATGGATCTCATTGCATCGTCATAAGTTTTTGGGTCTTCTTTTATCATAAATGCAGACATAATCTCATCACTAAGCAGATCTATACATGCATTTTCCGATAGGAAAGCTGTAATAAAGTCGGGTCCAAATATGGTTTCAGTTCTTTCCCTCCTACTCCTTCTAGGTTCATCAGTAATAGTACTAGTAAAAGTAGAACTATTTGTATGCACATCATCAGATGATGTTGAAGGAGATGGCATAGAAACATCAGTAGGCATAAGAGACATGAATCCATTTATATCATTTTTCAAAGCAAAAACGCGCTCAAAATATTCTTCATCTATAGACTCAGAAATAGAGTGATCGTTTAAAGACATGAATCTATAAGCAGGACTATGATGAGCATAACCGATAAACACAATATCGTAGGTCTTAGGTCCAATGTCAGACTTCTCAAAGTCAGGCATGTAGTGACCCTGTGCTATGAGGAACAAACACTAGGGGGAGTGAATAGTGTGTTATAGAATTATAAGGAATTTACGCCAAATAAAACCCTACTTAACCAACAATGCGGAATGAAAGAAATGATCAACAACACAAAGAACAAAGCAATGCTAACATGCAATCTACCCTGGTTCGGTGCTACCCAAGTCTCCCCGACTTGTTCCCGGTGTCCTAATCCAGCAACACCTGGATCCTCTCAGGATACTCTAGCAAACCGCTAGAGATTTCCTTTAGCCCACTTGCGGAAACTCCACAAGTGCAATCGACCTACAATCGATGTCCGTGTATCCCACAACCCGGGAACATGCAAAAACCTTAGTCCCACAACTTGGGACTAAGCACACGCTCACAAACCGAGAGTAAAACGAAATCTTGACTCCCACAACTTGGTATCAAGCCAATCCTCTCACCACCGTGAGTATACAACAATTATGAAGTATAAAGAATGAAATATAAAATTTCTTACCACAAAATCCTATGCCTTGAGAAATACTTACCAATATAGGGCAAGAATGGATTTTGAGGAAGATGAGATCACCAAACCCTAACTCCACCAAGATGAGCAGCAATAGATGGCTAGGGAGAAGTTGGTGACTTGGATTCAAGCTCTTAGCTTGAGAAGCTCACAAAGAATGTCAATCTCTCTTGAGGAATTAGGGCTCAAAGAGTAAGAGAGAGATTCTTGTGAGATGAGAGAGCTTAGAAATGAGAATGAATGGCTCTTCTCTTGGGTGTGAAAATGTCTCTTATTTCAGCCTTGAATTATAGGTTTGAAGCACTCAAACTTATATAGAGAAGAGAGAAAACGGTCACAAAAATTGTGGCATTAAATGCCCCAACGGCTCTATTTCTGAAGCAGTTAATCGGTCTAAGAAGGATCACTGACCGATTAGTTTTGCAACTAGTCGGTCGGTGAACCTTCTTGGACCGACTAGAATGAAGACATCGAAGAAAGAGAATTGCTGAAGAAGAAGAACTAGTCGGTCTAAGAAGAAACATCAACCGACTAGATTGACATCTAGTCGATTGGTGAGCCTTCTTAGACCGACTAAGAAGTTGACAGCAAAGATAGTGAGCCTTCTTGGACCTTCTTCAAGCCAATGCTTCACCTTTGTTGATCTACCAAGTCCTCCACTTGAATCAACACTTGTAGTCACTTTTGATCTTCTTGAATCTAATTGGTGACTTTATAGCTACCTGCAAACACATGAGTTAGTCACAATGATTTGTGTTTGATCATCATCAAAATCAAGGTGGAGAGTCTAATACTCAACATTCTCCCCCTTTTTGATGATGACAAACCAAATATAAACAAAATAAATAATTATGCATTAAATATACTTACTCCCCCTGCAATGATGCCAATCAAGTTAATATCAATAATCAATAGCATCATTCAGCAGTTAATAGTGTGTGTATCACAAGAGGTTGTGTACATATCGCATGAATGACCAGAAATAATATGCGTACACAATACAAATCATATAGGTGATACACATCATAAACCCGAGCATGATTACCAATATATACATAATGTAATCAATATAAACCAAGTTAATCACCAATGCTCCCCCTGAATCATATACATGAACGATCATACATAAAGTCTATATGATTCAAGTTATTGTTTAACACTCAACATTTAATAAGCACATTTAACACTCAACATTTAATAAGCACATCCTTTGTTTATTTCTCTCCCCCTTTGGCATTATCCAAAAGGCATGGGAAAAGAAACAACAAAAGCAAGAATAGAGTGGAAAACTAAAAGGTATATCTAATGTAAACTAGATAAGCTACCAATTTAAAACAAGATATCAAAATAACGATATCAATTGCAAAAGCACATGTCCAACAACAACTCAACTACCCTCAATTATCACAAGAAGATAAGCAAAAAGCATATGTGATAAGAGATTACAATAGATACTAATTGTAAAGAGTAGTGTGAGCAGTGTTAGAAAAGTAACAATTGCAAAAAAAATCATGACATCACTTGTGAAAGAAAAACAAGTGATCAAATAGTGTCAAGAACACAAACCAACTCAATTATCACAAAATTTATAACATTAAGCAAAATGTGATAGACTATCCTTGAGCAATGAGCATGACATATTATATGTACATGATTAAATACACAATGGTGGAATCAAAATCATCACAATGACATAGATCAACAATTTTAGCAAATTGAGTGCATGGAAATCAACATGGAAATGTTTAATCATGCTTTATGTTTTCATACAAACAAAGCTATCAAATCAACATAATCGTCGAGCGACGAAGTAAATATCAGATACCAATAGTGGAAATATCATTTATAAACCGAGATCTAAGTCAAACATAAAAATGCAATGATAAGCATGGAATGCCAAACATGACTATGGAAATGTTTAATCATGCGTACAAAGTTATGTTATGAAATAATAACATAAATTAAGTATAATGGCATGAGAAACCAATTGTAGGCATACCAAGTCATCTCCAAAAGTAAGCATACCAAATCTAAGTGAAGTGTGCGATGTGGGCATACACAAATATCTATATCATGCAAAAGTGTTATGCCAAAAAAGATAGAAACATCATAAAATGTATGGCATACATAATTCTAGCACACTAGGATACTAATTGAAACAATATTCAAAAGAACCATAGTACTAGCATGCATTCCAGAATAGATACTCACATAATGAGTCAAAGAAAAGCATGGAATGCCATGAGCATAAGGTAGATAAGCACTATATCACAAGCTCAAAACTAGCATCAAGCAAGAGCATGTAAAGATGATATCCAATATAAATAGTCTACCAATTGTAAAGTTGATATCAATCGTAGTCTAACAAAATATGCAAATCAGGAAAATAAAGTCAAGATCATGACATCACTTGAGAAGGAAATCAAGTGAGCAAATAAAGACATGATCTCATCCTAGCTCAATTATCACAAAGGATTTAACATGAGGCATAATGTGACAAAACATCTTTTGAGCAAAGGCATGAAAATAGTCTACGTTCAAAGTCACAAGTTAGAATATAAACAAATAAAGTTATCATGAACATCGCATGCATGCATACCAATTGTGCGAATAGAATAAAAACTTGTGTAAGCACAATATAATCGGAGGTAGCATCAAAGAAGTCATAGTGCATCAAGATATATTCATGGAAGAATATCTATGATAGAATATACAAATCATCATACACAACTTATATGATCTTGTATAGCAAAAATTATCTCTAACATATCATAAAAATGAGCTTGAGATAAGAGATAATCAATGCGAAAACTATAGCATGAAGATCACTAACCAATATGCATGAGTGTTATGTCACTTGTGAAAATATCATACATGAAAGATTTAGCTATATACATGAAAGATCTCTTGAATAAAATTATAGCTAAACAACAGTCATGAAGTAATTAAAATGACAAGTAACATACATTGATCACCCAAAATCATATCAATACATCTCATAAAGATAATCATACAAACTATAAGAGAAATATGAGATGTGTGGTGATACAATGAACAAATATGCATAAAGATCCTAAATCATTAATCTTATTCATGGCATGAAAAAGATATGAACATCAATAAGCTACTAACCAATTCATTATATGAATGTTATAGCTACCATGGTACATGAGTTGTAATAAGACATATATGACATACATGAACAAGGTAGTCACATAAACAAACAATCTTCATGAGGGTGTGACAAAAATGAGCTAATGAAGAAGTAGGCTATATTACACAAATCGAATATATTAAAATACCAATTGTAAACATGGTAGTCAAAACCAATATATTAAAATACCAATTGTATTAAACACATACTTACAACCATTTAGCTCTCCCTATTTGTGTGCATCTCCAATGCACCATCCTTTCCTTTGAATTGATCCATCATTAGTAAACCAAGGAATGTGTAGGGTAGGCATCTTGCACAATAATATGACAATTCAACAATTGGTGGTATCCAAAAACTTTTTGGATCCAATAGGTTAAGGAACAAAATCAAGTAGTCCAATAACCAATCATTTACCAATTGTAAATAACACTCATCAATAGAAATGCATGACATGCATTAATAATAGTTATTATGAACATGAAAATCATACATATCAGGAATTGACACTTCTCAGACATTAGAGGCTAGATACACATAGACTAATAATTCCTATGCATATGATTTAATCCCAGTACATTATACAAGCGATCATCATTATGAATACACACATCTAATACAATAGAGTGTGCAAGAAAGATATCACGTTCAATATGCACATGTGCACAAAATAAACATTCACGGCACATACATATTGAAGGAAGGCATGAAAAGTAATACAACAAAGAGTGTGCATGAAAAGCATAAAGTATTATTTTTCAAAACCAAATTTCTCTTTCCTTTGGCATATCAACGAGATAGGAAGGTGCAAATTGATAATAAATCACCAAGGGTTAGAGAAATCAACTAATCTATATGCACAAACATAATACGAATGAAATGCAATGACATATAGATGAACATAATATGATAGTAATCAAAACATGTCATACTCCCACACAATCATACAAACTATGCAAACTTGGGAGTAGAGGACGAACTCACATATATAAATGGGTACTAAAAGTAATCATACACGCATGGTACCCAAGCAATGAAGTGCAATATGAGTGAGTACGCAAGGTGGAAATTAAATAAAGACTGAGTTTGACTTATATATATATAGTCGCATGAGAATATGTCATTCCTAATATACGATTCTATATGTGTGTTCATACCATGCCTAGAAACATTCTTAGGAATCCAAAAGATAGTGATTTGGGATTCTTAAGAAGAGGTTGCGAAGAGGCATGAGTAGGAAGTTGGGATGCACGCTTGTGAAGTGGAATATAAATATTAGCGTGTCCCGTGCATGAAACATGCAAATGAGCATTAGTTATAACATGAAAATTTTTAAGCCACATGTTATAAATAATCCTCGAATAAACATATGAGTAAGGATTATGAATACACAATGCACATCAGTCAAGAATTTGACACACGTGAAATACATAGACATGAATGACACATAATATGCAAACATAGGATATGCATGAGATAGTCTCAAATACAAAGTGACATCTACATGCATTCAACACACATGGATACCAAATGTAAGAATATACTTACAACATTAAGCTCCCCCTACTTTGGTGCATCACTTAAGCACCATCAACTCCATTTGAATAAAAATCTTTGCAAATCAAGAAGTAGGTAGGGTTGGTATCCCAATGTGGATTAAACCTAGAAAACATAATTTTGGTATCCAAAAATCTTTTTGGATCCTATGGGTTAGGCAACAAATTTAAAATACTAAATTCAAATAAGTGTAACCAATATCTTAATGTAATCATGTCACTAGATAAATATCTTAACCATATACATGCATGTACCAAATGTACCAAACGTGAACATGTATATTACACCAAAAGCATGACATGCATCACATGCAACAAAACATAAATATGAACCAAAGCATGTGTTGCATAAAAATATTAAATATTTTAGACATGAAAATCATAAACACAATGATTTACTAATAACCATGCAATGGAAATCAAATTCAATATGAATTTACGTTTCAAACAAACATGAGCATCTAAGACAAAAATGCAAACAAAATAATAAACCAATTCTTAACACAAATGCTTTGTTACCCATAACATGAAAATAAACTTATGGTACCAAGCAAAGAAGGGTCAACGGAAACTAACCCTTTGGAAGCCACGTCCAAGAGGACCATGATTTCCCAACATAATCATCATTCAAAATAATATCATTAATATACGATTGCACATACATATCCTTAGCATGATTGCTAGTGTTCTTCGGACCCCAAATAGTATATGTTTTGGGTATCCTCTTCCTAGTGGTTGCATGCACAAAAGGTTGATCTCTACGTGGTGCATGTGGCCTAGGAACATGAGATCTAGCAAGAGCATGAGGAAATGTGTATGGAATATTGTGTTGTGCAAAAGCATGATGATGAGCATTTGATCCAAGGTGTGGTGTAGCATACATACGTGAATGAATATGAGGTGTGTATGCATGAAGATGATCATGAGAATAAGCATGCACAGGTGGATGTGATGTGTGATCATAAGCATGTGAAGGTGCATGAGCATGAGTACGTGCATGAGAGTGTCTCAAATGAGTGTTTGCACGTGCTCGTGGGTGTGAAACATAAAAACCATCATTCGTAGAAATGTGAGGAGTGGATGCATTCCTACGTGTATTGGTGTATATGAAAGCATGTCCCTTCCTTTGATGTCCACCCTTGGTGGGTTTCTTTGCAAAGGAGGGAGGAATAGGAGTGGTGTTTTCCTTAGTAGTAGAACTACCCAAGTTGTTATAGACACCACTCGTGGATGCACCGGAGGATGGCCTCACAAAATCTATAGTTACTTCACTATAGGAGGTGCGTGCATTGGATGCACTTGCCTTAGAATAACCAAGGCCAACACGATGGTTTACCGGTAGTTGATTCTTTAGCAAATCATCCAAATTGTCCTTTCCTTTGTTGAATCTCTCAACAATGGAGGACATGAGCTCATATTTCTTCGAACTTGAAGAAATAGTAGCATTCAAGGTGGATGCAAGTGTGGTGAGCTCGTGCACTTGGGATTTGAGATCCTTATTCTCAATGCCTAAACAAGTGTTTTGAGATTGAAGATTTTCAATCTCAAGATCGTTAATATCCACAATGGAAACACGATCAAGTTGAGATTTGAGGGACTCCACCTCATTTCTCAACATGCCATTTTGAGTAAGCAAACTTGCTTTCTCAATAGCGAGTGTCTCAACAATTGTGTCATTGTTAGAGGTGCTACATGAAGATGTGTTAGTGAGACTAGCAATCTTATTCTTAGCATCACAATATTTATGCGTAAGCTTTTGATATTTATCAACTAATTGTTCAAAAGCAATTTTAAGATCATCTATTGTTACCTCTTCATTGTAGCTATCACTTTCACTTGAATCACTTGATTCGTCACTAGATTGACCCATAGTGGCATCCTCTCGTCCCATCAACCCCATGAATGAATCTCTTTCATCATTGGAGGAAGAACACTCCGAGGTGGACTCTTCTTGCTCCGCTAGCATGTGCCATATTTGATATGCCGTTGTTGCCTTGGACACACACATAAGAATGTCATAAGATAAAAAATCAAGTAAGATATCCATTACCTCTACATGTTTCTTCATCAATTCTTTTTGCTCATTTGTCCACTTATGTACGAAAGTGGTAGGTGCGCGAAAGGGCTTCTCCACAAGCTTCCAATAATCCTCATCGATGGATTGAATATATGCCTTCATCTTTACACTCCAAATTTGATAGTTGGGCCCAATGAGATATTGTGGAAAAAGGGTTCGTGTGTTGTTGTTGTTGGTTGCCATAGCTATTACCTTGCTCCGATACCAATTGTAGTGACCCTGTGCTATGAGGAACAAACACTAGAGTGGGGGTGAATAGTGTTTTATAGAATTATAAGGAATTTACGCCAAATAAAACCTTACTTAACCAACAAATGCGGAATGAAAGAAATGATCAACAAAACAAAGAACAAAGCAATGCTAACATGCAATCTACCCTGGTTCGGTGCCACCCAAGTCTCCCCGACTTGTTCCCGGTGCCCTAATCCAACAACACCCGGATCCTCTCCGGATACTCTAGCAAACCGCTAGAGATTTCCTTTAGCCCACTTGCGGAAACCCCACAAGTGCAATCGACCTACAATCGATGTCCATGTATCCCACAACCCGGGAACACGCAAAAACCTTAGTCCCACAACTTGGGACTAAGCACACTCTCACAAACCGAGAGTAAAACGAAATCTTGACTCCCACAACTTGGGATCAAGCCAATCCTCTCACCACCGTGAGTATACAACAATTATGAAGTATAAAGAATGAAATATAAAACTTCTTATCACAAAATCCTATGCCTTGAGAAATACTTACCAATATAGGGCAAGAATGGATTTTGAGGAAGATGAGATCACCAAACCATAGCTCCACCAAGATGAGCAGCAATAGATGGCTAGGGAGAAGTTGGTGACTTGGATTCAAGCTCTTAGCTTGAGAAGCTCACAAAGAATGTGAATCTCTCTTGAGGAATTAGGGCTCAAAGAGTAAGAGAGAGATTCTTGTGAGAAGAGAGATCTTAGAAATGAGAATGAATGGCTCTTCTCTTGGGTCTGAAAATGTCTCTTATTTTAGCCTTGGATTATAGGTTTGAAGCACTCAAACTTATATAGAGAAGAGAGAAAACGGTCACAAAAATCGTGGCATTAAATGCCCCAACGGCTCTATTTCTGAAGCAGTTAATCGGTCTAAGAAGGATCACTGATCGATTAGTTTTGCAACTAGTCGGTCGGTGAACCTTCTTGGACCGACTAGAATGAAGACAACGAAGAAAGAGAATTGCTGAAGAAGAAGAACTAGTCGGTCTAAGAAGAAACATCAACCGACTAGATTGACATCTAGTCGGTCGGTGAGCCTTCTTGGACCGACTAAGAAATTGACAGCAAAAATAGTGAAATCCAGAAGACGAAGAACTAGTCGGTCTAAGAAAAAACATCAACCGACTAGTTTGACAACTAGTCGGTCGGTGAGCCTTCTTATACCGACTAATTAGTCAACAGTAAAGAAGTCGAATTTCACTTAGGAGAACTAGTCGGTCTGAGAAGGATTCCCAACCGACTAGTTGGACAACTAGTCGATCGGTGAGCCTTCTTGGACCGACTAATTGATCAACTAATAGTATTGAAATGATTAGGATAACTAGTCGGTCTACGAAGGATCTCCAACCGACTAGATCGTCATCTAGTCGGTCGGTGAACCTTCTTGGACCGACTAATTGATCAATAGTGAATGGGCTGAGATTAGCAATGATATCTAGTCGGTTCAAGAAGACTTTCCAACCGACTAGATCGTCATCTAGTCGGTTGGTTCTTCTACTTGAACCAACTAAGATGAATACGAAGCCGTGAAAAAAACGATAAGCTTCGGGAAACATTTTAATGGCTTCTAAGGAAATCCTAGAGATTAGATATGATAAAAATGAAGATATCTAGGCAAGTACTACTCAAGGCTTAACATTCTACTAAACCAAAGCTAGAAGACATAAAAGTAAACACGACAAACCGTCTTCGAAGCTTCAACATGAAGATTCTGAATCCCTCGACTTCAATAATACTCCTTGAGCTTCAACGAAGCTTCAGGCACACGATCACACGTTCTGAGGAAGTCTTGGGACGTCGCTTGAGATGAACAAAGTACTTTGGCGATGATCTCCATAATCCTTCATGGTCTTGAGTCTTTTAGTTGAATGACTTGAATATCTTCAACGTCATAGTCTTCGAAGCTTTTGACTCGACCATTCCTATCTTCTCTTTGGATTGAATCTCCATTCATTTGTTGATGCCATTGGCTTGAGGTTTGAGGTAGTCTTTGAGTTCTTCAAGCCAATGCTTCACCTTTGTTGATTTACCAAGTCCTCCACTTGAATCAACACTTGTAGTCACTTTTGATCTTCTTGAATCTAATTGGTGACTTTATAGCTAACTGCAAACACATGAGTTAGTCACAATGATTTGTGTTTGATCATCATCAAAATCAAGGTGGAGAGTCTAATACTCAACAAGGTAGACCTACCTTATCCAAACACCCACACACTCTAAAAAAATCCAGGTTATGGGTATAACATTTCTATATCTCATAAGGTGTCTTATCTAGTTTCTTACGGGGTACACGATTAAGAACATGATAGGCTGAAAGAACAGCTTCCCCCCCCACATATCATCAGACATCTCTGAACTCAAAAGCATATCATTCATCATTTCCTTCAAGGTTCTGTTCTTACGTTCAGCTATACCATTTTGGTGTGGTAAGTAAGGGGCATTAAACTCATGTATAATCCCATTCCTCTAACAGTA
This sequence comes from Scilla litardierei, assembly GCA_030789695.1. Taxonomy (NCBI): domain Eukaryota; kingdom Viridiplantae; phylum Streptophyta; class Magnoliopsida; order Asparagales; family Asparagaceae; genus Scilla; species Scilla litardierei. The sequence goes on along the minus strand of CM061132.1, from coordinate 134,608,928 downwards.
GCACTTTAAGGTATTAGTACTATATTTTCCACCTCTGTCAGACCTAACTCTCCTGATTTTCTTATTAAGTTGGTTTTCTTCTTCGGCCTTGTATTTAATAAACATATCTTTTGCTTCACCTTTAGTTCTAAGAAGGTACACCCTAGTGATCCTAGAGTAATCATCAACAAAGGTGATATAGTAATGTTTTCCTCATTTGCTCCTGGTATATGTGAAGTTAGCTAAGTCCGTGTGAATTAGTTCGAGAAGGTCTTATTGCCCAGTAGAGACAGGTTTACATGGTTTTTAGTGAACTTAGCTTCTACACAACCATGGCATTTAGAGAACTCTATTGAGCTTACTGCAGTATTAGGGCCAAGTTCCTTGTCTTTTTAATAAATACAATATTGACATGCCCTAGTCGGCCATGCCATAAATATAAAGACTCAGCAATATAAACAGAAACATTTTTATTCAAAATTTCAGAAGCAATATTAAGAATAAATAGACCCTCAATCAGATATCACTTTCCTATAAAGTCACCACTGCGAGTGATTACAACCTTGTCAGCCTCAAGACAAGTTTCAGTTCAGCTTTATTCAGTAAGGCATCGGACACGAGGTTGAAGTGAAGGGATGTACAAGACATTGTTGAGGGATATGGTCTTTCTTGAAGTGAGTTTCAGCATGATTGTACCTCTACCAGCAACTCCAGCTACAGTTGAGTTTCCCATGAAGACGCATTCTGTATCATCAGTGTCTTTGAAGTCATGAAACAACTCCTTGTTGGCATAGAGATGCCTTGTAGTGCCAGTGTCCATCACCTAATCAATGTTGTTGGCCACCAGGTTTGCTTCAACGACTACAACAGTAGTGAATTCATCCTGTTCAGCAAGATTAGCTTGAGCAGCAGCATTTCCACCTTGTTTCTGGAGCATCTTCTGGGGTCCTTGACGTTGAGTGCATTGATAGGCCTTATGGCCAGGCTTGTCGTAGACATAGCACACCACGTTTGTCTTATGGATCTTGCCTTCTGGTTTGGTGAACCTTCCTTGATTTTTATTTTGTCCTTGGTTAAAGTTCTTATTCCATTTGCCTTTGAACATGTTTGTGTTGAAAGGACTAGCAGATTCAACTGTATGAGTCTTTATAGAATTGACAGGAAGAGAATCAGGCTTATCTTTGAGGTGATTAGCCTCTTCAGTTCTCATGTGACTGATAAGTTCCTTCAACGATAGATCATTCTTCTTGTGTTTGAGGTGATTCATGTATTCATTCCATGATGGTGGGAACCTCTCCAATAGCACGTTCGCTTGAAATACTTCGCATATCTTCATGCAGTCATTAAGGACATCAGCATACAGGTTCCCATAGATATGAACTTGCTCCATTATAGGTTTATCATCTATCATCTATCTGGGAATTTAGCCATTTTCCAACAACATACTTCTTTTTCCCTTCATCATTTGCACCATATTTCTTCTCTAGAGAATCCCAGATAAACTTTGAAGATTTAAGAACCATAAATAAATTAACCAGAGAGTTTTTCATATGCTTAAGAAGGTGGCATCCAACATTTTTATTATCCATCTCATATTTCTTAATCTCTTCTTCATTAGACTTGGTAGCAGTAACAACAACAGTGGTGGTAGTGATGTTTTCGACAGAAGAAATAACAGAAGGACAGTCAGTGAACAAGACATAGTCGATTTCTAGTTGTTCAAAGAATATAAGAAGTTTTTGAGACCGTCTTTTCTAATTGTTACCATCGAGTGGTTCCAATTTGGAAAGATCAAGAATGGATTTGTTTGCGATGATATCCATAGTATAATACCTGATTAATTGCTTTCAAATTGTAGGAAAAAAGAGGTAAAATACTGTGGCTATACGAGAAGGAACAGAGAAACAACATACTTATCAGAAGAATTTCAAAGCTGTGTCATGGGAGGAACACTGACTTGAAAGCAATTGCGGCTCGACCTCAGTGGTAATTGATTAGGGTTCAATACTGTATATTTTACTTATCATTAGATGACATTTTGTGCATAATTTGTGTTCATTTTGGCTCCGATAGGCGCATTTTGATGATATCACTTAATATTGGAGCTTACCATTTTTATATGCTTAAAACATAACTTTTACAGCTTATTAGCATCTTCATCTTGGTCTCCTATTATTTTTCAGTTGAATTTCGTGAAGTCCCGATTCCAACGCATATTTTTCCAGAATTTTTGGATGTCGGAGCAATTTACTGTATTTTTCGGAGCAATTTACTGTATTTTTTAGAAGACATGGTGACGATGCTGAAAATTTCTGGGTTAGAAAGTCTGCTTTTCCCCTCTTGTACAGAATTCTGCTATCATTCCAGTGTATATTCTGGTCTAGTGATATTTTTCTGTTGCTGTATACTTTGTTACGGTTCCATCGCCGCCTGGAACACGTCATTCCGAGGTCGGAAGATTTTTCTAGAATGTTCGCAAAACAGGGTGACGGTACTGAAAATTTCTGCAGATTTGCCCCTCTTGTGAAGAATTCTGCTATCATTCCAGTGCATATTCCAGCCAAGTGGTATTTTTTGTTATAGTACACTTTGTTACCGTTCCATCGCCGCCTGGAACACGTCAATCCGAGGTCGGATGATTTTTCTAGAATTTTCGCAAGACAGTGTGACGGTGCTGAAAATTTCTGCAAATTTGGGCATTAGTTCGGGTTTGGGCCAGAATCCGACCCGTTTGACTTAAAAATAGACCCGATAAGCTGTGTTTGAGTTATATGGCGAATTTGGGGGGTTTTCAGCCCTAATCTTGATTTTTTCTGAAATGAGGGGAGCTTCGAGGCCATGTGGATGATGGAGAAGCTTTGAGGAGGTGCTCAAGTGTGAGAGAAGCTACATTGATAAGAGATTGGTGATATCTTTCCTCTCCCTCTTGTGTATTTTGCATTTCTCATTTTGTATTGAACTTTGGATGAATTTGTCTATGAATCTCATCTTGTTTAGTATGATTGAGTAGTGTGATTGGTGTGGGTTGTGATTTATTATGATGGGTTGTTAATCTTAGTTCTCAATACCTCTTGCCCATTATATTGTTGATGTTGAATGATTTATTATGGCACATTTTAATTGGCTAAGACCCAAGTGGGCACTCTTTGAGAAGATACCATGTTTAAATTTGATTAGTGCCATGATGATGCATCCATCCTTATTGCAATTTATTATGTTCTTGAATGCTAAATTTTCCGATTGAGTTTTCCTTAGCTGGATGATCAATTGAGTTATATGCGGGTATTTAGAGCTTGATTAACACCAATCTTAGTCAACCCACAACCCATGCTCTCCTCCTATCGATCCTAACTCTCCTTTGGTTCTCTAACCCTACTTATGTTGGCTAGAATTATAGATTCAACACAAATTTTCACACTAATCCACCGTTAGTTGAGGTTGTTGTATCACGCTATTATCTCTCTTTATCGATCAATTTTACGAGTATAGAACGACTTGTCCCTGTGATCCGACCCAGTACTCACCGGTTATTATTTTATTGCATTGACGCTCCTACGCTTGGGAGTGTAAGGCGTGCCTTTGCGTGTTTTATGGTTCAATCAATTAGCGCCGTTGCAGGGGACAACGGTTTCTATTATTAGCATTTTTTTGATTGATTTTGAAAGTTTTAGTTTGATACTTCTATCTCTTAGTGTGAGTCTTTTCGATTCTTCATCTTTCACTATTGTTCATCCTTATTTATTTTACACTTTTTGAGTCTTTTTTATTGTTGTTTTTGTTTTTTTCAAACATGGCAAGTACTTCAAACTCTCTTGGGTTTGACATGTGGGTGACCAAATCCCTACCGAGATTCCTTGGTAAGGATGCGGAGAGCCCTTACCTACATATAAAGAAGTTTGAGATTGCTTACAAGCTTCATTTTGATGGGAACACGTGTGTAGAAAAGTTTTATCTTAAATTCTTTCCATATTCTTTGGATGGTAGTGCATTAAAATGGTTTAAAGTTTATATCCCACATCTTATTCCATCTTGGCCTGTACTAAAGCAAAAAATTTGTATGAAGTTTTTTCCATCTTACGGGACCAAAACATGGCAAGGCAGAATGGTGAACTTTGCTCAGTGCATCGGTGAGACATTTTTTCAGGCTTGGATGCGTTTTTCAAAGTTAGTGTACGGTTATCCACATCATGGATTCGACATGGTGCGTCTTCTTGGATTCTTCTTGGAGGGTCTGCTTCCGGAGATGCAGGATTTTGTGGATTTGTTGGACAACAGCCACTTTTTGGACATGGATGAGAATGCGGCTTGGCGTTATTTGGAGTCCTATAAGGAGGAAGATCACACATTGGTTGTGACTCCAAATGAGCCAAGCCATGAAGTTTTGGTCCACCAAGCACCGAATGAAGAAGTTTATGTGGATCTCACCCCACCGGTAGTTGAAGAATTGAGTGCCCTATGCCAAGTAGTATTTGAGGAACCAAGTGTTGGCATGGAGGAGTTGGTTGAGCCGATGGAGGAAATTATTTTGACGGCATCTCCTATTTCTGCTGGGCCGTGTCCATTAGTTGTCGAGGAATTGGTTATTGACATGGTGGAGATAGAGGAGCCGATCGCGCGCACTCTTGGGAGCAAAGTAGGCGAGAAGGATTGTACTTGTATTAATGAGCCCGAAGAAGATGTAAGCGAGGATGAGTTTATACCACATGCTATCATGGATCCCGCGCTTCCTTCTACTTCAGTGGTTTCTATGGAGATATCTCTTCCTCCTCCGATTGATATTGAATGCTGCATGGACGAGTTTCAAACCACATCATATTCAACCATTCAGGGAGTTTTCTCACACATCCATCATACTTCTCATTCAGTATTTTCTATTGATGATTATGTGTGGATGTCTTTTTTTAGGAATGTGTCCCCATCTCTTTCTTACACAGCCTGTCTCCTTCCTTATTTATGTACATACCTTAAGGAGATGCTTGGGGTTGTGTACATGGCCGCCATTGCCACGTTCGGCCAGGAGCATTGGCGGAGGAAATAAATGGAGCGTTGGAACAATTGCCACAGCCGATGAAAATTTTGGATCCCCCATTTGCCACGGTGTGTTCTTTCCAATAGTATAAATAAATAAATGTTTTATTTTAGTGTTTTCGTATGCTTTTCTTTTCTTTTTTAGGATCTTTTACCGAGATCTAATACTCTCCCAACATTGAGGACAATGTTTATTTTAAGTTGGGGGGAGAGTGTTAGAATATTTAGGATTGTTAGGATTTTGAGTTTAGCCTAATTTTTGTTTGAGATACCTTCATTTTGCCATCACACATTGCTCTTTATTGCATATCATAGTTTTTCTCCTTGTCCCTATGCCGCTAGCTCTATGCGTAGTTCCTACATGCTTAATGCCATGCAATTTTTTCGGATTATTATTTTGGTATCAACTTCTTCGATGTTTGATTGGCACGTTGTAATTTCTTTTCCATTTTGGAGTCAAATGCTAATATGTCATGTATGAAGCTATTTTATACGTCGTGATATCTCTTTAAAATAATTTGAAAATAGCTTATGTAAGTGATTGCATGATTTAGGATGAATGGCTTAGTTTTTAATTGGATTGGGTGTGGCCATATGGTGTCATGTTTTGTTTGTCTCTTAAGGAGTGGGTGAATGAGTTGATAATTCATGTTTAGAAGGAGAAAGAGAGTTAATATAAGCGAATGGTTTTTCTAATCAAAATGAGTAGCCGGTGCCCCACGAAACATTGGGGAGGACGCCAAAGATGAGATTTAGGGGATCATTCCATCCCTTTGCCTATATAGCGTTATCATGCGTATGCAAAAGGGAGCGGTGTTTGCATTTCATAGCGTTATCGCGTGCATGCAAAACATAAACATCCAAAAAAAACAAAAAAAAAGTAGGAAAAAGAAACGAAAAGAAAAATGAATGAATAAATGAAAGAATAAGCAACATGAGTGATGCAATCTCATCTCCCACCACTTAGAGGAATTTCTTTTGTTTTGGCCATTTTCATGAAAATTAGAAACTTATTACCTTACTACCTTACTACCTTACTTAGAAACTTATATACCAAAGAATGCGATACGGTGCTTATTACCTTACTTTTCTTTGAATTGGATTGGGGAGATTGTCATTTGTTATTTACTTTCATACATTGTGTATATTGGCTTTGAAATCATTTGGAAATACCATTTGGAGTATGCCATGAGGATATTGTGAGTTTGCTGCATGTTTTCATTTCAATCCGAATTTATCACATATTTTGCTAGGGACTAGCAAAAAGCTAGTTGGAGGGTGTGATTAGGGTTCAATATTGTATATTTTACCTCTCATTAGATGGCATTTTGTGCATAATTTGTGTTCATTTTGGCTCCGATACGCGCATTTTGATGATATCACTTAATATTGGAACTTAGCGTTTTTATATGCTCAAAACATTATTTTTACAGCTTATTAGCATCTTCATCTTGGTCTCCTATTATTTTTCAGTTGAATTTTGTGAAGTTTTGATTCTAACGCATATTTTTCCAGAATTTTTGGAGGTCGGAGCAATTTACTGTATTTTTTGGAAGACAGTGTGACGGTGCTGAAAATTTCTGAGCTAGAAAGTCTGCTTTTCCCCTATTGTGCAGAATTCTGCTATCATTTCAGTGTATATTCCGGCCTAGTGATATTTTTTTATTGTTGTACACTTTGTTATGGTTCCATCGTTGCCTGGAACACGTCATTCCAAGGTCGGATGATATTTTTAGAATTTTCGCAAGACAGGGTGACGGTGCTGAAAATTTCTGCAGATTTGCCCCTCTTGTGAAGAATTTTGCTATCATTCCAGTGCATATTCCGGCCAAGTGATATTTTTTTGTTATAGTACACTTTGTTACGGTTCCATCGTGGCCTGGAACACGTCAATCCGAGGTCGGATGATTTTTCTAGAATTTTCGCAAGACAGGATGACGGTGCTGAAAATTTCTGCAGATTTGGGCATTAGTTCGGGTTTGGGCCAGAATCCGACCCGTTGGACTTAAAAACAGACCCGATAAGTTGTGTTTGAGTTATATTACGAATTTAGGAGAAAATTGGCTAAATAACATGGATGAACCATCACTTTTAATTTCTACCACCCTATTTAAAAACTTTGCTAGAATACAATACCGCCTAAAAAAGACTAAAATACCCTCGTTCGTTCCCAAAAATTAAAACCTGTCTGCAGTGAGCGTATATTGGCATATATTGGCGCATATTGGCGCATATCTACGTCAATGCCAAACTCCGACCACCCTGCTTCAAAGCCCGTCCGCAGCTGCCCTCCGACGTTCACAGAGAAGCCAGACGCCGCTGCAACGCGCCGACGTTGACAACAACATGCCGCACCCCACCTTGCAGCGGCGTCTGGCTTCTCCATGGACGTCGGAGGGCAGCTGCAGACGGTCTTTGAAGTGGGGTGGTCGGATTTCGGCATCGACGTAGATATGCGCCAATATGCGCCAATATACGCCAATATACGCTCACTGCGGACGGGTTTTAATTTTTGGGAACGAATGGAGGTATTTTAGTCTTTTTTAGGGGGTGTGGTATTCTAGTAAAGTTTTTAAATGGGGTGGTAGAAATTAAACGTGGTGGTTGACCCATGGTATTTAGCCAATTTTCTCCGAATTTAGGGGGTTTTCAGCCCCAATCTTGATTTTTTCTGAAATGAGGGGAGATTGGAGGCCATGGGGATGATGTAGAAGCTTTGAGGAGGTGCTCAAGTGTGAGAGAAGCTACATTGATGAGAGATTGGTGATATCTTTCCGCTCCCTCTTGTGAATTTTGCATTTCTCATTTTGTATTGAATTTTGGATGAATTTGTTTATGAATCTCATCTTGTTTAGTATGATTGAGTAGTGTGATCGGTGTGGTTATGATTTATTATGATGGGTTCTTAATCTTAGTTCTCAATGCCTCTTGCCCATTATATTATTGATGTTGGATGAATTATTAGGGCACATTTTAATTGGCTAAGACCCAAGTTGGCACTCTTTGAGAAGAGACCATATTTAAATTTGATTAGTGCCATGATGATGCATCCATCCTTATTGCAATTTATTGTGTTCTTGAATGCTAAATTTTCCGATTGAGTTTCCTTAGCCGGATGATCAATTGAGTTATATGCGGGTATTTCGAGCTTGATTAACACCAATCTTAGTGAACCCACAACCCATGCTCTCCTCCTAGCTATCCTAACTCTCCTTTGTTTCTCTAACCCTACTTATGTTGGTTAGAATTATAGATTCAACACAAATTTTCCCATTAATCCACCGTTAGTTGAAGTTGTTGTATCACGCTATTATCTCTCTTTATCGATCAATTTTGCAAGTATAGAACGACTTATCCCTGTGATCTGAACCGATACTCACCAATTATATTTTATTGCATTGACGCTCCTACGATTGGGAGTGGAAGGCGTGCCTTTGCGCGTTTTCCGGTTCAATCAATTGGCGCCGTTGCCGGGGATAACGGTTTCTATTATTAGCATTTTTGATTGATTTTGAAAGTTTTAGTGTGCTACTTCTATCTCTTAGTGTGAGTCTTTTCGATTCTTCATCTTTCATTTATTGTTTATCCTTATTTATTTTACCCTTTTTGAGTCTTTTTATTGTTGTTTTTGTTTTTTTTCAAACATGGCAAGTAGTTCAAACTCTCTTGGATTGACATGTGGGTGACCAAGTCCCTACCGAGATTCCTTGGTAAGGATGCGGAGAGCCTTTACCTACATATTAAGAAGTTTGAGATTGCTTACAAGCTTCATTTTGATGGGAACACGTGTGCAGAAAAGTTTTATCTTAAATTCTTTCCCTATTCTTTGGATGGTAGTGCATTAAAATGGTTTAAAGTATATATCTCACATCTTATTCCATCTTGGCCTGTACTAAAGCAAAAAATTTGTATGAAGTTTTTTCCATCTTACAGGACCAAAACGTGACAAGGAAGAATGGTGAACTTTGCTCAGCACATCGGTGTGACATTTTTTCAGGCTTGGACGCATTTTTCAGAGTTAGTGTACGGTTGTCCACATCATGGATTTGACAGGGTGCATCTTTTTGGATTCTTCTTGGAGGGTCTGCTTCCGGAGATGCATGATTTTGTGGATTTGTTGGACAACGGCCACTTTTTGGACATGGATGAGAATGCGGCTTGGCGTTATTTGGAGTCCTACAAGGAGGAAGATCACACATTGGTTGTGACTCCAAATGAGCCAAGCCATGAAGTTTTGGTCCACCAAGCACTGATGAAGAAGTTTGTGTGGATCTCACCCCACCGGTAGTTGAAGAATTGAGTGCCCCATGCCAAGTAGTATTTGCGGACCAAGTGTTGGCATGGAGGAGTTGGTTGAGCCGATGGAGGAAATTATTTTGACGACATCTCCTATTTCTGCTGGGCCGTGTCAATTAGTTGTTGAGGAATTGGTTATTGACATGGTGGAGATAGAGGAGCCGATCGCGCGCACTCTTGGAAGCAAAGTGGGCAAGGAGGATTGTACTTGTATTGATGAGCCCGAAGAAGATGCAAGCGAGGATGAGTTTATACCACACGCTATCATGGATCCCGAGCTTCCCTCTACTTCAGTGGTTTCTATGGAGATATCTCTTCCTCCTTCGATTGATACTGAATGCCGCGGGGACGAGCTTCAAACCACATCATATTCAACCATTCAGGGAGTTTTCTCATACATCCATCATACTTCTCATTCCGTATTTTCTATTGATGATTATGTGTGGATGTCTTTTTTAGGAATGTGTCCCCATCTCTTTCTTACACAACCCGTCTCCTTCCTTATATATGTACATACCTTAAGGAGATGCTTGGGGTTGTGTATGTGGCCGACATTGCCTTCGGACGAGGAGCATTGGCGGAGGAAATAAAAGGAGTGTTGGAACAATTGCTACAGCCGATGGAAATTTTGGATCCGCCATTAGCCACGGTGTGTTCTTTCCAATAGTGTAAATAAATAAATGTTTTATTTTAGTATTTTCGTATGCTTTTCTTTTCTTTTTTAGGATCTTTTGCCGAGATCTGATACTCTCCCAACATTGAGGACAATGTTTATTTTAAGTTGGGGAAGAGTGTTAGAATCTTTAGGATTGTTAGGATTTTGAGTTTAGCCTAATTTTTTTTTGAGATACCTTCATTTTGCCATCACCCATTGCTCTTTATTGCATATCATAGTTTTCCTCCTTGTCCCTATGCCGCTAGCTCTATGCGTAGTTCCTACATGCTTAATGCCATGCAAATTTTTCGGATTATTATTTTGGTATCAACTTCTTCGATGTTTGATTGGCACGTTTTAATTTCTTTTCCATTTTGAAGTCAAATGCTAATATGTCATGTATGAAGCTATTTTATACGTCATGATATCTCGTTAAAATAATTTGGAAATAGTTTAGTGTAAGTGATTGCATGATTTGTGATGAATGACTTAGTTTTTAATTGGATTGGGTGTGGCCATATGGTGTCATGTTTTGTTTTCCTCTTAAGGAGTGGGTGGATGAGTTGATAATTCATGTTTGGAAGGGGAAAGAGAGTTAATATAAGCGAATGATTTTTCTAATCAAATTGAGTAGCCGGTGCCCCACAAAACATTGGGGAGGACGCCAAAGATGAGATTTAGGGGATCATTTCATCCCTTTGCCTATATAGCGTTATCGCATGTATGCAAAAGTGAGCGATGTTTGCATTTCATAGCGTTATCGCGTGCATGCAAAACATAAACATCAAAAAAACAAAAAAAAAGAAGGAAAAAGAAAAGAAAAGAAAAATGAATGAATAAATGAAAGAATAAGCAACATGAGTGATGCAATCTCATCTTCCACCACTTAAAGGAATTTCTTTTGTTTTGGCCATTTTCATGAAAATTAGAAACTTTGCCATTTGTGATATATCCCAAAGAATGCGATACAGTGCTTATTATCTTACTTTTCTTTGAATTGGATTGAGGAGATTATCATTTGTTATTTACTTTCATACATTGTGTATATTGGCTTTGAAATCATTTGGAAATACCATTTGGAGTATGCCATGAGGATATTGTGAGTTTGGTGCATGTTTTCATTTCAATCCGAATTTATCGCATATTTTGCTAGGGACTAGCAAAAAGCTAGTTGGGGTGTGTGATTAGGGTTCAATATTGTATATTTTACCTCTCATTAGATGGTATTTTGTGCATAATTTGTGTTCATTTTGGCTCCGGTACGCGCATTTTGATGATATCACTTAATATTGGAGCTTACCGTTTTTATATGCTTAAAACATAATTTTTACAACTTATTAACATCTTCATCTTGGTCTCCTATTATTTTTCAGTTGAATTTCGTGAAGTCCCGATTTCAACGAATATTTTTCCAGAATTTTTGGAGGTCGGAGCAATTTACTGTATTTTTTAGAAGACAGGGTGACGGTGTTGAAAATTTCTGGGCTAGAAAGTCTGCTTTTCCCCTCTTGTGCAGAATTCTGCTATCATTCCACTGTATATTCAGGCATAGTGATATTTTTCTATTGTTGTATACTTTGTTATGGTTCCATCGCTGCCTGGAACACGTCATTCCGAGGTCGGATGATTTTCTAGAATTTTCGCAAGACAGGGTGACGGTGCTGAAAATTTCTGCAGATTTGCCACTCTTGTGAAGAATTCTGCTATCATTCCAGTGCATATTCCGGCCAAGTGATATTTTTTTGTTATAGTACACTTTGTTACGGTTCCAGTGCTGCCTGGAACACGTCAATCCGAGGTCGGATGATTTTTCTAGAATTTTCGCAAGACAAGGTGACGATGGTGAAAATTTTTGCAGATTTGGGCATTAGTTCGGGTTTGGGCCAGAATCCGATCCGTTTGACTTAAAAACAGACCCGTTAATCTGTGTTTGAGTTATATTGCGAATTTGGGGGGTTTTCAGCCCTAATCTTGATTTTTCTGAATTGGAGGCCATGGGGATGATGGAGAAGCTTTGAGGAGGTGCTCAAGTGTGAGGGAAGCTTCATTGATGAGAGATTGGTGATATCTTTTCTCTCCCTCTTGTGTATTTTACATTTCTCATTTTGTATTGAACTTTGGATGAATTTGTCTCTATGAATCTCATCTCGTTTAGTGTGATTGAGTAGTGTGATTGGTGTGGGTTGTGATTTATTATGATGGGTTGTTAATCTTAGTTCTCAATGCCTCTTGTCCATTATATTGTTGATGTTGGATGAATTATTAGGGCACATTTTAATTGGCTAAGACCCAAGTGGGCACTCTTTGAGAAGAGACCATGTTTAAATTTGATTAGTGCCATGATGATGCATCCATCCTTATTGCAATTTATTGTGTTCTTGAATGCTAATTTTTCGATTGAGTTTCCTTAGCCGGATGATCAATTGAGTTATAGCGGGTATTTAGAGCTTGATTAACACCAATCTTAGTGAACCCACAACCCATGCTCTCCTCATTGCTATCCTAACTCTCCTTTGGTTCTCTAACCCTAGTTATGTTGGTTAGAATTATAGATTCAACACAAATTTTCCTACTAATCCACAGTTAGTTGAGGTTATTGTATCACACTATTATATCCCTTTATCGATCAATTTTGCTAGTATAGAACGACTTGTCCCTGTGATCCGACCCGGTACTCACCGGTTATATTTTATTGCATTGACGCTCCTACGCTTGGGAGTGGATGGCGTGCCTTTGCCCGTTTTCCGGTTCAATCAGTAATCGATAGCACCGGTTGCTCCCCAAGGTTAACACAGCAGACTCTATACGCGTCCACTCGAGGTTAGACGTTTTGGAGTTTGCACATGACAGATTTACCCATGAGCGAGAGAGAAGAAATATGGAATGAAGAATGAAGAAGAATTCTTTCTGCGTGATCATTCTTGAGGAATGAAGAAGGGATATAAATACGAATTCAAAGTAGCTGTTATAGAATTTCAAATGGCCAAATAATAATCGAGTATTAAATAATAATCGCGTATTAACGAGAGGCTTTGAATGCTGCTAAGGCTGCATCAATTAACTAGCCATTTCCAATGTTTAGAATCTGAGACATCAATGAGCTAGGTCCAAAAAAGGAAACACATGACGTCCAAAAAAGGAAAGTCACGCGTGCCACGTATACGGCACTGCACAGCAGGCAGGCGCGTGTGGTGGACCCATACTCATGTAAGTCCACTCCCCTTCACAAAAGAGTCATAACCCTTGGGGCACATCCCCAAGTCTCAACAAATCTAATATACTTCTCCAAGGCAAATTTCCCAAGTAATGTGGATTTTGATCATCATCTCCTTGAAAACTGGGAGATCGTTGGTACCTAGCTGTGTTGTTCTCATGTATGGTACACGCTGTTTTTGTCCTTGTCCACTTATCAACTAGTTTGTGGGGACTTAGAGTGTTCAGTTATGAGTGACGGCACGTGTACCCTCTCTTTGTTCTCATGCGATCTAAGTCCCCCCCACCCCCCAATATTCTAGTTATAATTGTCTTTCGATTTCGCAGTTATATATGAAGAATCCTTGCATTCCAAAAAAATATTTAAGTAGGGAACCTCTCCCCAGCTACAACTAGAACTTTGAACCTCAAATTTCTGAATAACTAGTGGAGAAATTAACATTGTCACTAATGGCAAACAAAAAACATCTGAACATCTAATAACTAAGAGATATAATTGATATTAATCACTGGATCTGATTCTCAATGTTCTACATTTGATTCCAGAAATTCATATTATTAGAAGTTAGATTCACATTTTGGTCAAGCAAACTCCACATAACGTCCACATCGAACAACCCTAGAAGCACAGCCTCTTCCTGCATGCCCCTCGTGAAATCAACCCCTTGAAGTAGCAGCCGGTGAGCTCCTTGACCAACTCGTCAACCAAGTCCCCAAATATCCCCCTCTCGAGCCCCACCGCAACCCTCCCAAGCTCCCGTCTCTGCTCCCCCACCCCGTCCGCCAACACACTGTCCACACTGGCCACCAGCGCGTGGCTCCTCCTCCCCTCCCACCGCCTCCATCGCCGGCCGCCCTCGGCCACCTGCGGCAATCTCTCGATGGTGATCTGATGTAAAATGGAGGGGCGACCCTGTTTGATTTCTGGCTGTTTCTCGTGATCACTCTCTCCTGAACCTCACACATCATATAATAATTAGCATCAACATTAGGAATCTAATGAACAAATGATATGTATTATTAGTTGATTACCATTGTAAGCAGTCTTGGATCGCTCTGAACGATACGTGGGAGACGAGATTGGCTGCAGGACTGAAACCGGGCTCGGCTGTTCTCCGTTGGGACTGCCCACGCTCTTCACGGCACTCTCCATGCTCGAATCGCAGTCCTCAACATTATCCCTCTTCAGGTCGAGACTCACGACGGCCTCCACCGTCTTCCTCCTCTTGTCGGCCGTCCGCGCCGCGTCGATGATCCTCTTCAGCGACTTCAGATCCTCGTCGCACTTCTCCAGCGCCCCTAGAAGCTTCCTCCTCTTCTCCACCGCTGGGTCCGGTGAGCCCACCGGAATTTCGTCCAGCCCCATCAGCCGCACCACCAGCGGAGAGGGTCGGCGGGGGCTGTCGAGCGAGAGGTCTGTCGAGCTCGACCTCCGGATCTCGGACGGCAGCGTCGGGCTGCGCTGCACCTCGCAGGATCGACGCCGCCGGCCTTCTTTAAGGCAGAACGTTTTGTTCGGTATTATAGCGGCAGTCAGCTGCAATATTGTCGACTCGTCGCATTTTTGCGGCAGTGTCGCAGCTCTATTCTCCGGCGGCGGCGGCGGCATTTCTTTGGGTGGGGAGATTAATACTGGTTTCTTCCTTCTTCCAGCTGGAAGAAATTAGAAATTGCTGTTAATAAACTGGAAATTATTTAAATGCATGAGTAGGTACTTCCAATTGGACATGTCTAAAACTTATCTCTACAATTCCTTCGTTAACTCATGAGCAATGGATGCATGGAAGGAGGTAGGGTACCTGAGGAGAGACGTTTACGAGAGTGGCTGTGGTGGTGGCGAGAAAGGAAGTGGAAGATGCCGGACATGCATCCGACGCCGCTCCCGCCGCGGCCGCTGCCGTCGGCTGCACGCACCATCTCCCGGCGAGACAACGAAGGCATCAGCATCATCTTCATCTTCTTCCTGCCTTCCATGTGCCGTTCCTCTCTTAGCACCGGCTCTCTCCTCTCCCTCTCAGTCTCAGCTCTCCTTTATTCATCATTGGTAGTGTGAGCTGATTAAAGGGAGAGGAGTGGGGTAAAGCAAAAGGAGAAAC
The DNA here is from genome assembly GCA_030789695.1 of Scilla litardierei. Lineage (NCBI taxonomy): Eukaryota > Viridiplantae > Streptophyta > Magnoliopsida > Asparagales > Asparagaceae > Scilla > Scilla litardierei. The sequence goes on along the minus strand of CM061132.1, from coordinate 134,593,661 downwards.
TAAAAGAGCAGGCGACCGTTTCTTGATCAGCAGCAGCAGGAGCAGGAACAGGGGGGGCTACATGCACCCAAAATGGGTAATAAAGAAGGGGGGTTAACCACTAAAAGATGCGAGGGACTAGTCCACGCTAGCTGACACCGAGAAGATCCTCCCCCTCAAATTAACACAGCAGAAAACACTAGAAATTGTATCCACTGTGCATTAAGTTAAAGAGGGAGAGATGCAGGCCGGACGGCAGTGATGTTGTCTGGGCCCACCAAACAATGATGGGATCCCCCCCAATCCTAAGCTTGTGACAGGCGCACCCCACGCTAAAGTATCGGCCATTAAAATTTGCTAAAATTAATTAACAATTAAATTCGGAATATAAACAAAAAGCAATGCTCACAAGGTTAGAGGCGGCCTCGGCCATCGTTGTACGAAAAGAACACCACCATAATGATCTTTAAGAAAAGCAATCGGCAAAGTTAATTATAATCGACAACCGAAGCAACATCTGGATTGTTAACACTGACTGTAACCAAGCATCGTGACTGCTCTTGGAACCGAAAAAGGTTCCAAACAAAAGCTGCAAATGGGCAATTGGAGCTGGTTAGCCTCTGGCACGATTGTTGGCCAACACCAACCAATTAGCAAGCTTGGCAAATAGTGGCCCGACTCCAAGGCAAAGAATTGTTGTATCTTTCTATTCTTGTCATTAGAATTCTTGTAAATGCATTGATGATGTCACGCACGCACGCACACATGAAACCATATGTTATCGTTTAGAATTTGATTGATGATAATAAAAAAACATAGGTTTCATATACCAAAAACCATGTATCTGAAAAGTCGTCGACTTTCCATTGAACTAGAGTCGAATTCTGCTCTAAGATTTTTGAGTAGCCCTCCGGGAACGATGCCTCCTATAGTTCCAAGAGCAGACAACTAAGACAAGAGTCGAGTTCCAAGACTATATGAGTCGACTCCTACCCTGCTGGCGGCCCCCCCGACAGTCATATTTCTTTGTCTTTAGAGCGAGTGGGGAGGGGCCTTTTGGGATTGTAACGACCGGTATTTTTATGCCTGTTTGATTTTGGTGTGACCGTATTTTATTTTTTAGTAGTCCGAGTATGTATTTTTATTTTCATCCGTGAGTTCTATCTCTGCGAATCGACGCAAGCGCGTTCCTATTTCTATTTTCGCCATAGCCTAATTACTATTACCCCTTAAACTAATTATTTCCCTACCCAATAGTGTCGGCAGCCCCTCTCCTTTCCATCTATCGACAACCACCCTTCAACCCCCCATTATATGCCTCCATAGCAGGTGATATCCAAAGTTTACGGATCTCAACTTCCCCCTCTTCAATTGCAATGCCAGCAAACACAACCCATCGTCCCCAACCTCCCCATTTATTATCTCAATTATTCTCAAATCCCCATTTACATTTTCTTCATAGCCCTAACACTCTTCATCTTCATCATCCCACTCCTTCAACCAAACAGCTAACAAATCAACCCAAATTCCTTCATCCCAACCATCAAACAACCAAAGCAAATCAGGAATCGAGGATGAAAATCTGAAATTGGAAGTGGGAATCAACCCTACAACAACCAAATCCTCCATTTCTCCCCTTCCCCTCCTCCTGTTTTGCGTATCGCCAGCCTCCCAAGGCGTGCCGCCCATCCTCCCAGGTCGCCGCCCCCTCGCACGCCGACGCCGCCCTAGCCGTCCGGCCCCCGTGCGCCCTAGCCGCCGTGTGCCGCCCCAAGCAGTCGCGCCCCTTGCCGGCCGCCACTCCCTACCCACCGTACGCCCCTCTGCAATAAAAAAAGAAGAGAAACGAAGAACAGAACGTGAGAGAGAGGTAAGAAGATTATATAAAAAGTTATATATATATATATATATTAGTTATGTAAAGGTGTTGAGTATTGATTCCCCGGATTTGGTTTTGATGATGAACAAACATAAATATCGTAAACTAATTCTCTTTGAGCGCAGTTATGGAGATCGTCGCCAAATTACTTCGTACATCTCAAGCGACGCCCCAAGACTTCTTAAAGCGCGTGATCGTGTGTCTGAAGCTTCGTTGAAGCTCAAGGAGTTATTAATGAAGTCAAGGGATTCGGGTTGAAGCTTTGAAGACGGTTCGTCATGTTTATTTTATTGTCTTCTAGCTTCATCGTATAGAATGTTAAGCCTTGAGTATGATTTACTTAACAATCTTCATAACGCTCATATCTTAGATCTAGGATTGCCTTAGAAGCCATTAGAAACTTTCCCGAAGCTTATCGCTTCATTTCACGGCTTCTTATGCATCTTAGTTGGTTCAAGAAGAAGAACCAACCAACTAGATGACAATCTAGTCGGTTGGAAATCCTTCTTGAACCGACTAGTTCTCCTAGTTCAACTCAGCATATACACTGTTGACAAGTTAGTTGGTCAAAGAAGAATCACCGACCGACTAGTTGTCAAACTAGTCGGTTGGTGTCTCATCTCAGACCGACTAGTTTTCCTTGTGAAATTCAGCTCATTTACTGTTGATCTATTAGTAGGTCTAAGAAGGTTCACCGACCGACTAGTTGTCAAACTAGTCGGTTGGTGTTTCTTCTTAGACCGACTAGTTCTATCTCTTGATTTCACTATCTTTGCTGTCAACCATCTAGTCGGTCCAAGAAGGTTCATCGATCGACTAGTTGCAAAATTAATCGATCAGTGATCCTTCTTAGACCGATTAAGCAGCTTCAGAAATAGATCCGTTGGGCATTTAATGCCACGATTTTTGCTGAACTCTTCTCTCTCTCTCCTATATAAACTTGATGAGCTTCAAGCTAGCATTCAAGGCTGCCATTATTGAGATTTAGAGAATCAAAGAGAAGAGCATTAAACTCTCATTTCTAAGCTCTCTCACTTCACAAGAATCTCTCCCTTACTCTTTGAGCCCTAATTCCTCAAGAGAGATTCTCATTCATTGTAAGCTACTCAAGCTAAGAGCTTGAATCCAAGTCACCAACTTCACGCTAGCCATCTATTGCTGTTCATCTTAGTGGAGCTAGGGTTTGGTGCTAACTTCTTCCTCAAAATCCCTTCTTGCCCTAAACCAGTAAGTATTTCTCAAGGCATATGGTTTTGTGGTAAGGGTTTTATATTTCATCTTTCATTTGATATTTCAGTTTATCTCTCGGTTTGTGAGAGAAGATCGTGATCCCGGTTTGTGAGAGTCACGTTTCGATCATTGTATGATTTGATCTTGTAGTAGTTTCTACAAGAATTTCATAGTGCAAATTTGAGTTAGAGGATTCTAACTCAAGTAGCCGGAGGGGATCCGGGTGTCTGGGATGTAGGATCACGGGGAACAAGTCGGGGAGACTTGGGTGGATCCGAACCCGTTACATCGCTTGTTTGCGTTGGATTTTTCTTGTTGTCAATTTTCATTCCGCATTGTTGGTTGTGTTTGCACAATAATTAGAAATTATACTCTTGATTATTTTAAAGTACTATTCACCCCCCTCTAGTACTTGTGCAGTAGCTATCAGAGCATTACATTTGGTATCAGAGCATTACATTTGGTATCAGAGCCGTCAGGAAGCTCGTATTGCACGATGTGAGGAGATGCTTGCTCGCATCTGTGATCATTTGGGCATTGAGGTTCATCCTACACTTTCTGACGAGGAAGCCATGGATGCTGCTGAGGATGAGGAGCTTGCTGCTTCTCCAGTTCGTGCCCCCGAGGGTACTTCTATTGGCACTTCTTCTGCTCGTGCTCCCGAGAGCACTCCTACTGCCACCATCCCTTCGGTGGACACTCCAGTCGTTCCAGAGACCACCACTTCATCTGCACAGCCTGCTGCTGGTGTTGATCCTACCTCCGCCTCCTGAGCCTTCGTTGGAGCACTCTCCACTGAGCATTTGGATGATTTATCTTGTTGTGAGAGAGTGGGGTTAGGATAGATGGGTGGATGTATTTTTGTATGTTTTGTGTGACATTTGATGTTGTATGATGTGCACCTATCTGCTGATGGTTAATGTTTTGTTGGCTGGATGTATACTTTTTGTTGTGTTCATACACACACACACACACACACACACACACACACATCGTGTTACCATTCGTTTCTGTGTGCACCTTGTATTTATGTCTCTGATGTTTACTTCGTCGCTCGACGATTATATTGATTAAATAGCTTTGTTTGTATGAAAACATAGAATTGTTTTACATGCACTCAATTCTCTAAAAATGTTGATATTGGAGAGTATGTTCTTTTACTCCATACGTGAATTTGATTTTGTGTTTTGATGATTTCTCTTTTCGACTATGGTCGCATTGGCACGCTTTGTAATTCTTCGATATTTTTTCCTTGGTGTCATTTGGACCGTTGTCGTATTTTTCGACTCTCTTGTTTAGATTTTTTTAGCCATGGTTGTTATCGTTGATCTCCTCCCGCTCTTTTTGCTAATGCCAAAGGGGGATAGAATTAATAATGACTTTGTGCTAACTGATAATTTAAAGCAATTTACCGTGAATCTAATTTCATATGTTAGATTCAGGGGGAGTGAAGATATAAAAATGGATTCTGATCCTATATTTCAATAATTGGATCATGTTTTATACTTTCTCGTCTGCTTGACGCTTATGTTTATTATTTAATACGGAACTAACGAGTCATCAATACATGGGGAGTAAGTAAATTTCATTTGTATCATTATTATTGATTTATATTTATGTTATTTTGTCATCACCAAAAAGGGGGAGAATGTTGAGTATTGATTCCCCGGATTTGGTTTTGATGATGAACAAACATAAATATCGTGCACTAATTCTCTTTGAGCGCAGTTATGGAGATCGTCGCCAAATTACTTCGTACATCTCAAGCGACGCCCCAAGACTTCTTAAAGCACATGATCGTGTGCCTGAAGCTTCGTTGAAGCTCAAGGAGTTATTAATGAAGTCAAGGGATTCGGGTTGAAGCTTTGAAGACGGTTCGTCATGTTTATTTTATTGTCTTCTAGCTTCATCGTATAGAATGTTAAGCCTTGAGTAGGACTTACTTAACAATCTTCATAACGCTCATATCTTAGATCTAGGATTGCCTTAGAAGCCATTAGAAACTTTCTCGAAGCTTATCGCTTCATTTCAAGGCTTCTTATGCATCTTAGTTGGTTCAAGAAGAAGAACCAACCGACTAGATGACAATCTAGTCGGTTGGAAATCCTTCTTGAACTGACTAGTTCTCCTAGTTCAACTCAGCATATACACTGTTGACAAGTTAGTCGGTCAAAGAAGAATCACCGACCGACTAGTTGTCAAACTAGTCGGTTGGTGTCTCGTCTCAGACCGACTAGTTTTCCTTGTGAAATTCAGCTCATTTACTGTTGATCTATTAGTCGGTCCAAGAAGGTTCACCGACCGACTAGTTGTCAAACTAGTCGGTTGGTGTTTCTTCTTAGACCGACTAGTTCTATCTCTTGATTTCACTATCTTTGCTGTCAACCATCTAGTCGGTCCAAGAAGGTTCACCGACCGACTAGTTGCAAAACTAACCGGTCAGTGATCCTTCTTAGACCGATTAAGCAGCTTCAGAAATAGATCCATTAGGCATTTAATGCCACCATTTTTGCTGAACTCTTCTCTATCTCCTATATAAACTTGATGAGCTTCAAGTTAGCATTCAAGGTTGCCATTATTGAGATTTAGAGAATCAAAGAGAAGAGCATTAAACTCTCATTTCTAAGCTCTCTCACTTCACAAGAATCTCTCCCTCACTCTTTGAGCCCTAATTCCTCAAGAGAGATTCTCATTCATTGTGAGATACTCAAGCTAAGAGCTTGAATCCAAGTCACCAACTTCACGCTAGCCATCTATTGATGTTCATCTTGGTGGAGCTAGGGTTTGGTGCTAACTTCTTCCTCAAAATCCCTTCTTGCCCTAAATCAGTAAGTATTTCTCAAGGCATATGGTTTTGTGGTAAGTGTTTTATATTTCATCTTTCATTTGATATTTCAGTTTATCTCTCAGTTTGTGAGAGAAGATCGTGATCCCGGTTTGTGAGAGTCACGTTTCGATCATTGTATGATTTGATCTTGTAGTAGTTTCTACAAGAATTTCATAGTGCAAATTTGAGTTAGAGGATTCTAACTCAAGTAGCCAGAGGGGATCTGGGTGTCTGGGACGTAGGATCACTGGGAACACGTCGGAGAGACTTGGGTGGATCTGAACCCGTTACATCGCTTGTTTGCGTTGGATTTTTCTTGTTGTCAATTTTCATTCTGCATTGTTGGTTGTGTTTGCACAATAATTAGGAATTATACTCTTGATTATTTTAAAGTACTATTCATCCACTCTCTAGTACTTGTGTAGTAGCTATCAGGGCATTACAAAAGGTAAGTTATATTTTTATATTAAGTTAAGTTATATAAGGTATTTTAGTAAGTTAAGTTAATTAGTTATATAAGTTAGTTTAGTTATTAAGTTAAGTTAATTTGTTAAATAAGTTTAAGTTAGGTTAAAGTTAATATATAAAGTTTTTAATATTAGTTATTATATAAAGTTTTATTATTAGTTTTGTGTAGCTAACTTATCTTGTAACGCATGTGAACCAGGTATCCCTACCGCTAATCAAAACGTGCCTTTCACTACAAGACGAATCGGTAACTCTTCGTATTCTTGCCATGAGCTTTAAAACAAAAACAAATGCATGCAAAAATTAGTTTCCTTTCATTAGCAGTTGATCGATTGAACAATTAACTAATCTTGACAATCTGCACAGTATCGTGGAAGCTTGATCGTTTGAACAGTGTCGTAAAAATGTGTAACTCTAGATAAATGATTCCCAAATTGCAAATACGGTAACACCACAGACACTGGGTTTGGGGTAACTTATAATAGCGAGAGTGTGGGATCGACTAGTCTAGGCCTTGTTGTCACCGTGCGGGTTCTAGCAATCCATCACAGTAGCCGGTGACAAATTAACAGATCACAGATTCTTGAACAATATTCATAGCATGGTTCGCCTGGGTAGCACCGGTGGCAAGAGGTGTACTCTTGGTTGCTTATTGTACCCCGCATTATAAGTCACGATCTAGGTACGACACCGTTAGACTCTCGTAATATGTGCTCTTTTAATAATGTACATTTAATTGCTGGAAATTGCCGATAGTTGTAAAACTGCAAGTTACATTTCTGCTCTATTTTTCGTACCATTATTGCTCGCACTTTACTTCTCTTCTCTTTAGACTGCCATGCTTGCACTATGTATTAATCTCCATGCTTAGTGATACTTTGAGTTACGTCTGATCCTGGCGACCCTTTCTCTTTATGGTGGACCCACCATATATCTCGCAGGTTGAAGAGTTTATACTAGAGCCTATAGACGCTGAGTTTGTTGTTGAGTTTGACCAGCAGGACGCTGGGTATTGAGAGTGAGTGTGAGAGGTTTACTTTGTTGTTTTCAGAGTGGCTTGGTGCATTATTTGTTTTCAGTTGTATTTCCTTTCTTGTACGCTGCTGGGTTGTAATAAGGTTGTATACCATTTTCATGTATGAGTATTTTGTCGTATTTCTGCAACACCTGTATTGACTTCATTGGTGCCTAGCAGGACTTGTGCTTAACGGGTCCCGAGAATGGGTCGTTACAAGTTTGGTGGCCCAGACAAGTCCGCGCTAAATACCACATGAACAGTACAGGAAGTTCAGAATATGCTGTATAAAATACTCAATAGAACTGATCAAACCTTATGGAACGCATGTAAGCAATAGAAAGGAACACTTCAGGAAGCGAGGACAATGCTTTTGGATCCGGGATTAATCACCTGAGTGGGGGTACCAACCAGAATGATGCTAGTAATGGACCCACCAACGGTCCAGACGCAACAGCATTCCCGACTGCACCATTGTCTGCAGAAGATTGCATGCGGGGGCATGTATGCCCTTCATCAGCAGCTTGGACAGGCTTTGGGACATGCTTTGCTTAGAGAGCAAAAAGCTGACCCGAGTGCTTATCACTTTCGAGGGATGAGACCGAAGACCTTCACATGAACTGAGAACCATCTTCAGGTGAAAGAATGGCTCAGAAGCATCACTGATGATCTGAGGGCATCTCAGATTCGAGAAGAAGCAAGGGTGGCTACCGCCAAGAGGCAACTAACTGATGGTGCTCGAGACTGGTGGCAGACGGTAGAAGACCACTTGGGATTGCCTATTTCGTGGTATGACTTCTCCAGTACCTTCAACACCCAGTACTTTCCTCCACAGGCAAGGATCATGACGAGGAAGAAGTTCATCAGCCTGAAGCAGGGTTCGATGAATGTGGATCAGTATGACGATGAGTTCTCCAGGCTCAGCAGGTTTGCCCCAGAGATGGTTACAAATGCATTGACTCGAGCCCAACAGTTCCAGCAGGGGCTCAACATTGAGATTCGAAGGAAGATGGTCGCTACTAATCCGACCACACATGCTGCAGTTCTGACCATTGCTCGTAACCATTAGATGGTCGAAGAGGAAGCAAAAGAAGAGCTTAGTCTGGTAGCATCTGCGAGGTCCCCACTGACCTATGCTGGGCCAAGCAAGTGACCCCAGATGCATCGCCCTATTCAACAGACTCGATTTACGAGGCCAGGACAACAGCAGTAGGCCCTTCCGGTCTGCCACTTTTGTGGGAAGCCTGGACACAACAAATTTTTAGGCCTTTGTCTAGTTTGTGGAGAGCCTGGACACGTGGCTAGGAATTGCCCGCATCATAAGCCACATGCTCCAGCTCCAGCTCCTCGTGTTGCCCCGACTGGAAACGCTCTACAGCGTCCACCTCTACCTCTACAGCAGAGGGTGTTTCAGCAAGTAAGGCAACCACCACCGAGACGTCAGGCTTACATCATGACCGTCGAAGAGGCCGAGGCCACCGGTGAGGTGATCACAGGTATAATTCTTGCATAGTTAGTATTCATTTCTTTCATTAGCATTGGTTGCTTAGATTAGTGTTTGTAACCTAGGTGTCGTGCTAGTAGCATGGAAACCCACCCTCTCCTTGTTTGACTTGGGAGCATCACACTGCTTCTTGTCAAGTCGATTCGTTCGCACCCACACCGTTCCTGTCAAAACTTTATCCACCGATTGGAACGTCAACACGGGTGGCTGAGTGATAAAGGCAACCAGTGGGTATCCTCAATGCCCCGTGGTAATTTGTGGACGAGCGTTATTCGCTGACTTCATGATGTATATCCCGAACTTTGATGTTGTATTCGGGATGGATTGGTTGGAAACTTTTCATGCCACCATCGACTGTTGTCGAAGGCGGGTAGACTTCGACATTTCCTGATCATCCGAAGTTCGAGTTCATTAGTGGGAGCAGATCTATAGGCTCGGTGAAGTACAAAGCCAGGTAGGATGAACTATTCCATTTAAAGGCATTAACCTCACATGACTAAATGAACTTATAAGGCCTTTGTTCTTCGAAACCCTTACCCCCATAAGGTAGGATGAACTAACAAGGCATTTGTCCTCCAAAGCCCCTACACCACGAGGCAGGATGAACACGTAAGGCCTCAAAGGACTTTATCAATTTCATTCCTAAGGCAAAAGCATCTTTAAACCATCTTATTTGGTATGAATTACCAAATTTATTAAGTATAAAGTGCACTTACCCCCCTATTATAGGAAACATACAGCATCAACGAAGTTTGCCAATGAAAGTCAAAAAAAAAAACATCTTTATCAGCTTGCATTCATATTCATCTGGTTTCACCCTTAAAAGAAGATAACCACCATTACAACCACTTAGGTTTTGCATAACTCAAGCATAATTCACAAAAGTCATGTTTTAACACAAGATACCATTCATTCCATTACACACTACAGTTCACTTTTCATTTCATGTTACAGTTACAGGTCACTTTTCATCCCACATTACAGCCTTTTGTTTATTGCATTCTTCATTTTCTACTTCAATGCTGCACTAGTTTTTTTGTAATTTCTCGCTTATCAACTACAGAATGTCATTTTTTCCCTTCAAAGTTGCAATTTCATTTGCATGCTTCGCCCTGCCATGCCATGTCGCAGAACTCTATTCCCCCAATCTAATGTTTGTAATAGCCATGCTCACCTTGCATATGACTGCAACATCTACTATTTGATTAGATGCGCCGACTCTTGATAGGAGCTCTCAATCATCTCTTAAAATCGCTTCATTGCCCTCTTTGACGCCCAAGTTAGTAGTTTTTAACCACAACAAGAGCGGAGTCCTATCGCTAGAGGTGCTCGAATATGCCATAATAGGGGTCTACCAAATACTGAGCAATCTGGAACAAGATGTTTAGTGAGTCCTTTCCATGGTGAAAAAACTAGAAATATAGAGCAGAAGCCCCTACTAAGATTACGATAGGAGAAGTCAGAAGACAGGTTCCCCAAAAAAAACAAGAGGATGCATGTAGATCTCCTGTTGCGATGCCATATGTCCATGTTGTAGAAGTTTGCAATGAGTAATTTGGTATGTATGTCGAGTTGGGGTTTATACGCGGTGAGTAATTTGGCATATGCGCCGGGTAACTTTTCGCTATTTTTCAAAAAAATAATAATAATAGAAGAATGATATGTTCTCAAAGAAACTGCCGTTTTTCTTTCCCATCACTAAATCTCGTTCAGTCTTTCAGCCATTCCATTGTTCACGCCACTGCCACGTGAAAACCGATCAGAGGGGGACAAATGTTTAAGTAGCTTTATTGGGGTATGGGCTCCTTTATCCAGAAGAGCACAAGTGAAAAAACAAAGGCAAGCAGCAGCGCTGGCGCAAAGCCTACAGCAAGAGGAGGAGGACGGAAAGCGTGAGGAGACATTAACAACGAATGATTCATTGCACCACCACCCCCCACAGCCGAGCATCGCCATGGAGTACCGGCGCGCAGTGGGTGTGACTGTTGGCATCACTTCTTTACTTTTTTTATTGCCCTCTCTTTTGTATGTATTTACATGCAGCTTTCTTTTTGATGAGACTCACGTGACATGTTACCCCTTTAGACCACGATACACAAGACAGCATACGAAAAAAAAAAATAAAGGGATCAAGAAGCACAGCAAGATACACAAGAGTTTATAATGGTTCGGCCTATTAGACGCATACATCCAGCAATCCGATGTAAACGGTTCCACTATGATCAATGATGCAAATATATCAACCCCCTTTCTTCGTCTTCCTTTAATACTAGAGATATGGCTTCAAGCAAGACAATCTAACCCTACATCTATCCTCAAGCCCTCACAATCTCTCACTCAAGTGGGAATCCTTGATAATAGAGCTCTTAGAAGAAATAGGCTTTTTTGTGCAAGCGCTGTTAAAGGGGGGCCTTTAATAGCGCTTGCACAAACAATCGCTGTTAAAGGCCCCCCTTTAACAGCGCTTGCACAAACAAGCGCTGTTAAAGGCCCCCCTTTAACAGCGCTTGTTTGTGCAAGCGCTGTTAAAGGGGGGCCTTTAACAGCGCTTGTTTGTGCAAGCGCTATTAAAGGCCCCCCTTTAACAGCGCTTGTTTGTGCAAGCGCTGTTAAAGGTGGGCCTTTAACAGCGCTTGTTTGTGCAAGCGCTGTTAAAGGTGGGCCTTTAACAGCGCTTGTACTAAAGAAGCGTTGTTAAAGGTCACAGATAGACATCGCTTGTTTCAATTCATTTTATTGTTTCTTCCTGCGTTTTATATTTAAATAGATCCATTTAATATTCAAAATGCTTAAATAAACCACCAATAACATTAAATTACAAGAAACAATCATTATAAGAAACAATTAAATTAAATTGCTTTTATTCAACAATCACATAAATTAGACAATGTGCATTGATATTGGAAGATGATCTGTAATACAAATAATAAACATTATCACTTATAAAACTTAACAGTCATTATCCATTTAATATCCATTAAATCACTCCGAAGAATACATTTCACGACCAATTACATTGCAACTTCTGCAATTTCTGATTCTAAAACAACTCCCCAATGCATTTCCCCCTTTTCGGATGGCTGGATGAGCTGGCGTGGGAGCACGGACCCAAAGGCTCGCCAGGAGTACTCAGCAATTTTTATATATCCACTTATTGTCTCTATACATCAAAATCAATCCGCACCTCTGGTGGAGCAAGCGCAGGAGATTCCACAAAGTGAAGGTTTTGATCCCTGCAATACCATTTCAAGTAAATACAAATCAATAAAAATAATATTACACAAAAGCATTTTTGATCGTCACCAAGTTAAATCTCAATTTGTTAATAATAATAAAGATCAATAAAAAGCAAGTTTGGAAGGTTTTCTAATGATCTACTAGACCATGTCATGGTATTTGTGGTATCAGAGTCACTTTCCATCTTAAATAGCAAAATTCAGATACTGCATGAGGTGACCATACATATTTCACCAAGAAGAATCCATCAAGTCCGCTATTACAAGGAATATGGTCCAATTACAACCAACGGGAGCCATCATGCTAAGATGTATACAAATACTATGAATATCATCATCTAGGGCTGATTGGCAACTAGAAAGAAAGGGTGGAAAATCTAAAACTGAATGGACAGTTTCCCTGTCCAGTTCTTGTACCTAAGAAAAGAAATGGATTTCTGAAAATTGTTGCTGCAAAGTGAAAAGGGCATCCAACATTTCCAATATCAATGGATTCTACTCTTTCACGTTCCGATTTTAACAATTAGCAATGATGGCACCTCATATTGCTACATCAACTTCAAGTTTAAATCCCTACAATTCCCCTATTGAACAAGATTAGGGCATGTTCAGCAACTTGATTTTACTTTCCAACAGTCAAGTAGACCCCATGTTTGCTTAGTCTAAAATTAGCATCTAAATATAGAGCAATGCTAATAATAGATATCATCATATAACAAGAATTATGCCGCATCAACTTGTTTTTGTAATTTTCAAAGCTGGATTCACAAACCTTTTGTACCCGACGAATAGAAAATAGGCCAGTCCCATCATATTACAGAATATATGAGCCACGATGGGAGATAATAGGTTTCCTGTAAATGACATAGCAAATATTAGCATGTTTACTAAACGCCCGCAAAGAAAAAGGTATCACCTAACACACTCTGGATAGTTAGTGTCTCTATTGCTTCTATGACTATTGTATGCATTCTATTGCTTCTATGACTATCTAGACTTCATAATGAGGGGAAGTATGGTTTAAAACCAACGATCAAGGAGTAACTTGTTCCTCTCATGTTGATGGTGCGATGACTGAATTGTAGGGTTTTAGATTAGGCTGACGAGTTGTGACAAAATTAGATCAATTTAGTTTACTGCCTTTATCAAATGACCATATTAATCTTTACAATATTTGGGTGATTTTCATGGTTGTTCAAGTGCTAGTATTGTCCTTGAAATGAACTCAATACTGTGTCTAATAAATATAGAAATACAAAAATGAAGAAATAGGCTTCAATAAGAACATAACACATACCTTCTCTGCAAAGTGCTGCCACAATATATGCATGAAGGGGATGTGCTTAAGTATGGGGACGAAATCCAGTGACATCCTGTATAATAGCCTAGTTTTTCCTCTAGACGAGGGAAGGCACACATGAAGCTGGTGTAGATGCGTGGAACACTGTCTCGTGTTTTGTCCCTCCAGTTTCTCTGGTTTTGAGATGCCGATTGTGGAGAGGACCATGCATGGGGGGCCTGAATTCCATGTCAATGGGGTACGGATCCCAATATCCTTCAAGGCCCGATGCAGGCGTGAGAAACTTTACCAAGCTGATCATGCACATTTACAAAGTCAGATATAAGGGGGCTAAATTCAACGTGAAGTGTCACAAATCTAAACTTCTCATGACCGATATAAGTATTAAAAAAAGGCATGACAAAATTTGGTCATGAAACATGCATACATATCTTCATGTTATAACTAAAAACTAAAACTTGTCTTTTAAGTGTTGATACAAAAGAAAAACACTACAAGAAACAGATATATCTACACAAATTGATATATCTAAGAAAATGTAGAGATCCAAAATTTGGTATATCAGACACGTGTGTGCGTGTGCATGATTGTCTTAGGGGAAAGATGGGATCTCAAACCTGAGTACCCCATCCCTATGTGTTTCATATAATAGTTGTGCACGACCTACATGTATCACATCCCCAACTAAAACGATGTGATACTGTTCAAAAAGTCAAAAGATAGCTCAGAGACACATTCTATACAGATTACATATGTGTATCCAAGATCGATGTCCTATAATTTGCCAGATATAGAGTTATATTTTGTGCTATAACTAACTTTTGTAATAGATTCTATTCTACTGTTTGATGGTGTATTGATGGGACAAACTACAAACCCAGTAGACTTTCACATTTTCCTTGCTATTAATGTTTTATATAACCTACAAGACTTTTGGTGTACGTACGTTAGGCCTCAAACCAACAAATTTTACATCGAGAACCGTATAATCTGAGAGGATGTTCTAGGATTTGGAACTGAAATTGGGGATAAAAATCTGATTTTTATTAGAAAATAGAAGAAAACAAAGATAATTGGTCACGGTCGAGAGGTGGACAGCTCTCTCAAGCCACCAATTTGAGAGCATGGCCGCACCCTCCACAAAAGAGGGATCAAGTCAACCTCCAATAGGTTTCTCACAAAATTTCAGCATAATACCTAAACCCCTTAATCCTCATGTAAATAATAATCAGATTTTTCTATAATTATAGAAATGCACATGGACCCTAAAATTACAAACATGCCACTGAGCCCCTAAAATTACAGGTTTGCCATGCGATTTCATCATTACTCCGTCCCTAAAGCTCCAAGCATTCCTAGAAGTTGTGTTAAAATATAGACGTTTGTATTCGTCTAATATTCTTGGAATGACATTGATAGCTCTTTAAAACGAACATGGGAAAAAACTCAAGCAACTCAACCTTATGTCTGAAACACAAACAGTCTGTGATAGTTAACTGAGAACAAATGAATGTTATGAATACACTAGATATAAACAAGAAAATATAACAGTACATCTCAGGATCAATAATGGCATCAAAACTTACCAAATTTGCAAAGAAATCATTGTCATTGGCAACTAACTTTGAGGACATGCTCGTTTTTGCACAATTTACAAGGGAATCTTTTCCAAGCTTTTCAACCTGAAAACAAACATTAGAAATCCTTATAATGATAAGTGGGAACACGATCAGAATGCTTATATCAGTTCCACTAAGAATAAATATATAACCGCACGGATCCTTACACTATTATATTACATACCTTTACATCAAGTTTTTTATCAACATATTTGCAGGCTTCCCTCATCGCAAGCTGTTTGACAAACAAAAAACAATACGGTCAAACAAACTTGCAAACCCTTCATTTAGTGGCAAACTATCATGGATACAACTCCCAGTTAATCTTTAAATGTTTGACAATATGTCACTGCACACACATCAGAAAATAAAAGAGCATTTCCTAATCCCCTATCATGAAAATTTCATGTTCATCTTCGAACTTTTTATCGCACATGTATATGTGGGTGCTGCATATGTGACAGAGGGAGAGAATAACATGACTTGCCCAATCTGCTTATATGATAACCATCATAATAGTTTATCAATAGCTTGTTTACTTTATGATTGCTTTCAACTTCATAATGTTGAATATATCTTATTAAAGTGAACTGAAAATTTCATGTGTAAGAAGCAATTCCTTTAAAGTGAAAGCTTACCCTATATCCACTGATTATAGATGTTGAATGAATCTTGTTCCTCATGAGATCATTTGCTCTAATTGATAGCTTGTTTACGTTATGATTGCTTTCAACTTCACATGTTGAATATGTGTTATTAAACTGAACTGAGAATTTCCGGTGGAATTCATTCCATAAAATTGAATGCTTACCTATAGCCACTGATTATAGATGTTGGATGAATCTTGTTCCTCACGAGATCATTTACTCTCTGTAGCCAAAACCGAATAATGAAATTTACTAAGATCTTGGCATATGATAAGCAAAAGGAACTTCAAGTAATAAACTACAAATATATTACCTTAAGCAACTCTGCAGCTACAATAACCACATATGTGGTACATCTCCTGCTTCACGATCTTGAAGCTCGGCCAGCTCTACAAGTACCTATACTCAAAGCCGGAATGGGATAACAGTTAGACACACAATTAGACTGTTCTTATTTATTACATTATTTGGACAGCAAGTTTGCCTTGATTGTTTACCTTAGCAGCCGGGTGTTCAACTTCTAACATCTTGCCCCATCATTAGTAATTGTCACGTCACCAATGTCTTCAACCAGCATCTAGGTTGGGAGGTCATAATCAAACGTTATAAGCTTTAAACAATAATACACAAGAATATGAAGTGTGATTCTACTAAATGAGTGATTTACGAGAACCAAGAATTTAAACTTCATAAACCACTGCATAATACAAAGAACATAATCTTAATGCCATCCTAGTGGTGCAGTTATCAAGTAAAACAATAATAATTTCTATCATGCAATCATTCAATAATCAAAGTTCGTAGTTAGCTAAACAAGGGGGAGACATTCAAAATTAGAATTGGGCAACAAAAGCTAAATGATTTTGTATAAGAGTCCAGGTTCCTTGCATCATAATTGTCAAATTAGCCATGATTTTGTACAGAAAAAATCATATAGTTCCCACTGTGTCCAATGTGAACTACTTTTCATAGTTTCATCTCTGCGAAAGGGGATATCTTTCATTCTTTAGCAACATGCCTAAGATATACTCATTGATTTAATAAACTGAAAGTAAAAAATGGACACCATAACAAATAGCAGAAACTAAAAGGTACACAGATGCATGACTTATTTAAGCCTTCAATTTGTATATAGCCCGGTGGCATAAGATACCCATTGACTTGTAAGATGAACAAGAGAGCAGATGGATGTGGGGCTTGCCTGATCAATCAAGCGATATTTGTTTATGGTGTGAATCCTATACTTTGCGTGCTCTTTTGAGGGTATGATACCATCCCAAAGCAAAACCGTTAACCAAGTGGAGATCATTACTATCAGACAAGAAATTCAGGCTAGCATTTTTGACAACATTCATGCATCAGATTGAGCGATCGAACCATCCTCGTTGGAGATTTGGTGATTCAACCATGGCGAATGATCCCTCCGAACTCCCTCTGAGCGATCGATTCGTCGACGGTGAGGATCGACCTTCGATCCCAGCAGTACGACTTCCATAGTGCTCCTTCTGAGCGATCCATTCATCGTCGGAGGAGATCGACCGTCGATCCCAGGAGCGCGACTCCCACTAGGGTTCCTGCCAAGCGATCCACTCAATTTCTCGAAGAATTCGTGATCCTGAAGCTCGATAATGGGTCCGGCATCGTCCCTTACGAGGAGGGCAACACAGATTGAGGCTCGATTGATCTCGACCCAGATAGATTCCTCGCGAAGCATGATCAGGGCAGTTGCAGAAGTTGTCGACGATCCTCAGTCGAAGTCCCCAACTCGTCGAAAGGCGCCAACTTCCAACTCTCCACATGGTCGACGGTGACAGCTTCGAGCACCATCAGGATCGATGACGGCTCCTGTGACCTCCCTTTGGGTCGATACCGGCCCTTCCGACCGTGAGGTTCGCCGAAGGCGATCATCTCCAACCAGTTTGAAAGCTTGAGATTTTGAGATGGCAGAGGTTAGGGCCTGAAATAAAAGGGGGGAAACAAAAAATATGGGCGGAACCGTGAATGTATAATATATTTAATAGCGCTTGTTTAATACAAGCGCTGTTAAAGGCCACCCTTTAACAGCGCTTTCACAAACAAGCGCTGTTAAAGGGGTGGCCTTTAACAGCGCTTGTTTGTGCAAGCGCTGTTAAAGGACCCCCTTTAACAGCGCTTGCACAAACAAGCGCTGTTAAAGGCCCCCCCTTTAACAGCGCTTGTTTGTGAAAGCGCTGTTAAAGGGTGGCCTTTAACAGCACTTGTATTAAACAAGCGCTGTCTATTGGGACCTTTAACAGCGCTTGTTCTAAAGAAGCGCTGTCTATTAGGACCTTTAACAGCACTTGTAGAAAGAAGCGCTGTCTATTGTCTGACATTTAACAGCGCTTCTTTCTACAAGCGCTGTGTATTATCTGTGTCTCTAATACATAGCGCTTGCAGAAAGAAGCGCTGTCTATTGTCGGACCTTTAACAGCGCTTGCAGAAAGAAGCGCTGTCTATTCTCCGACCTTTAACAGCGCTTGCAAAAAGAAGCGCTGTCTATTATATGTGCCTCTAATTAACAGCGCTTATAATTGGCAAGCGCTATTAAAGGTGTGCTATTAAAGGTCCTTTTTGTAGTAGTGACTCAAGTGGGAATCCTTGATAAGAGAGCTCTTAGACGAAATAGGACTTCTCAAGGGATTCACTCTTGCTATCAATGAAGATCCTAATTTCCTCGGTAATAGAGTTTCAAACCACTAGGATACTCCTCGAGGGACTCAAGATCTCACATTAGAAGGAGAAAAAGAAACACTCACTTGAATCTCTCAAACTAAAGCTTTTGGTTTTCTTCAAACCCTAGCTTTCATGATCTCCTATTGATCTTCAAGCATTCTCTGAGCCCCCTCTTTTAGCTTTGCCCCAAACCCCCCTTTAATAGGGTTGTGCAAAGAAAATGAACCGTGGCCATTGGATGAGAAAAGATCTCAATCCAATCGGCTATAAATCAGGCCAAAATAACTCAGCAAGCTGTCGCCAGATGTCTGCGCCAGTTTACAATGAATTCTCGAGAGTTCCAATTAATTATATCAATTGTCTGAGCCGAATAATGGTGCTCGGCCAAGTGCCTGATCCACCATCAGAAACATGATTTATGACCCAGATGCCTGACTGCCCAATGTCTGATATCAAATACATCATGCTCCCGTTTCGACTCGTCCAAACACCTGGAACCACCAGTTCAGACGTCTGACAATTGGCCACCTGCTAGAGCTTTGGAACCAAGTAGGATACCAGACGTCTGATGCTTAAGCATTAGGCGTCTGATCCAAGACAAATATTCCAGATTGGATTTTACAACAGAAATTACAACACTCTACCCCGCTGCAAATTCCACATGCTCCTCCATCACCATATAACACTAGTCGTGTTTGCACTCACCTTGATCAATGGATATGTGGAACCACCACCAATTGAATCGGTAACTGTACCCTCTGGCGCCTCAGTCATCTGAGGGACATGCCAAGCTAAGAAGCCTCCTTAGCCTAGACACACGCATCTCCGATCATTCACCGCCATGTCTGCAGTGAAATCAATCGTCTTTGATGATGTCTTTGTGAGCTTGGACTCCATGATCGAACCAAGTGATGCGAGTTAGCGTCCAATGAGCCCTCTATCGATCCATGACTGACCCAATCATCACCACATGGTTCCTTGAACATTCACTCATGCTTGCCATGGCCACTAACCATGAGAACCTCAATATCTCCATCATTGCTTCGCCGATTGACTCTTGCTGAGTCACATCGATACGTTTCCCGTATCCATCGTATTTACTGATGCTCGTCATTAAGACTCGCCATCCACCGGCTACTCACCTCAACTGACTGTGACGAACCAAGACCAGAATGTATGCACGCCTATGCCAAACTGTCTGCCGCATCAATATCCAGCCTCTAGAAACTGCCCTCACTAGCCATGCCATGTGAAGAACTCACTGAAGGTTAGAGATAAGCACAACCCGAAGGAGAACCTTTGGGATCTGCCTCCTCCCTATATCGAGCGAGAACGTATGCAATATGTGGCCTCATATCTCTCAGCTCCATATCCTTGGTGGCAACTCCACTTAGGACCTCCATCGTAGTCTCTACAGTACTATGTGAGCCTCCATGCTCTACCACACCATCAAATCCACTACTCCCACTTGTCTGACGTCGATCATGCCATCTCTCTATAGCTCGTGCGTCCAGAAGAATTTGGGGGAAATATACTTCGTCTGTGGCATTTGATGTAGCCACCTCGTAGCTGAGCTATGCAAGCAGCGTTGTCCTCGAATATGGTAGTAGGTTCAAGGTCCCCAAGCTTCAATCCGATCGACACCAGGATGTGATTTACAACTAACCATAGCCAGACACATTCTCTGCCTGCTTCATGGATGGCGATGATCTCTGAGTGATTGGATGAGGTCGCCGTCATGGTTTGCTTAACGGATTTCCAGGAAATGGTTGTCCCACCATGGGTAAACATGTACCTTGTCTGTGACTTTGCATTGTGGGGATCAGACCTGTAACCTGCATCAGCATAACCAACAAGTGCGGAGGATAATCCATTTTTGTAAAAGAGTCCCAAATCTGTAGACCCTTGGAGGTAGCGTAGAAGGTGCTTAACCCCTATCCAGTGGCGCTATGTAGGCGCTGCACTGTATCTCGCTAGTAAATTTACTGTGAATGCTATATCGTGACATGTGCAGTTGGCCAGATATAGAAGTGCTCCAATAGCACTCAGATAAGGGACTTCTGGACCAAGTATATCCCCCCTCTTCCAGCGGCCGGAAGGGGTCTTTATGTGCATCAGAGATCGTACCACCATAGGTATACTAAGTGGATGACATTGGTCCATGTGAAATCTTTGCAACATTTTCTTCGTATATGTGGTTTGGTGTAATTGGATTCCGTCTTTTAAATGTTCAATCTGTAAGCCAAGGCAGAATTTCGTTTTGCCTAGGTCTTAAATTTTGAATTCTTTTGTCACGCTTACAGATATCTCTGTGATCTCTTCTGGAGATCCAATGAGGTTCAAATCGTCTACCTAGACTGTTATTATGACGAATCCTTTTCCCTTTACTCTTATAAAGATGCAAGGGCAGACTTCATTATTAGTGAATCCTTGTTGCACAAGGAAATCACTCAGTCTGTTATACCACATCCTTCCCGATTGTTAAAAACCATACAATGATCTTTGAAGCTTAACAGAGTAGACGTCCTGTGGTCTATCTTTTAATTCAGCATGCATTGAAAAGCCATCAGGAAGTTTTATGTATATCTCCTTGTCGAGATTACCGTATAGATATGCAGTCACAACATCCATTAGTGCATATCTAAATCTTCCTTTTATGTTAAGCTTATCAGAAATCAGAAAGTGATCACATCCATGACCCGGGAGTATGTTTCCTCATAGTCAATACCCGGTTTTTAGGAAAATCCTTGCGCTACAAGCCTTGCTTTGTAGCATGCGATCTCATTATTTTCATTTCTTTTTCTCACGAATACCCATTTGTATCCCACAGGTTTGACACCAGTAGGTGTCTGGACTATTTGCCCAAAAGACTTTGTGTTTGTTAAGCGAGTCCAGGTCAACTTCTATTGCCTGATTCCACTTTGGCCAATTATTTCTACGTTTGCATTCAGCAACAGAATGTGGATCATGATCATCGTCACTTCCGACGACGTGAATAGCAATATGAAATGCAAAGTCATCATCGACGACTATACTCTTTCTGTCCAACACCTCCCCTGTACGTACATAATTTAATGATATTTCAGTTTCTCCCAGTAGTTCCTCTGTAATGGATTCCAAGAAGGGTGAGGGTATGGACATGAGCTCATTTCTCTATGGGGTATCGTCCCAAGGTCTCCGAATATTTTTCTTTTTCTTGGATTTTTATCCTTGGAGCCTGGTGGTCTGCCTCTTTTCTGTTGAGGTGCAGCCACTTTTGCTGATGGTGGGTTGCATCCATTCTTGGGGATGTCAATCCTAGCTGGAGTATTTGCAGCAGGGATGTGTGATTTGACAATCTTCTAGTTGTCAGTAAATGAGTCCGGTAATCAGTGGACAGTGTCCTGTATGTGGAAGATCTTCAGGATCTCATCTTCACATTGTGTTCTTACCAAATCATAGTGGGTAAAGCTTTTTGTATCCTACGTTATGATGTGCTTCGCACCAGATTTCTCAGTGTCTGGGCATATTTTGGGAAAAATTGTCTCATCAAATTCACAGTCTTCAAGACGTGCCTTAAATACGTCCCCCGTTTGGGGTTCCAGGTATCTTATAATTGAGGGTGAGTCAAACCCTACATCGATACCTAGGCGATGTTGAGCACCCGTTTTTGTCCTCTGTGGTGGTGAAATGGGGATGTAAACTGCGCAACCGAAGATTCTCAAATGAGAAATGTTCGGTGGCACTCCATATGCAAGTTACATTGGAGAGAGACTCTGACCTCCAGAGTGTCTTATTTTTATTAATGATGCAGCATGCAGAATTGCATGTCCCCATGCATCCACCAGCAACTGGGATTTCATTAACAATGGACGTGCAATCCATTGGAGTCTTTTTATTAGTGACTCTGCCAACCCATTCTGGGTATGAACATATGGCACTGGATGTTCAATTTCTATTCCCGTTGCCTGGCAGTACTCTTGAAATGACCGGGAGGTAAATTTCCCAGCATTATCCAGACGTATTTTCTTTATTTGGTTGTCTGGAAAATGCACCCGCAACTTTATCATTATTGCCAATAGATTTGGAAAAGCTAAGTTGCGGGTCGATAGTAGGTACACATACGAAAATTTTGAGGATGCATCAATCAGTGCCATAAAGTACCGAAATGGCCCACTAGGGGTGGATATGTCCGCATATGTCTTCTTGAATTCTTTCAAGGAAGCTTGGAGATTCGATATCCACTTTTAGTGGTGATGGCCTTGTTATTAATTTCCCTTTGAAGCAGGGGATGCAAGGGAATTCTCCCTTCTGAATAATCTTCTGGTTCTTCAGGTTATGCCTATGGGATTGAGATAAGGTGCGGTGCATCATCACAGATCCAGGGTGGCCAATTCTATCATGCCAAAGTAAAAACTTGGCCGATATCAGGCACTTCAGGTGCTCCGTCAAATTAGCTTCCACTCTCTGAATCTTTGTATGATAGAGGCCCGATGAAAGGCTCTCAAATCGTTCAAGTATGGATTTTACTCCTTTTTCTTGAGACGTTACATACAGTAATTCTTTTTCATTTACATTTGTTGTTTCCAAATGGAATCAGTTTAAATGGATATCCTTGAAACTTAGTAAGTTTCGGTTGGAATTCAGAGAGAATAGTGCATCCTTTATTTTAATTTCTGTTCCATTTGGGAGCAACAAAGTTGCATTCCTAGAACCTTCAATTATATTCGATGGCCCTGAAATTGTATTTACAGGGCTTTTATATGGTATAATGCTATGAAAATAGCATTTATACTGAAGGATCGTATATGTTGAAGCACTGTCTACTAAGCAGTCATGAGAGCGATCCATCTATAAAGATGAATAAAACATTTGCATTTCAGGAACATAAAATTTTTCATTCAAAATCAAATTACATAATTCTAAAGCTCTCATAACCTGAAATGTTCTTAAAACAAGTTGCTAAGATAAAAATAGAAGGCTAATCAAGCAGGTCATCAGTTTCGAAGTCGTCAGCTGTGAACTTGACTGGAGCATCAGATGTCACCAAGTTTGTTTCAGCTTTCTTTTTCATGTTCTTTTTATATAATTCCTTGAGATGCCGCGGAGTTCTGCATACTCTAAACCAGTGGCCTTTCATGCGACAGCTATGACACTGGTCTTCCCATTCCCTCTTGGGTGGGGGTGCTTCGTTTTTGTTGTTGTAGTGTCTACGCCAAGTGAACTTCTGCTTCCCTTCATTTCTTCGTTGTTGGACTTAGCCCCTAGCCCTTTTGTTCTGTCCCCATTTCTGTGGTCTTTCTTTTCTTTTGGTGTCTCTCTTCTTTCTAGAAGAAGATGCATTGTGAGCTTCTGGGAGGGGACAGTGTCAGGGGGCGCATGTTGTGAGTGGAGATGAGAAGCTCTCTGTTTTGTTCAGCCATAAGTAAACATGACATCAGCTCAGAATACTTGGTGAACTTTCGTTCTATTGCTGCATTAGTATCGCATCTTTCTCATGGAAAGACATGTACGTCTTTTCCAGCATGCGATCTTCTGAGACTTTTTCACCACACAACTTCAGGCGTGAGGTGATGCTAAAGAGAACTGAGTTGTACTCAACTATGGACTTAAAGTCCTGCAGTCTCAGGTTCTCCCACTCATATTGTGCCCTTGGTAGTATAACATCTTTCTGATGTTTATATATATCCTCAAGGGTGTAATGCCCTACCAGCTACTGCACAAGTACTAGAGGGGGGGTGAATAGTACTTTAAAATAATAAGGCGTATAATTCCAAATTAAATTGCAAACAACCACCAAATCAATTTGCGGAAGCTTAAATTGATTGACAACAATGAAATAAACAAAGCTAACAAACGATGTTAATGGGTTCGGATCCACCCAAGTCTCCCCGACTTGTTCCCGGTGATCCTACGTCCCAACCACCCGGATCCCCTCCGGATACTTGAGTTAGAAACCCTAACTCAAGATTTCCACTATGAATATCTTGTGAAAAACCTTCACAAGATCAAATCATACATGCAATGGCAAAGTGAATCCCACAACCCGGGATCACAAACTTCTCTCACAACCGAGAGAGCCAATAAGCAATATAAAGAGTTTAAATGAAATAAATACTCTTACCACAAAATCCTATACCTTGAGTTTTTCTTACCCAATAGGTGGAATGAAGGATTTGAGGAAGATGAAGTCACCAAGCCCTAGCACCAAGGAAATGAGCAGCAATGGGTGCCTAGGGAAGAGTTGGAGACTTGGATCAAGCAATAGCTTGAAGAGCTCACCAAGAACAAGCTTCTCTCTAGATCTAGAAATGAGAGAGAATGGCTTTCTTGTGAGGAAGAGAGCTTTAGATTTGAGGGAGAATGGCTATCTCTTTAGGGCTCAATGAATCTCTTAATGGCAGCTCTATTGAAGATAGAAATGACCTAGGTTCGTATTTATAGGAACCCAAAAACATAAGTTAGGTCAATCTCCAACGGAAAGAAATCTGGGAGAATTAGTCGGTCAAAGAATAATCACTGACCGACTAGTTCATCAACTAGTCGGTCAGTCACAAAGCATGGACCGACTAAGAGCAGATCAGAGAAGAGATAGAATTTCAGACCTAGAAAACTAGTCTGAAGGCAAGTTGACTTAGTCGGTCCAAGAACAAAAGTTGACCGACTAGATTGTCAACTAGTCGGTCATCAAACGTTCTTAGACCGACTAACGGTAAACAGTAGCTTAGGAGAAATTTGGCATGTACAGAAAATCACAACTAGTCGGTCAAAGAAGCATCACTGACCGACTAGTTCACAAACTAGTCGGTCGGTGAGTCAACGTAGACCGACTAACTGTAAACAGTAAAGAACAAAGATTTAACTGACTGAAACTAGTCGGTCCAAGAACAGTGGCCGACCGACTAGATCTCCATCTAGTCGGTCAGTACTTGTTCTTGTACCAACTAACATGCACAACAAGGTCCGAATCGAAGCGCGACGCTTCGAGGAAATAAGAGTGAACTTGTGCAAGAATCCTAGAGCTACGAAATGAGCGAAATGAAGATAGAAACGTAAGATATACTCAAGGCTTAACATTCTATCAATCGAAACTAAAAGACTATAAATAAAACCTTGATAAACGGTCTTTGAGAGCTTCGATTGAATCTTCATTATTTCCAAAGCGTTGCATGAGCTTCAACGAAGCTTTAGGCTTGAATACGAGCTTTTGGAAGTGTTGAGATGTCGCTTTGAATATTCTCGTGAAATTGGCGACGATCTCCAATACTGCGCTCACAAATTGTTAGTTCATGAATTATTTATGTTTGCTCATCATCCAAAACCAAATCCGGGGAGTCCAATATTCAACATTCTCCCCCTTTTTGGTGATGACAAACCAACATAAATAATAATCAAAGATAATAATTCAAATGTAAAATACTTACTCCCCCTGCATTGATGACACGTTAATTCCAAAATGAATATAAATGAATTGTATCAAGCAGACGAGTAAGATAAATAAAGTGAATTGATTTTTGAAATATCGGATTTTGAAAATCCTTATTTGTATCTTAACTCCCCCTGAATCTAACATATCAAACTAGATTCTTGGAAATTGAGTTAAATTTTTCATTTGCGCTATTTATTATCATTATCTCTCCCCCTTTGGCATTATCCCAAAAATGGGGGGCAAACAACGACAACAATTAGGAAATGTAAAATCCAACATCGGGAGTCGTAGACGAAGACAATGGACCAACTTGACACCAAGGGCAAAATGTGGAAATCAAAACAAGGTGTGTCAAATTTTCCATTATCAATAAAAATCAACGATAATCAAAATCATCAAAAAATACCAAATGTTTATTCATGTCTTGAATAAAGAAACATACTCTTCAATATTCAATATTCTCGGTTAATTTTGAGCATGGAAAACAATTCTATAAAATCCATTTAACCAACTTTTTATGCGTCGATTCGATATCATATTTCAAATATATTCAACGAATATTAAATTTGCACGACGAATAAAAGATAAAGTGATCGATGATGAACATATATATACATCGAGACAACATGAGTACATCCAAAAGATATCACATCGAATATAAGAGATACATCATATCAAGTGCTACATATCATCAAAAAGAAATACATCATCATCAACATATCATACAATCCAACACCGACAATCAGAAAGCACAAAAGCAATACAACAAGGCAACTCTCAACCCCATCCTAACCCAAAACTCTCTCACTAGAATACATCATCCAAAGTGTATATGGAGAGTCCTCGGAACAACGATCACGAGGAGGAGGCAGGATCTGCAGCGTCCGTGGGTCCAGTCGACGGAGTGGACTCAGGATCTGCAGGGAGCAGAGGTGTCTCAACAGATGGAATCGTCGGGGCAGGAGTCGAGATCTCAGCAACAGGCTCAACAGCAGCAGGAGTCTCGACAGAAGCAGCAGCAGCAGATACATGAGCAGGCTCGGAAACTGGATCAGCAGCAGATGGCTCTGGAACACCGGAAGAGGTGGCAACTCCAGGAGCAGAAGTGGAAGTACCAGCAGCAGCTGAAGTGCCCTTGGGGGCACGAGTCGAAGCACGACAGATCTCCTCAACGTCCTCCTCATCCATCTCATCCATCTCCTCTCCCTCAGACACGGAAGGAGGAAGCTCAACACCCATCTGACGTGCCATACGGCAGACCACCTCCTCGGTACGAGCCAAGCGGGACTCGTGACGAAGAAGTATCCGGACGACGTCATCAAGGGTGGCAACGGGAGAAGCAGAGGCAGTGGCAGAGGCAGGGACAGACGCTGAAGGAGTCGTCCTCTGAACGTGACGAAGCGCCGCAAGAGATTTCTTGACGGCCGTCGCATTCAGCGGAGGACCGAGGGGACGCTCATCGTCACGAGGCAATGTGACACGAAAGTGACGAAACACGAGGGTCAACATGCAAGGAAAAGGAATATGAGCCGATTTATTGGACTTTCGAATACACTCGAAAGAATCAATCTTGTCGAGTATAATTCGAGCCCAATTAATCGAGCTCCCCATGAAGATCGCATAGATAAGCTTCAAAAATGGCTGGGATGGCAAAGATGAGGAGCCGTACTTGGGAAGCAAGCACGACTTCAGAATCAAATTAAGGACCCAAGCATTTGGCTTAAAAGATTTAGAGGGCACGCCAATCATAGCAGGAGGAATCTGATGGAAAAACTCTGATAGGATGGTCTGGTCAAGAGAGGAAATATCATCTACCGAGATATCAGAAGGAAGAAGGCCAGACGAAGAGATACCCAGAATCTCTCCTAAGATTTCCGCAGTGAGGACTATAGGAGTCCCCAAAACGGTCGTCTCAATAGAGTGGGTCTGATCGTACTGACCCCGGATCCTATTGGCATAGAAAAGCTTCACTAATCTAGGATAGGGGCGAGGATTCGCCTTCGGGTCAAATCGAAGGTAATCGAGAAGACCCGACGACGACAGAAGATCAGCTAGCCCTATGAAGTCGCTGAACTGGACGAAATGCTCCAGAAGCAGCGGACAATGTTCGATACGATTATATGCCGCAAGACACAAAGGGTCATCGCGACATAAGGAAATATCGACACCGCCCACCGGCATCGGAGCCTTTCCCTTAGGCTTTCGAGAAGACGTACGAGGGTGGGTGCTAGACTCGGGATGAATAGGAGGAGAGGGTTCCCTATGAGTCTCGGTCTCGGGATTATACTCCGTATCGGAATCGGTAGGAGTATGGAACGAAGAAGGAGAGGCAAGAGATTTGGCCTTTGGCTTAGGTTTGGGTTTGGGTTTGGGTTGACCTCTAGGCTTAGCGGTCGTCGTCCTCTTCTTCTTGAGAGGAGGCGAAGACGACGAAGGATGGGTGGTCTTGGCTCTACGCTTCGAAGGGGTTGGATGCTCGGGATCCGAAGAGGTTGGATCAACGGTCATCGGAGAGGGGTTAGAGGAAGGGATCGGAATGCGTGTTCTTGCCATAGTCGAAGCAAGACACGAGATCAAATCAACGAATCCTAGCACAACCCTAGAAATCCGAAACCCTAGAGGAAGAACTTTAGAACCCTAGGCAGAGAAACCTAACCCTAGAGCTGAAAACGAAACCCTAGATAGGAGAGGGAGGAGGTAGGTTTACCCTAGGAGGAAGAACGACGGCCGGCGACGGCGGAGATGATCGGAAAGAGGCCGGAAGTCGATCGGAAGGGGAAGGGTCGGGGTTTTGAGCGGAGTGAACTGAGTTTTCGATCGATTAGAATGGAAATCGATCGACTAAACTGAGTTTAAGTCGGTCGATTTCCCAAATGACCAAACAGCCCCTGGCACAACTAGTCGGTCACAGTTCAAGCACTGACCGACTAGTTCACAAACTAGTCGGTCGGTAAATGAGCTTGAACCGACTAGGTGCAAACAGTGGCTGAATCCAAGAAGACTG
This sequence comes from Scilla litardierei, assembly GCA_030789695.1. Lineage (NCBI taxonomy): Eukaryota > Viridiplantae > Streptophyta > Magnoliopsida > Asparagales > Asparagaceae > Scilla > Scilla litardierei. Next base: position 134,564,851 of record CM061132.1, on the reverse strand, counting down.
ACAAGATTTAGTCGGTCTGCGTTCGATTACTGACCGACTAGATCTCAATCTAGTCGGTCGGTCACTGAACATGAACCGACTAAAGAGTCAAAAACTTGAAAATTAAGTTCTCTCCATAATACGCTTGGACGAAAAATCTCAAAACTCTCAATAGACATCTAAACTACCCCATTAAACATCGAAAAACAGAAATTTGACGATTACGCACAAATCGAACGAAAAATTAAGATAACACTTAAAATTCTCGAAAAATCCAATAATTCTAGCATGAATGAGATATTGTCAAGAATAATAGCATGCAAAATTATTGAATGAAACATGAATCCTATATTTCGGATTCACCCATAATCCCCAATTCTCGACGCAACCGCACAAAGGAGTCCTCCTTTAGGGGTTTCGTGAAAATATCGGCGATTTGCTTTTGGGTTTCAACGTACACTAGAATGATGTCCTTTTTAGCAACATGGTCATCTAAAAAGTGGTGGCGGACATCTATGTGTTTCGAACGGGAATGATGTACCGGGTTCTTGGAAAGACATATTGCACTTTGGTTGTCAACCATGATAGGGCAAGTATCACAATTTATACCAAAGTCTTTAAGTGTGTGTCTCATCCAAAGAACTTGAGCACACGCGGCACCGGCGGCAATATATTCCGCCTCGGTGGTTGAAAGTGATACGGAATTTTGCTTCTTGGAAAACCAAGAGACAAGAGAATTTCCTATAAAATGGCAAGTGCCACTAGTACTTTTCCTGTCGGATTTGCATCCCGCATAATCGGCATCACTATATGAGATTAACTCATATGTGCTAGATCTCGGATAGAGTAATCCAAAATCTAAAGTGTAACTTAGATAGCGAAAAATACGCTTTACCGCTACTAAGTGAGACTCCTTAGGTTGAGACTGATAACGAGCACATATACATACGGCAAACATAATATCGGGCCTACTTGCGGTAAGATAAAGCAAACTACCAATCATACCTCGATATAAACGAATGTCTACATCCTTACCGCCTGTATCCTTGTCAAGATGCGTAGTCGTGCTCATTGGAGTCTTTTTCCCGGAGGCATTCTCCATTCCAAATCGCTTTAGCAACTCCACCGTGTACTTCGTTTGGTGGATGAAGATTGCATCGTTCATTTGGCGAATTTGGAGTCCTAAGAAATATTTGAGTTCGCCCATGTGGCTCATCTCAAATTGTTCCTTCATAACATTAGAAAACTCTTCGCAAAGAGTGAAGTTAGTAGCACCGAAAATGATATCATCAACATAAATTTGTACTACTAAAATATCATTATTCGCATGCTTAACAAAAAGAGTTGAATCGGCTTCGCCCATTTTAAAATTCAAATCCAAAAGAAAATTCTTTAGGCGATCATACCAAGCTCGAGGAGCTTGTCTCAAACCATAAAGAGCTTTCTTTAGTTTAAAAACGTGATTTGGAAATTTTTCATTTATGAAGCTCGGAGGTTGAGAAACGTAAACTTCCTCAACGACATCTCCGTTTAAAAAAGCACTTTTAACATCCATTTGAAATAATTTAAAATTCTTATGGCATGCAAAAGACAAAAGTAATCTAATTGATTCTAATCTAGCTACCGGAGCGAAGGATTCTTCGAAATCAATACCTTCCTCTTGTCGATAGCCTTGAGCTACTAACCGAGCTTTGTTCCGGACGACGACTTGGTTTTCGTCGGTTTTGTTCTTGAAAATCCACTTTGTCCCTATGACGGTGTGGTTCTTCGAAGGCAATGGAACAAGCTCCCACACTTCATTCCTCTCGAATTGAATGAGCTCCTCCTCCATGGCAAGTATCCAAGCACTATCTTCGCATGCTTCAACTATATTCTTTGGCTCTATCGATGAGGCAAAGGCACAATTGGCGAAGTGGTGAACTTGTGATCTTGTCTTGACACTATCTTGAATATTGCCAATTACTTGCTCATGGGGATGGTCGCGAATGACATGAAGTCGCTTGGGAATACCTTGATCACTTGGAACATTCTCAACAACTTCATTAGTCGGGTTAGTCTCAATAGAATCAATAGACTTAGAATTATCAAATGAATCACATAAAACATCCATAGAATCATTATCATTTGAAATTCTAGTTGGAACAAATCCTTCATTAAATGAGACATGAAGCGACTCCTCGATCGTCGAGGTTCGTTTGTTGAATATCCGGTAGGCTTTGCTACGCGAAGAATATCCCACAAAAATCCCCTCATCGGATCTCGGATCGAATTTGTCCAAACTACCATATGTGTTCTTAATAAAACATTTCGAACCAAAAACACGAAAATGTTTAACTTGAGGCAACCTACCAAACAACAATTCATAACAAGTTTGTTTAGTGCCGGGCCTCAAAAGTATTCTATTAAACACATAGCAAGCGGTGTGTACCGCTTCCGCCCAAAATTGATGGCCAAGTTGGCTATCATCAAGCATAGTGCGAGCACACTCCACTAGCGTCCTATTCTTTCTCTCAACTACACCATTTTGAGGCGGTGCACGAGGGAAAGAGAAGGTGTGAGTAATACCAACTTCATCACAAAATGTCTCAAAAGACTCATTCTCAAATTCACCTCCATGATCACTACGAATAGTGACAATGGTGTTTCCTAAGAGATTTTGTACTTTCTTAACAAAAATTGTGAAGTTTTCAAAAGCTTCATTTTTATTGCACAAGAAAAATACCCAAGTAAATATTGAATAGTCATCTACGATGACAAGTCCATACCTTGCATTTCCTAAGGAAGCTACTCTAGTTGGCCCAAATAAATCTAGATGTAATAGCTCTAGTGGCCGTTTTGTAGAGATGCTTTTCTTAGGTTTAAATGAAGATTTAGGAAGCTTGCCGCGTTGACAACAATCACAAAAACTTTTCTTTTCAAAAACAAGCTTCGGAAAACCTTTAATAGAATTCAATTTTGAAAGCTTATATAGTGTTCCAAAGTTCACATGTCCAAAGCGTCGATGCCATAAGTGTTGTTCACTTGTGTTGGCAACGAGACATTGTTCATATGACTTAGGAAGATCCAAAATATAAATGTCTTTACGACGAGTTCCGGAAAATAATAATTTTTCATTATCCTTTCTTAAAATATGACACAATCCTTTCGCAAAGCTAACTTTGTAACCTTTGTCACAAAGTTGACTTATTGAAATAAGATTATGATTTAAACCACTAACAAGATACACATCACTAATTAATGGTTTAGAAGGGTTACCGACATTACCAACACCTATGATGGTTCCGCTCTCGTTGCCTCCAAATACGACGCGGTTTCCATTCACAATGGGAACCACTCCGGAGAGCAATCGAGCGTCACCCGTCATGTGTTTGGAGCACCCGCTATCGAGTATCCAATTCCCTTTGGAGCTAAATTTAAATTTGTTGCTCCTTTTCTTTTTCTTTTCCTTGAGTACCTAAAGATAGATAAGTTTCATATCATGGTACCCAAGGTCATTGGGTCCAAGGGATTAGACCTTTGGAAGCCAAGTCCAAGTGGACTTAGACTTCCCCACATAATTCTTACTATGCACAACATCCGAAAAATAAGCATTCATATATATTTGTTTTTCGTCCATGCTTGTGTCCTTTGGGCTCCAAATCGTGAAAACTTTGGGAGCCATCATCCTATTGGGTGCATGCATGCGACGTTGATTTCTACGTGATGCATGTTGTGGATAGGCATACGGGACATGATGGAATGGTGCACGACGAGAATTATTCATATGATGAGGTGGGTGTACATATGCATGTGTGGGAACACGTGCGTGAGGGTGTCTCACTTGGTGTGCACGTGCCCGAGAATGTGTTGCATAAAAATCATCATAAGTGTGAGATGGTGGAGTAGGACGTGTGTTCCTACGTGGCATGGAATTGGTGTACATATAAGCATGCCCCTTCTTTGGAGGTCCACCCAATGTGGGTTTCTTTCCGAAAGAGGGTGTGGACGAGGTGGAAGCACCATTGGTAGATGAACTACCAATAGAGTGTTTGCTCCCACTCGTTGAGGCTTCGGAAGTTGGCCTAACAAAGGTAGTGACCGACTTGGAAGAATTTCCCATCATATACCCCAAGCCAATGTGGTGCTTGGCCGGAAGTAAATCTTTTAGGATATTATCCAAATGGCCTTTACCCTTGTTGAATTTGTTGATTCGGCCCAATGTGTCCTCATATTTCTCTTTGAGAGAACGCAAGGAAGTATCCAAAGTGGATATTTGCGAAGTGAGCACATAAACACGAGATTTAAGATTCTCGTTCTCAATACTCAAAGTCGAGTTTTGAGAAGTTAAATCCGCTATCTCATGTTCTTCCGCATCCTCAATGCTAACATGTTCAAGTTTAGATTTGAGATTTACTATCTCATTTCTTAACTCTTCAACAACGGTGTCGTTGTTGGTGATGATAGTCTTAGGCGATGTTTGAATGCTAGCTAGGTCATCTTTTACCTTAGTATATCTATTTACTAACTTAGTATATTTTGACCAAAGTTGAGTGTTAGCATCCCTAAGATCATCCATCGTTACCTCATCGCTTTCTTCATCACTATCATCGGAAGAGGAGGATCCTTGATCGTGCTCCTCTCTTGCCATGAAACACATGTGTGCTTGCTCCACGTGCTCATCGTCCGACTCTCCGCTTGAGGAATCCTCGGAGTCGGTGAAGGTAGCTCCGACAAGTCCCTTCTTGTTTCCTTTCGTGTACTTCTTGGACTTGTCATACTTTGGCGCCTTCCACTTCTCCTTTTGCTTGTTTTGAGGACAATCCGCTTTGATGTGTCCTGGCTTATTGCATTTAAAGCACAAAGGTGGAGAGGCGTTAGTAGATGTAAACTTAGATTTGTGTTTGAAGTTACCCTTTCGGAAGAAGCGATTGAACTTCTTTGCTATGAGTGCAATGGATTCCATGTCCATTTCTTCTTCCGAGTTCTCATCATCGGTAGAGGTGGATGAAGCCGCCTTGAATGCAATCGCCTTTTTCTTAGGCGCATCTAGGTTCAAATATGACTTCATCTTTTCTTGTAGCTTCACCTTGCTATCTTTGCGTACCTCATATGACATCAAAGTACCCATTAGTTGAACTACGGTATATTTGTCCATGTCATTACCTTCCTCGATGGCGAAGGTACGTTTTTCCCAAGAAGAGGGAAGTCCTTCAATAAGCTTTAAGCACTTCTCCTTTTGAGTGTAGATCTTGCCGAGGGCCTCTAACTCGTTTATTATATCAACGAAACGAGCGTAATATTCTTTCATCTTCTCGCCCTGTTGCATATGAAACATTTCGTAATCTTTGGTTACGACTACGAGTTTAGAGTCTCTTACCCTACTCGTCCCTTCGTGTAGAATGAGGAGGGAGTTCCAAATTTGATATGCACTCTTACATGTGCATATCTTATTGAAATCCTCGGGCTCCAATGCACATTGCAAGGCGTTCATTGCCTTGGCATTGCTTACCTCCGCGGCGACCTCCGCGGTAGTCCATTTCTCAAAATCTTCTTCTTCGGGTTCAATATACTCCTTCATTGTAGTTCTCCATAAAGATGCACTTCGGAGGAAGGTTTCCATCCGACACTTCCAGTACCCGTAGTTGGTACCGTTGAAGAATGGAGGCCTCGTAGAGGAATGTCCTTCCATCACGGAAGATGCTCCTTCACGGTTCCTGAAGGTGTCATAGTTGGAAGGTGGACGCACGGTCTTGTTGTCGTTGGCAGACATAGCTGAGAATCTGGCTCTGATACCAAATGTAATGCCCTACCAGCTACTGCACAAGTACTAGAGGGGGGGGGGGGTGAATAGAACTTTAAAATAATAAGGCGTATAATTCCAAATTAAATTGCAAACAACCACCAAATCAATTTGCGGAAGCTTAAATTGATTGACAACAATGAAATAAACAAAGCTAACAAACGATGTTAATGGGTTCGGATCCACCCAAGTCTCCCCGACTTGTTCCCGGTGATCCTACGTCCCAACCACCCGGATCCCCTCCGGATACTTGAGTTAGAAACCCTAACTCAAGATTTCCACTATGAATATCTTGTGAAAAACCTTCACAAGATCAAATCATACATGCAATGGCAAAGTGAATCCCACAACCCGGGATCACAAACTTCTCTCACAACCGAGAGAGCCAATAAGCAATATAAAGAGTTTAAATGAAATAAATACTCTTACCACAAAATCCTATACCTTGAGTTTTTCTTACCCAATAGGTGGAATGAAGGATTTGAGGAAGATGAAGTCACCAAGCCCTAGCACCAAGGAAATGAGCAGCAATGGGTGCCTAGGGAAGAGTTGGAGACTTGGATCAAGCAATAGCTTGAAGAGCTCACCAAGAACAAGCTTCTCTCTAGATCTAGAAATGAGAGAGAATGGCTTTCTTGTGAGGAAGAGAGCTTTAGATTTGAGGGAGAATGGCTATCTCTTTAGGGCTCAATGAATCTCTTAATGGCAGCTCTATTGAAGATAGAAATGACCTAGGTTCGTATTTATAGGAACCCAAAAACATAAGTTAGGTCAATCTCCAACGGAAAGAAATCTGGGAGAATTAGTCGGTCAAAGAATAATCACTGACCGACTAGTTCATCAACTAGTCGGTCAGTCACAAAGCATGGACCGACTAAGAGCAGATCAGAGAAGAGATAGAATTTCAGACCTAGAAAACTAGTCTGAAGGCAAGTTGACTTAGTCGGTCCAAGAACAAAAGTTGACCGACTAGATTGTCAACTAGTCGGTCATCAAACGTTCTTAGACCGACTAACGGTAAACAGTAGCTTAGGAGAAATTTGGCATGTACAGAAAATCACAACTAGTCGGTCAAAGAAGCATCACTGACCGACTAGTTCACAAACTAGTCGGTCGGTGAGTCAACGTAGACCGACTAACTGTAAACAGTAAAGAACAAAGATTTAACTGACTGAAACTAGTCGGTCCAAGAACAGTGGCCGACCGACTAGATCTCCATCTAGTCGGTCAGTACTTGTTCTTGTACCAACTAACATGCACAACAAGGTCCGAATCGAAGCGCGACGCTTCGAGGAAATAAGAGTGAACTTGTGCAAGAATCCTAGAGCTACGAAATGAGCGAAATGAAGATAGAAACGTAAGATATACTCAAGGCTTAACATTCTATCAATCGAAACTAAAAGACTATAAATAAAACCTTGATAAACGGTCTTTGAGAGCTTCGATTGAATCTTCATTATTTCCAAAGCGTTGCATGAGCTTCAACGAAGCTTTAGGCTTGAATACGAGCTTTTGGAAGTGTTGAGATGTCGCTTTGAATATTCTCGTGAAATTGGCGACGATCTCCAATACTGCGCTCACAAATTGTTAGTTCATGAATTATTTATGTTTGCTCATCATCCAAAACCAAATCCGGGGAGTCCAATATTCAACAAAGGGTAGTCCACAGCTCAAGTAGATCTTCGACCGTAAGGTATTCAGCCTTTAGGGTCTTGTCTACATGGCAACGAATATAGATAATGGCTTGCGTCTTTTCTATATCACTTACATTTTCATTTTTAGTCACAGCATAAATGAGGGACTTAGCCCGCAGATGAAACTTTACGTCGAGCTGCCAGCTCAGATAGTTTCTTCCGGATGCATCCAGCACTTCGAAATAGACACTTGCGATTTTAGCCATTTTATCTAGTAGAGCACAACTTTGCTTGAATTAATGATTTAAACAATAAACATTTTCATGCGGAGGCAATTTTTAAATGAAGAGCTAATTGCATGGATCAGCCAGTCCCACAGAAATAAAAAGTCCAAAGTCCCATTACATTCCATATTACACAAATGAAAGCATAAAAAAGAAATTACAACTTTGGAAACCCTGTGGGTCCCTTATAAAATCTTCAGCTTCAAGTGTGGCCTCCGTCTTCATGGAAAGTATTCGTCGGTCTTAAACATTACATAATTTCCTCACTACAATTTCTCTCAAAAAGCAAAAAAAGTACAGGAAATAAAATGTGGGACTTAAACAGCCGATCCAAAACTGCAATTAACCATCCATGCAAAAATTTGTACTCATCAAACATTTTCAGCAGACATTTTCATCACGGCATCACATGCATTTAAATTCACAGAAGGATAAACAATTTAATCACTTAATAATTATTGGACCACTGGGCAACGTCATACGTCATTAGGTGACTAACGGCAGAGCGGTCGCAGGATCTTCCTAATTATTAAGTTTAATATTGCACAACCAAATATCAGTTTATCCACAGAATAAGCCATTAAAAATGATGCATATCATATAATTATGATACAAAAAGGTATCATATAATGCAAAAGTTGTGCTTGTTGGGATTATTCAAAAAAGGTTTGAAAATAGCCCCAAAAAATGACATGTTCTTTGTGAAAAAGGAAGAAGTTTTCCTTTTAAATTATCCCCAATTGATCCCCAAATGTCCCCTTAAAGTCTCATTGATGTCCAATATTTTATCATGATTTTTCAGTAATTTTAGGCCCCAAAAACATTTTAATTTATATTTTTAGCCCCCTCCCTTTTTAATTTCTGTTCTGATTCAGGCCCGCAAAATTTATTTGTTTTTTATGAATGGGCTTGCGGCCCATTTTATGCGAGAGGGGGTGGCGGCTAGGGTTGCTGCCGCCACCCCCTTTATTTTAGACGTGGGTCCGGGGAGGGGTCCCCGCTGCAAGGCGGGGGGGTTACGGGACGGAAGCCCCCGTCAAAGGGCGGGCGGAGACAGGGACGACAACCCCCCGTCTCCAGGCAGGGGGATCAATAGACACCCCCCTTCGCTACAGGCGGGGGGTTGGATACGGCGCCCCCTCGCTTCAGGCAGGGGGGTTCGGATGCGACGGTGCCCCCATTCGCTTCAGGCAGGGGGGGTTCGAATACGGCGCCCCCGGCTTCAGGGGGGTTCGAGTATGGCGGTGCATCCCTCCGCTTCAGGGGGGGTTCGAGTACAGCGGTGCCCCCCTCCGCTTCTGGCAGGGGGTTAATCCAGGGATGGGTATTATTCAATTTTAGATTAAAAACATGATGAAACATGATTTTTAGACGATAAACATCACCGATATAGGTATCAACCCCTATTTCCACTCTGATCTTGCGAGGTCTATGGAGAAAACTATCATACGCATGATAAAAATTAGATTTTTAGCGAGAAATACATCTAGATCTGTCCTCTGGATCTAGCGACGGTTGAACGAAGCCTACGCGTGGATGATGACGTCCGTTTGAGGTAGATGATGCTGCGCACGTGGATCTCCTGCCTTTCCTTACTTTTGCAACGATCAGAATTTGTGTGGAATTTCTATTTAGAGGCTCGTGCTGATAACGTGTTATGAATCATCATCTGGAGAAGGAACCCCCAGCTCTTTATTTATAGCATTAGAGGAGTGTACATAGATAAGATACAATAGATACGGTCATATCTATAAGATAAGCTATGATCCTAACTAACTCGGTATTATCCATTCACAACACACTTTACTTATTGATCTTCTTTTTTTAGTATTGTTATTCGCACCACAGAAATTTATGAATACACCACACTTCTTGATTCACCACACCTATATTTTTAACATCATATGTTCGGATTTGGAGATCCTAACGGCTCTAATACAATACATGTATATATCCGAACACAATACATATTTTATTATACTGTTCGGTTTTGCAATTCCGAACTGAAGAATAAAAGTATTAGAGCCGTACGGATCTCCAAATTCGAACATCTGATGTTAAAAATATAGGTGTGATATATCAAGTAGTGTGGTGTATTCATAAATTTCTGTGGTGCAAATAACAACACACTCTTTTTTTTGATAACAACAGAGGGTTATCAGATGACATGTATATGTTTGATGCATATGTTTGCACATGTATTTTTAGTATTATGCATGCATTATGCATTATTTGTCATCGTCAAAAAGGGATGAGAATGTTGAGATATTGAATCTCACCCCCACATGATTCTGATGATGTAGAACAATTAGTGCATCTAACATCTTTTGGTTGCATGAGTTTAAGGATATCATAGTACAAAACTTGAGGGACTAAGTGATGAGCAAACAAGGCAATGGACCATTTTGGAGCAAGACATATGCATAAAGAATGAAGATGCATTAATTTGGACTTCAATGTAATAATTTTAGTGATGTATTTTCATTTATTTTTGTCTAACATGTTAAAGCATTGTTAGAAGCTCACATACACAGTTAGAATCACACATAAAATGTTTTAAAATATTTTGAAAATGTTTGAAATGTTTTTAAAGCTAAAAACCCCATATATCAGTAAAAGAGTCGACTATTTCTTTATAAGAGTCTACTATTTTGAATGGGAGAAGAGCTTTGCTCTCTGGATCCCAAAAGAGTCTACTATTGTTATATGCAGAGTCGACTACCATTAACACAGCGATCGACTACCGTCATTATTTACATCCTAGAAAACACAGTTCCGTGATTTTCATAAAGCTATCAACAGAGCAGTTGGAGAGGTGTTTTTGGGATAGTGTTTCACACCCCTATTTAAGCTTTGTTTGCTAAGATTTTTGGTATGAATTTGTGTGCATTAATTGAGTTTTAAAAGCATTTTATAAGTTGTTTTCAAAGCCATAAAAGCTCTCTTCTTTGACTTAAGATCTGATTTCTTTAGCCAAAGTTTCCTTGATCTCCCAATGTTTTAATTTCCTTATCGTTGGAGATAACACTATAGCCATCACTCACTCTACAAGCTTCAAAGCAAGGATATAGGAAACGTGTAAGTCTTCATCAAAAGAATAATTAGAAAAATTCTCAAAGTGTTAATGTGGTAAGTTTCATTTCTTGAGAAGAAATTTTGTAAGAAAGACCTCTTGGGAAGATGCAATTGCAACTTTTGAAAAATAGCAAATTGAGCTGAGTGGCACTCAGGTGGCTGGAATAGGATACAGTGGCCAAGTGGGACTTGGGTATCCGAACCAGTGTGTACTCGTGTTCGTGTTTGATTTAATTTTTCTGTATTGCAATTGTATTGTGCTTGTGATTTTAATTATGCGGCATACTCCTTTAACAAGCATTATTTTGTTGATTAAATTTAAATTGAGTAACATCAATTGTAAACTTAGGCAGACTTTTTAGAGGGAATTTTCAATATTTATTTGGACACTAATCACCCCTCCTCTAGCGTCTACTTGCCATCCACAGGGTCCCAACACATTTGACATTCAGACTCACTTGGTTTTGGGTTAACTTATATTAGAGAGAGTACGAGAACAATTGGAGCCATGATTTTTTTATATAACTGATAGAAATACACTACCACATCAGGTTTCTGACCGAGTTCATTCAAGCATCCGTTTGAACCCATACTTGTATTGTTGGAAAAAATTTTAGCCCATTTTCCTTGTTCGTGTTTGGACTCCACATGGGTGAGTGTCCCCATGGTACGATGTGGTCTTCGAATTGCATATCGTACTCTCTTATATAAGTCACAGCTTAGTATTAGCATAGTTGTTACATTCACCCAGATTATAATATGTATAACATAGACTTAAATTGTAGCTGATTTGCATTCTTGTCTTTAGTTACATGTTATCTTATGCATACTTTGTTTACTGCTTTATTTCAGTCAAGCACGTATACCATATTTAAATTCCATATTTAGAATTATTGTGATTTTATACTAACCTAGCGGATGATCGCGTCGGGATGTACTCCCAAAACAATGTAGTTTTACCGTAAGTTCAAGGTTAAGTGGTGAGCGGGTATCGAATCACGGGGAGGAACTATTGGTATCTATATTGATTACTCGGCGGAGGTGAAATGATGATCAAGAAATGTTGGAGTCACATTCGTGCAAAGTATTGTTTATGAATTCAATTAATAAAAATGCCTATGCCTTGGGAATCCCCACTATAGATCTCAAGCATCAATGTGAAATATGAATCTCCATATCACTACTCTTGGTTTAAGGTGAACTTGTCGCAACTAAGTTGTGAACCAACGCACGCTCTCGCGCTACACAAGTCTATAGCAATCTAAACTAGAGCCTCGCTCCCTCGCAAGCCTAGTTCAAACCACTAGCATTAAGATCGACAATATTGTTCAATTCCAACTCAAGCTCGCTCTCGCACAACATGAGTTCGAATGTAGGTCGTGATAGTTCGTATTTGTTTTACCGTCGTACAAACGAATATAATTATAAAAATATAATAAAGATGCTAGCTTTGGTCGCTCTCGAGCACCAATTCTAGGGAATCTCGATTGTAGATCTAAATCGAATATCTAGGGCTTCACATAGATCAAGATCCTCTTTGGAGCTCTCAAGATCCAATGGAAATCCCTACCTATCCGTAGTAAATCAATCACAATCTAACCTTTTTACAAGTTTAGCAATTTTCATTAGATTTCACATATCAAACACTAGATCCATATGGCTCATCCATTTGCCCTAGAGCAAGGAGATTACTCATGATTCATCATAGAAAAATCAATAGAAAGGAGAAGTGCAGGAGAATTCATCATAGAAATCGGATCCAAATAGAAATATAGCATAAAAATAAGAACTTGCAAAAGTTTAGGCAAACCAATGATGTTCAAGCTCCAAACAAGAAGAAAATTAAGATCATGCCCTTCAATCCTCTTGCCAAAATAAGAAAGAGCAAAGGTATTTTTCCCAAGAACTATAGCTATGCTGTCTCTCTTTTATGGTTCTCAAAACTAACTATTTATACTAACTCAAAACGTCCAAAAAATCCTGACAAAAATACCCCCAGACGGCTGGAAAAACCCTGAGTCGAAATTGGGTCGGCAGCGCACTCAACCGAGTGGAAATGTCACTCGGTCGAGTGGCTCTTCTGTGGAAAATCTGGGAAAATCGGCCTTCTATACTGTTCAGGACACTCGGTCGAGTGGTCTGCTTACTCGGTCGAGTAAGCTTCTCACTCGGTCGAGTGGTGTCTTCTGTAGAACCCTCCAGAATTGCTGCTCTATTTGATAAATTTCTATCTCCACTCGATCGAGTGGGCTTCTCACTCGGTAGAGTGGGAATTCCACTTGGCCAAGTACATTGTCTCTTCTTCTTTCAGCTGGAGTTGGCCGTGTCAACGCCACTCGATCGAGTGAGCTGTCTCACTTGGCCAAGTAGCCTGCTTCTTCTTCATAATCTCCTCCTTCTCGCTCCTTTCTCCGTTCTCTCTCCTTTCTTCCTCTTCTTCTCATCATCAAGCACTGTTAACTCCTAGATATCATCGTGATTGACGATCCAGCATGCGTGTATGTGCTTATAGCTCCAAATTGCTCCCGATTGCTCCATATTTTCTGAAATCCAACGAAACATAGAAATAGTGAAATTCATCGTAAAATCGTCGTTTAAACGTTAAATTCAGGATACGAGCAATCGTTATGGCATGGAAAAATACATAGATAAAGTGTAAAATATGAGCATATCAGCGGACTCCTGTTTCTTGCACCATCAGATGTTAATTTGGAGTACGAGGAGACACTGGCTTACGAGGAGTCTGAGTTTGCCGGAGAGGACGGCGACTTTTGAGAGCTTAGGTTATGATTAGGTTTTCTATGTATCTACTTTTAAATATTTGATAGCAGAGTGTCTTTTCAGTTGTATCACTTTTGTACTCCTCGTACTCTGTAAGGAGAAATTTCTATATGAGTATTTTTGGTACATTTTCTGCTCCTTGCATATATTATTTTCACTAGTTACATGCAGGATCTGCTTTACTTTCTTAAACAATCACGTTTTTGGGTTACGGGGCGTGAATTATTTTCTTGGTGGCCCATGCAGGTCCTCGCAAACATATCGTGAACATTATAGAATGAGTAGGGTGTATCGTATGATATACTCATGATAGCTAACGTGGCACTTTGAATATAAGATGTAGCACATATACTCTCGACGCGAACATATTGGGGAAACCCCCTTGGACAAGAATAAGGGAAGAGTCCTGGATAAGAATCAAGACATGACTAGAGGATCATGGACCAATAATACTGCATCGGGGACTAAAAACAATAGGAACAACCCCAGCCTAGAACGGAAAGGGAACATGATACACAGAAATCTTATGCTTGAGATCTTCCAACAGCAAGCTAATATCATGAGGCAGGCTTTACTGAGGGAACATAGGCATGAAGGTGGAGTCCAGCAGTTTCAGGCACTATGCCCGAAGTCTCTGGATAGATCAGAGGAGCCTCTGAAAGCAGAATTATGTCTAAGAGGCATTAAGTCAAGGTAGCCCAGATTTTGGATCGCTTATGGTGGACATGGCCAAGTTGCAATTGACTGACAGAGCCATGGTCTGGTAGGACTCAGAGGAGGGACGGCTAGAGTGACCTATCACATGGGAAGCATTCATGAAGCTTTACAAGGCCCAATTTTTCTCTCCAAACGTAGAGATGGAACTACATGCTAGGCTCACGAACCTAAAGTAAGGCTCTCTGATAATAGAGCAATACGATGCTGAGTTTCCTATGCTCAGCCAGTACGTATTTTTACTTATCATGATAGCATATTCATTACGAGTATGGTTATTAATAGTTCGTAATTACAGGTTTTCCCCATAGATGATGGGCACTCCTCTAACTTGTACCAGACGCTTTCAACAAGTTCTGTATATCGAGATTAGGAGGAAATTGATTAGGGTAGTCTTGACCACCCATGATGTCGTCCTGTCAGCGTCTTGTCAATACGAGTACGTTGAGAGAGACACCGAAAGAAAGCAACTTTTGACTACCATGTCAAGATGACAAACCTTCGGTAGTGGCAGCTGGACTGAGCCAACAACCATCGGCCACTACCAGTCTGATGTATCGACTAGTTCAGTATACTCAGTTCAAGAGGCCAGCACCTCAGCAGTAACAGCAGCATCGTCGACCCCTTCCAATATGTCATTACTATCACAAACTGAACATACCAAATCAGAGTACAGACTGCTCTTGAACCAATGCCTGGCTTGTGAAATGAGGGGAGACATTTCCAGAGATTGTACTCAGAGACGACAACAACCTTCAGCTCCAGCTTCAGCCACCGCTCCAGTTACTACTCCAGCTCCAGCTGGGAATGCACTAGCCACCACTTACTCTGCGAAAAAAAAATCTTCCAGCAAGCTAGATCCTAGGCTCTATCTCTAAGGCATCAAGCCTTTATTATGACTGCAGAACATGCCAAGTGATAACGTGCATAATATTACTTTCTCACTCTCAGCATTTTATTTCCATATACTAGTAGCTGCATGCTTAGACATAGTGCATATGACCTTAGGTATTGTACTAGTTGCCAGTAAACTCATACTTATACTATTCGAGTGGGAGCCTCCCACTGCATTTGATCAAGTCGGTTTGTTAACGCCCATGCTATTCCTGTTGAACCCATGACTTCTTGCTGGAATGTTAACATGGACAGTGGTATGTTGAAGACAACTAGTATGTATCCTTAATGTCGTGTGGTGATTTGTGGACGGGAGCTGTTCATGGACACCAAGCTTCAATGTTTTCTTTGGAATGAATTGGTTGAGAACATTCCATGATACCATTAAATGTCGTCAAAGAAGGGTAGTGTTTGAAATTCCCGACCATACGAAATTTGAGTTCGTCAGCAAAAGCAGATCTAAAGGACTAATGCAGTTCAAAGCCAGACCAACAGAGGAGTGGTGACCGTAATAGAAGCTGAGCTAGAGAGACCTGAAGTTGTTCGAGAATTCTAGGATGTATGTTCGGATGGTCTTACAGGTTTGCCTCAGGATCGCGCCTTTGAGTTTTCCATTAAATTGGTACCAGGCACCCAGCCGATACCTAAGGCCCCTTATCGTATGGCACCACCTGAGCTAGAAGAAGTTTGGGCTCAGTTGGATGATCTACTGCAGAAGGGAAGGATACGACCCAGTGTATCCTTATGTGGTAATCATGTATTGTTGGTGAAGAATGATGGATCCCGTCACATGTGCATCGAATACAGAGAACTGAACATGGTGACGGTGAAGAACAAGTATCCTCTTTTCCATACCGATGAAAATTTTGACCATCTTGAAGGATCGAGCATCTACTCAAAACTGGATTTGAGGATCGGATACCACCAGGTGAGGGTAAAGGAGGATATCCACAAGACTGCATTCAAAACCACGTATGTGTTCTACGAGTACTTGGGAATGTTGTTTGGCATGACCAATGTCCCGGTGATATTCATGAGCCTCATGAACTAGGTGTTATACGAATATTTGGACAAGTTCATAGTGGTCTACATCGGCGACATCCTGGTATATTCAATGGATGCTCAAGAGCATGTTGAAAATTTGAGGAAAGTCCTGGAGACTTTGAGGCGACACCAACTATTTGCTAAATTCAATAAATGTGAATTCTAGCTGAACAAGATGGCTTTCTTAGGCCACATAATGTCTGGAGAAGGGATTTTTGTTGATCATGAGAAGGTAGCAGCGGTTTAGAACTGGCCAGCCCCTTAGTCGATAACCGAGATTAGAAGCTTCTTGGGACTGGTTGGCTAATACCGGAGGTATATTCAAGACTGCTCTAAGATTGCAAAGCATATGACACGATTGATGAGAAATGATGTGGTGTTTGTTTGGTCCAAGACGTGTAATGATGTTTTCCAGGAATTGAAGAGGAGTTGACCTCAGCACCAATTTTGATTATTCCACACCAGACTGGAGGATTCGAAGTATTTTGTAATGCATCTGGTAAAGGACTTGGGTGTGTGTTACATCGGTATGGCCGAATCTTGGCATACGCATCCAGGTAGCTGAAGACCCATGAGGAGAACTACCTTACTCATGATCTTGAGTTGGTAGTGTTTATCTTTGCTTAGAATATTTGGAGGCATTTCTTACTAGGTGAGCAAGTGAAGGTATTTTCAGATCACAAGAGTGTGAAATATCTATTCACTCAGAAGGAGCTCAGCATGCTATAGTATCGGTGGATTGTGCTTATGGCATATTACAAATGTTGACCTTCAGTATCATCTTAGGAAGGTCAATTTGTACCTGATGCATTGAGTTATCTCCATACAGTATGA
This sequence comes from Scilla litardierei, assembly GCA_030789695.1. Lineage (NCBI taxonomy): Eukaryota > Viridiplantae > Streptophyta > Magnoliopsida > Asparagales > Asparagaceae > Scilla > Scilla litardierei. The sequence continues at coordinate 134,547,833 of CM061132.1, read as the reverse complement.
CCCTTACGACGCAGTGCAAGCTGTAGTAGGATATCCATAAGATGAAGATAGATGTGATCTTACCTGAAATAATAGAATAATTGATGAGCTTACAGATATAGTCAACTCTAGTAGACATGATCAAGGCCACTCAGGCAGCAGGTGAAAAGCTACAGAAGATCAGGGACTTTGTGATAATAGGTCAGAGACCAGAGTTCAAAATTCTTGAGGATGTATTCTTGAGATATGGCAGCAGAATCTGTGTGCCATCGGGAGACATCAGGGAGGAACTGTTGAAAGAAGCTCACGATTCACCATATTTTATCCATCCAGGTAGAACCAAGATGTACAGGGATCTAAGACTGCATTATTGGTGAAGTGGAATGAAGAGGACCATTGCACGGAGTTGTTGGGAACATGTACTATGAATGGACAAATAGAAGTCTGGAGAAGGGATTAATAAAAAATATCTCTAGTGATCTACCTATGTTATCAAATGGTGTTACCCAAGTATAACCTAATTAACAAATAAATAGCTTGCAATAATCAAATTAGATGTGGAAGCAAAAACACAATGCAAGCACAAATCACAATTACAAAGAGACAAGATTTACCCTGGTTCCCTAACCTTGTGTACGTCCAGTAACACATCCTCAATGAGGTCCTAATCCACTATCACTTCGGGATTACAACACGTCTCAAACGAGACACACGTTCCAATTGAAACAACACATCTAATGCAATGGACAACACCTCTCACAAAGAGAGAAGAAGGAAATAAAGATTACAACTCTTACTCTGTTTACCTCCTTTTGCCTATAGCCTTAGATGAAGCTCTTCTTGTGATGAAGTGAAGACTATGGTGATCTCCAAATAAAGTCTGAGTGAAGCTTGTTGGAGAAGGAGGAGTTTTGGCCAAATGGATTTTGAAAATAAAAGCTTAGTGGCCAATGAAAATGGATTTGGTGTTTAAAAGCTTTAGGCTGAGGAAAATGAGTTTTCTTCTTTAAATATAGATCAATGAATTACTCAATAAATTCTGCACCAAACCCCTATATAAAGAGCCCAAACTATGGACAAAGTTGTCCCCAAAATACCCATCAAACGGCTAGAAAACGAGGGTAAAAATGAAAATGTTCTGGGCTGAAAATCTTTCATCAAGTCAAATTAGTCGACTAAAATCTAAAACTAGTCGACCGCAGTGTTAGAATTAGTCGACTACTTTTATAACGGATGTCGACTACTTTGCGGTCCAGAGACCAAAGCTCTTCTCCCATTCAAACAAGTCGACTAAAATCAAAAATCAGTCGACTGCTTTTATGTAACTTGGGGTTTAAGCTATAAAAACTTGTCAAAGCTATTTTTAATCATTTTGTGTGTGATCCTAAGTGTACATGAGCTTCATCAAAGACCTTACACACCATCAAGACTTATAAAGAAGATTACATCAAAATAAATAAAAGTTACAATAAAACTTGATGTATACTCCATCTTCAAGCATATGTCTTGATGGCCTTGAGCTCCAATGTCTTTGATGGCTCCATATCCCCTGATTATTATTGAATGGATCTTTGAAGCACTTCAGTCTATAATACACTCAATGAAATAATTAGTACCAATATGTTGCACATCTTCAAAACAAGTGAGGGATATCCAATATCCAACAGGAGCATAGCGAAGTGCATGATATGCCAGCAGGTAAAGGTTGAACATCATCAGGTAGCCGAATTAGTATATCCCTTACCCATCTCAGAATAGAAGTGGTAGCACATTACGATGGAATTTGTGAGAGGACTAAGCCGGAGCACAAGGCAAAATGACATCGTTTGGGCGATAGTAGATTGGTTGACCAAATCGACGCATTTCATTTTATTCAGAGTTGGTCAGCTGACAAAGGTGATTGTCAGGAAATACATGAAGGAAATCATAAGGCTACACAGTGTTCCGTAAGTATTGTATCAGACATGGATACTCTGTTCACATCTTATTTTTGGAGAGTCTGTAGGAAAGCTTGGGAACTCACTTGAGTTTCAGCATGGCTTACCACCTTCAGACAGATGGTCTGTTAGAGCATACTATACAAATATTGGAGCACATTCTGTGTGATTGTATGCTAGATTTCAATGGAGCATGGGAAGATCACCTTCATCTCGTAGAGTTTGCATACAAAAAACAACTACCAGGCATGTATCAATACGACACAGTATGCATCACTGTATGGATGGAAGTGTCATTCACATTTGAGTTGGGACGATGTAGGTGACCGAGGGTTGTTTGGACTAGAATTGATTTTGGAAGATGTGGATGTGGTGCGGAACATCAAGAAGAAATTTCATGTGGCACAAGACTAGTACAAGCATTAGGTAAATGCAAAGTACAGACATCTGGAGTTTCAACCTGGAGATCTATCTTTTTGACGATCTCTTCCAATCGCGGCATGATGCGATTTGGTCAGAGAGGGAAGTTTAGTCAATACTACATTAGACCTTTTGACGTGTTTGATCAAGGGGGAGAAGTAGCATACAAACTCTCGCTACATCATCCTTAGAAGGAGTGCATAATGTATTTCACATATCACAGCTACGAAGATATGTAGGAGACCCCGATTATGTGGTTGATCATTCTGAGATCACTATAGGCCTGACTTGACATATGAGCAGTAGATGGTGCAGATCATCGACATCAACGGAAGGCCCTTCAGAGTAAAATAGTCAAATTAATGAAGGTGACATGGCATCGAGACTCGCCTAGGGAGTCCACCTGGAGAGAGGGGGGACGAGATACGTGAGCGTTGTTTCTTAGCTTTAGATATTCTGAGGACGGAATTGTTGCAAGAAGTGTAGGATGTTATGACCTGAAATTTTGCTCAATGTTAAAGAGATTTTTCCAAAAAAATTAATTTTATTTTCCTTCTTCTTTTCTTATTACTTTCTTCTTCTCTTATCCCTTTCATTTAGCCCAGCAACCCAGCCTGCTACCTATTTATTTTATTTTAACCCACTGAACCAAGCCCAAACACCACTCCCACTTAATCAAGCCCAAACACCACTCCCACTTAATCCAAGCCTCCCTCCCAAACACCACTCCCACTTAATCAAGCACAAACACCACTCCCACTTAATCCAAGCCTCTCTCTCTCTCTCTCTCTCTCTCTCTCTCTCTCTCTCTCTCTCTCTCGTCCCATCAAGTCCTAGAGGTAAGTAGCCCTACTTGAGACCATCGATCTCTGAGATTCACCTCCCTCCATCACTTCCTTACATGCTCTCTGTCCCCCAGAGCTCTCATACTTCTCTATTCATGGGTTTTGAGCTTTGGTTTTATGAGTTACTTGCAAAAATTATTTCTTTCCTTCAAATAATTTGGTTTCTGTTGGTGATCAAATTTTGGGGGCTTAGTTCTTTTGATTTTCTGCATCTTCCATTCAATGGGCAGTCGCATCCGCTTGAGGTTGAGGCGGCTAGGCACGTTGGTGAATGGTAAATTCTCTAGTTCTAATTTTGGTTTAGACTTGGTTAATGATTTGAGGGTTCTTCCCTCAACTAGCTATGCTGTGAACTGAGCTATGCATGTTGCTTAGGGAGTTTTGTTCTATTCTTGATGAATTTTAGAAATTATATGAATTACAATAGAGGGGGTTTTCCCCCATGTAATCCTTGAAATCCTAATGTTCAGAGGCCTTTTGACCTGAGATTTTGTTTCTTTTGAAGGCTCTGCATTGCTTGTTCATGGCCGTGGGCACCTGACTCATCTCGAAATGTGTGAGCGCTACTCCCAAGTGTAGGAGATCGATCAAATAGTAAACCTGGAGAGTCAGGTGTCGAATCCACGGGACAGTCGACCTGTAAACCAAAAGAATCAGTTTCTAAAGATTAATAAAATGATGAAAAACTACCACCTTTCAAAGATGAGATAATTGTGATGATGGTTTTAAGTAAACAAAAAAGTAATACTAAAATAAGTACTGAGAAGTCGATCTAAGAAACCAATAAGAGGAGCATGTGTCGGTTGTGATTTCGATGATTTTGTAATCGATGATTTTGAATATCTTTTTTATAACTCAACGTCTCATCTGGCTAAGGTATGAGAACGTCGGAAAGTATGGCAATAAAGCGCGTAAACGAAAAGTGCCAAAAAGTAATCATTTATAACGTCTATTTCATAAGAAAAATACGCACAAGTGCCCTCTCGGTTCACGATACGTCCTCTCGGATCGCATCACGAATAAGTCTTACTCAGATTATATTCAATTAAGCATGCACACGTCTCCGATTAACACACTCAATTAGATTATACGTAGAAATCGATGAAATACTTGATTATAACATGCATATATGGCAAAAAAGACAACAAAATCAACGATCACATAGCCCTAACTACATCACAACCAACACATGAAGGCACTAGCCACTCATGAAGAGAAGAAATCTCAGTTTCATTAGCAAATACATGATCAAAAGTTCAAAATACATGCTAAATACATGAAATACAAGATATAAGTTGAGATTTCTATCACCAAAACTCCTCAAAAAGCCTTATAATTCCTTCTGCAAGAGCCCCTAGCCTCTGTCTCTAAAGCCCCAGAAAATCTCACGAAAATACGCACAATAGAGCCTCCAAAAAGCTCAAAATACGGCTTAAACAGTCTGAATACTCTCTGGAATACGGGGGTATTTATAAGGGTATTAAGTCAGTGGCGGATGCAAATTTTTCACTCAACCCCGCTTCAAAATCACTCAAACCCGCAAACCCTAATCGGCGCAAACCTGGGCCGTTCGATCAAGGCGGGATTCTTCCAGGTGTCGCCGTGTGTCCAGCGGGTTCGGATAGTCGCCTGTGCACGCCCGCATCCGCTAGCTACATCCAAGTACGCTTCGGATTCAATCTCGATCGTCCGTTCGAGCGTTGAACGGCTGAGATTACGCCACGTCGCCCTGTTCCGCTCCGCTGCGTTCGTCTCTGCTGGGGCCATTGGATGAAGCGGGAAGCCACTCGATTACTGCCACGTGTCCCGTATTCGCCCGCTCCGTAGGCTGATGTGCTCGTTGTGTGGTCTGTTGGATCGGGATCTCGTGGCTGTGAGCCGGCCACGTCGCCTGAATTCTCGAGCATCGGATGAAGGCGGGGAGGTGTGGATGTTCGCCACGTTGCCCGCCTGAAGCGTTGGAGACGTATACGTGCGTATATGCAACGTATTTTCCATGTATTGGCCTCGTATTTCTTCAATTAAATAGTATTCTGCATTCAAAAATTCATAGTAATTAGCACAGATCTCAGAAAAATACAAATAAATAGTTGTTGGAATTGTGATATCGAGATCTTCGCATGAAAAATACTAAAAGGGTTGCTATTTTGTGTATAGAATGAGAGTTTGCTCTAATAATTAAATGTATTCTAAATATGATCGTATTAGAGACCAATTAAGTACCATATATGCACAAAATGGGGTTAAATAAGGGGCTAAATATGTAATATTTACCATGAATCAGCACCCTAGCCCTGTTCATTTGGACAATGATTTTGCCATTGTTCTCCTGATGGCCAATGTCTTCTTTTGCTCCTATTTTAGATCTGCCAAGTGCATTGCCCTATGATTTATTCATGTGACCTAGTGGACTTGAGCTTGTTGGATTTTTGGGATTTTATTCCTTGAAATATGACGGTTTTACATATGTTCATTGTTGAAACTGAAATCATTTCTTGATGATATTATTATATTGAGAAGCATGTGAGAATTGTTTTGACCCTTAGAGTGATCGAGGATGAGGTGTTCTCTCAGATCATTTATGTTGACCCTTCCCCATGCACTATTGTGAATTACTATGTATGCATGCAAATGATCACATGACACTTCTTACATCGACTAGAATATATGGTTGGGTTGGGTTATGATGCTATCCACATATATGACATATTGTTGGTTAAATTTAACTTGCTGGATCTTAATTCATATGAGGCATATTGTGGAAAGTAAATTGTTGACATGTTGGCTTAAAACTGTTGGAAATCTTGAACTTAGAATGGAATTGGAATACATAAACACCACAACCATATATGTTATGATGATGTGGCTCCTTAAACTTGTTAAGACACTTGTTCTCCTTTTCTACTATATGATGCATGCTAGAATAATCACTCCCCCCCCCAATTTGTTGGTTATGTTTATATCAGTACTGTTAAGGCCAAAATTGATCAGGACAGTTGTTAGGCTGACGGAGACTCATAGCGCTTAGCTAGAGCCTTGTTAGCAGTTGAGGTGGGACCCTTGGTTGGAAGAACCAGGGTGGGATTTTGGTAGTTAGAGGTGATACGACCTACGAGCGGCCGTTGGGTCGATCGTTCAAGGTTGAAAGGCCCAACGTTGACCTTCGCTGTTGGATGGCGATCGTCGATCTGCACCACAGGGCGTCGTTAGGGGGGTCGGATCTGGGTTCCAACCCAAATCCCCTCCGATGCTTAAGTTAGTAGGAAACTTAAGGAAGAGAGGGAGCTTGGTGTAGCTGAGATCGACCCACGGAGGTTCGTCTCTAGACTGACGACACAAGCTCGAATATATGAATGATGAGAATGAGAAGATAATGTTCTATGTTTTAGATCTCTTACCTTTTTGATGGAACCCTTCTCTCTATTTATAGACGTTCGGGGTCCCCTTGGATATGTTGGGGAGATAACGGTCACCCATAATGGGCCACGATCTTCCCCCATTAATAGGAGTAAACATTACCCACGTCCCCGAGGTTTTCGACCCCGCCTTTAATCACACGTTCGTGTGAAGTGGACCCAACGGTCGACTGGCCATTCGGGCTTTGACTGATTCGATAGCGGGTTTCTTTGGTGGGCCTGGTGGGCCTGGGACATTGGTCGACCGAGTCCCTCGAATTTCGGCCCAATGACTTAACAATGGCCCCCGTCGCACGACCTTGAAGGATCAATCCGTGGAGGTCAAACGACGTTACATCGCATTTAATGGGGCGCGCAGTCGAGAAAATAGCACTCGAGTTTTAGGCACCAAAAACGCCCACCTCGTCGATTTGGAAGATTTGTCGGTTCGAAATCCAAGACATTCTGGTCCTCGGATCTTCGACACGTGTTCCATCAAGCGGTTGTTACCTTGACCTTATAAGATGGTTCCAACGAATGAGTGAGATAGTATTGTCTTCATTATCTCGATTCCGATTTTCCTTCTCTTGAAAGCAATGGATTCGTCGTCTGCCTCCGAAAAAAATTTGGTCACCATCGTTCAGAAGAATCAGGAAGGGGTCATGGAGCCAGGCTTGCTAGCGAATTTGAGGTCCAAGGTCAAGGCTATCCAAATCGACGTGCTCCAGAAGAAATTCATTCGTCTTGATTATCAAATCAGACTGCCTGGGAGGGACGAGAGGGCTCATCGTCCCGGCGATCTAGAATTAGGGGTCTATGTCAAAGCCTTTGAACGGGGTCTTCGATTTCCCATGCATCCTTCTTGCAGTATTTCCTTTGTACTGTGAACATATCCCTCTACCAGTTGATGTACAATGGTCTTGTCATGTTGATGGGCTTCATAGTCTTGTGCGTGACAAAGGAAATCAAGCCATCCTTGCGTCTGTTCAACCACTTCTTCTGGATCCAACCCCTTAAGACCCCAGGGTGGTATACGATAATGGCTCGTCAGGGGGAGGAAGCTGCTGGAAGCTCTTCCCACCTCCAACCCCAAGTGGAAGGACGAGCTTGTGTTCGTGGTCTTTCAGAGGAGGCAAGCTTCTGCACCGGATAGGATGCCCCCAATTTGGGGCGCCCCTGATTTGGGGCCAGTCGAGGATAAGTCGCTGACCATCGAGGAGAAGAAAGCGACCGACACTCTGAAGAATCTGCCAGAGTGCATGAGGTCGGTCGAGTGGCTATGGTCAGACGATGTGTTGCGTCAGACCGTGTGGACGAAAGGTTGGTTCAACTGTGCTCCCTAACTGTTCGACCCTCGTCACTCGAACTAACTCGTTTATTGCTCTAACAGGGATGACCAGTGCGGATTACCATGTAGATCCCACACTGAAGGATGTGGTTGAGTTTTCCATCAAGGAGGCAGAGGCGAAAACGTTGTCGCCCTGGGCACCGACCGTATCGAGACCTTTGATCCAGCCGTCCGAAGATCAGCCCATGGTCGTTGAAGGGATCGCCCAGTAGGCTCGCCCTCAGTAGAAGAAGAAGAAAGTATACTCCTCCGAGTTTGAGGTGGTTGCACTGGAGGGAGGCAAGAAACGACGGAAGATTCTTCTCAGTGACTCGGAGACGTCTAGGTCGAACGCAACTGCTGAGCAAGCCTCCCGATCAGGGGGTGATGCATTCCATAAGGAAAGTTCGAGGGAGACTCCGGTTCCATCGGATCTCCGCAGGCATCATGACTCCTGGCCTTGGGGGGTCTGTCTCCTTCTGTAGGGTTACCTAAAGACATCCCAAGGGAGTACCAATCAATGCTGTTGGAGGGTCGATCTTCTCATGCCCCCTTCAACTATTCTGAGGAGGATCTTGTCAGGACGAGATTTCCATTGAGACTTGGGGATTTTGTCCTCCTCGATTGCGGGGCTGCTTCCCGCATCGTCGAGAATGCGACCCTTCCACGGGATAGGGCGGTCGTGGAGAGGGTCGACTACGAGCGGCTTGCATCGGTAGTCCTTCATGCTTGCATCTAGGTAATTATCAACTGGGCCTCTATCGATGTTAACATCTGCATACAAGCTGACCATCGATTGTTGGCATGCAGGCTCTTGTGGCGACCGTGGCGTTGCGTCGTCGAGCTTCGGTGGTGGCCGACCATATTGTCACCCTGGAGTCCGTCAAGTCGAGGGTCCAGAAGTCTCGGTCTGAGCTAGAAAAGATCAGCCAACTCTCCGAGACGAGGTCGCTAGTCGTTCAGATACTCGAGCACGAGCTAAGCGAATCTCGTAAGAGGGAGGCTGAGCAAATCGCCTTGAGGGAGCGAGTGAAAGATGCTCTGCTGGAGGAGAGAGTCGAAGCCGACGTCATTATAGAGAAGGCGATCCGGGATTTCACGGACACGTTCCCTGACTTTGACGAGCTATATAAGCAGGGCTCGAGTGATGCCGGTTAGAGTGAAGAACTGATTCCCTGACCTCTCCGTGGAGATTAACGAGATCATGGTGATATTCCCAGATCTCGGTGAGGATGAGTCTAGCCAAGGCGATGAAGAGTCGAGTTGAGGCATGGAGGAGGCTGTTCCCCTGGACGAGGCTATCGTCGCGACTGACGATGAAGCAAGAGCGGTTGCTACAGGGGAGCCGAGGCCCACTGCCGTATTGGAGGGAGATCAGGGCTCTGAACAGCCATTGTAAGAATTGGCCTGCCTGATGTAAAATTTTGAATGTATGGGGAGGTAATGCAAATGAAAACAATATTTTGTAATGAGGAGTGACAAGAAAATTGGCATGTGTAATCTCATATGCCATTGCTTCTTTTTGTTTGATGTCGCTCACGTCCCGTGGTGGTCTCGGTGCCTGATGGTCCCTTTCGATGGGTTAGGCGCTACTTCGGGATGATCAAGGGTAAACCATCGAACTGTGTTTAGGATTTGACCACCATGTTATATGGAGAAGGAGAGATCTACCCGATTCGTGGCCCCTTCAACTTACGACCAGACGACCGTTTAGAGGAGTCGTTCAGTAGCGAAAGGGTGGCCCCTTTGACTTACGGCTGATGCTCGTTTGAGAGTCGTTCAGTAGCAAAGGGGTAGCCCCTTAGACTTACGGTTGACGCTCATTTGAGAGTCGTTCAGTAGCGAAGGGGTGTCCCCTTCGACTTACGGCTGACGATCGTTCGAGATTCGTACAGTAGCGAAGGGGTGACCCCTTCGACTTACGGCTGATGCTCGTTCGAGAGTAATTCATTAGCGAAGGGGTGGCCCCTTCGACTTACGGCTGATGACCATTCAAGAGTCGTTCAGTAGCGAAGTGGTGGCCCCTTCGACTTACGGCTGAGGCTCGTTCGAGAATCGTTCAGTAGCGAAGGGATGGCCCCTTCGAATTATGGCTGATGCTCGTTCAAGAGTCGTTCAGTAGCAAAGGGGTGGCCCCTTCGACTTACAGCTGACGACCGTTCGAGAGTCGTTCAGTAGCGAAGGGGTGGCCCCTTCGACTTACGGCTGACGATCGTTCGAGAGTCGTTCAATAGCGAAGTGGTGGCCCCTTTGACTTATGGCTGATGCTCGTTCGAGAGTCGTTCAGTAGCGAACGGGTGGCCCCTTTGACTTACGGCTGACGCTCGTTTGAGATTCGTTTAGTAGCGAAGGGATGGCCCCTTCGATTTATGGATGACGACCATTCGAGAGTCGTTCAGTAGTGAAGGGGTGGTCCCTCGGACTTACGGCTGATGCTCGTTTGAGAGTCGTTCAGTAGCAAAGGGGTGCCTCCTTCGACTTATGGCTGACGCTCGTTTGAGAGTCGTTCAGTAGCGAAGGTGTGGCCCGTTCGACTTACGGCTGACGACCGTTCGAGAATCGTTCAGTAGCGAAGGGGTGGCCCCTTCGACTTACGGCTGACACTCGTTTGAGAGTCGTTCAGTAGCGAAGGGGTGGCCCCTTTGAATTACGGCTGACGACCGTTCGAGAGTCATTCAGTAGCGAAGGGGCGGTCCCTTCGATTTACGGATGACGCTCATTTGAGAGGCGTTCAGTAGCAAAGGGGTGGCCCATTCGACTTACGGTTGTCGCTCATTCGAGAGTCGTTCAGTAGCGAAGGGGTGGCCCCTTCAACTTACGGCTGACTCTCGTTTATATTATCGTTAGTTCAGTTTTCCCAACACCTCTTGAGTATCGGGTCCTTTTCAAGGGGAGTTCTTGATTGGTTAATTTCTACAAACTTTACTAAGGCTCAAAGAGTCGAAGCTTTATTCGATAAAGGAAAACATGCTTTATTAAAAGGAAAACGGGAAAGGTGTACAGGAGTGTTTTGGGTGGTCCATCAGTCGACCACCTTAGTGACAGGTGATCCCGTCAGCTTGCCCTTCTGCTTCGAGGATCCTTCCTTGCTGGGTGGAGGGGGCCTTTGGGGTGTCCTCGTTTGACTAGGGCATCGATCTCTTTTTTGAGAGTCCAACAATCGTTTGTGTCGTGCCCATAGTCGTTGTGGTACTTGCAAAATTTGATGTCGTCCCTCTTCTCGTATTTGCCTTTCTTTGCAGCCTCTTATATCAGCTCTTCTTTTGGGGCGTAGGCAAGGACTTCTGTCTTATGGATGACTGGCTTAGCGTAGGTAGGATGCTCCTTGCTTCGAGGGCTCCTCTCCCTAGGCCTCTTGTCTCGGGACTCCTGGCGGGAGGTTTCCAAGTTTGATCTCTCTCGCCTCGTGTCTCCACGGTGGGAGGGGGTGCTCTTTGCATTGGCTCCAACCGGCTCTTTTGTCTCCTCGGAGGAAGTGAACCGATCTGTTATGTTGAGCATTTCTGCGACGGTATTAGGGGGAACTGGTGAAGAGCCCTCCTCAGGTGCTTGTTCCTGACCACTTGGATGAGCGTCGATATGATGGTCTTGTCTGACGTCTCTTCTACATCGAGCCTCTCGTCGTTGAATCTAGAGACAAAGACTCGGATTGACTCATTTTCGTTCTGTTTGAGCGAGAAGAGGTGGGACGACCTCTTCTTAGGCCGTCGTCCGACGGCGAATTACTTGCAGAATATTTCTGCTAGTTCGTCGAATGAGCCGATGCAGCAGTCGGGTAGCCCTTCGTACCAGCTTTCCGCCCTTTTGGTCAGGGTGGCATTGAAAGATCTGCAAAGGTATGGTTCGTCGGCCCCGTGGAGTAGCATGACATTCAAATACTTTTGAATGTGTGACCATGGGTCACCTCTGCCATCATAAGCTGGTAGGTCTGGGAGCTTGAATTTGGAGAGAAAAGGAGCGGAGAGGATATTCTCCTTCAGGGGAGTCTTCCGAATAACGGATTGGACCAGCATGGATCCTCCCGCTCCGGTTTGCGAGAAGTTGGCCCCGGGGGATCGATTCAGGATCTCTTCCCCTCTCGCGAATCCACCTGCAGGGCTTAGTGGGTTATAACCTGGAGGAGCTCCGTCTATTACCCGATCCAGGATGTTGCGGGTCGCCGCCCGGCAATTGGAGTGGGTGGGCTCTCGCTGGAGTACGAAAGCTCGATCTTCGACCCCCGCTCCATTGTATTGGTGGGCTGGGGGGTCGAACCGTCGAGGTTAATCTCTGTCCTTGGGTCCCCTAGACCCCGGAGGTGTGTTGAGCCCCTTGTTGGCGTCAGGTACGGATTTGGAGGCAGTTCATTTACGGGGGATGGGCTCCCCATGTTCTGGCGTACCAAAGCCGCCAATGCGCCTAAGCTCCTATCGACCTGCGTAGTGAATTGGTTGAATTCTCTTCGAGTTAACCCGGGCTCATTTGCCTCCTCCGTTGGTCGAGGCGAGGATGTTGTGGAGTCCAAGCCGCCCTCCAACAAGACATTGTTTGCTCTTGGCTTCTCCTTCGGACCTTCGACCGGTCCGGCGTTGCTAGGTCCAGCTGTCATAGCTTAAGGATTGTTTTGGGATGTCAAGATGGTTAACATTTTCCACAGACGACGCCAAATTGTCAAGGCCAAAATTGACCAGTACAGTTGTCCGGCTGCGGAGACTCGTAGCGCTTAGCTGGAGCCTTGTCAGCAGTTGAGGTGGGACCCTTGGTTGGAAGAACCAGGGTCAGATGTTGGTAGTTGGAGGTAATACGACCTTCGATCGACTTACGAGCTACCGTTGGGTCAATCGTTCAAGGCTGAATGGCCGAACATTGACCTTCGATGTTGGATGGCGATCGTCGATCTGTACCACAGGGAGTGGTTAGGAGGGTCGGATCTGGGTTCCGACCCAATCCCCTCCTATACTTAAGTTAGTAGGGAACTTAAGGAAGAGAGTGAGCTTGGTGTAGCTGAGATCGACCCATGGAGGTTCGTCTCTAGACTGACGACACAAGCTCGAATATATGAATGATGAGAATGAGAAGATAGAGTTATATGTGCTAGATCTCGTACCTTTTTGATGGAACCTTCTCTCTATTTATAGACGTTCGGGGTCCTCTTGGATACGTTGGGGAGATAACGGTCACCCATAATGGGCCACGATCTTCCCCCATTAATAGGAGTAAACGTTACCCACGTCCCCGAGGTTTCCGAGCCCGCCTTTAATCCCACGTTCGTGTGAAGTGGACCCAACGGTTGACTGGCCATTCGAGCTTTGACTGAGTCGATAGTGGGTTTCTTTGGTGGGCTTGGTGGGCCTTGGACATTGGTCGACCGAGTCCCTCGAATGCCGGCCCAATGACTTAACAAATACAGATGCATGATTGGACACTTGTTGCTATTACTTCATGACATGATAAATTGACTTTAGAACATCACCTGAAATATCACGCATCAACACTGAAATTGCATAGTCTTACTACGACTACTTGACATTCAGACTCACCAGGTTTTGGGGTAACTTCTAGAGGGGGTATGGGAACAACTGGAGGCATGCTAGTTTATAACTGATAGAAATACACTACGGCATCCGGTACCCAACCGGGTTCATTCATGCATCCATGTGAACCCATACTAGTATTGTCGGATGATTTTTGAGTCACTTTTCCGTGTTCTTGTTTGGACTCGACTGGGGTGGGCGCTCACGTGATACAAGGTGGTCTTCGGGTGTCGTACTCACTATATAAGTCACAGTTTAGGATTGGCATAGTTGTTAAATTCACCCGTATTAGAACATGTATAACATAGACTTAAATTGTAACTGCTTTGCATTCTTGTCGTTAGTTAATGTTATCTTATGCATCCTCTATTTGATGCTTTATTTCAGTCATGCACATAAACACTGTTTAAACTCCTTATTTAGAATTATTGTGAATTTACCCTGACCTCGTGGACTCCTGTTTGTTGAATCGTCAAGTGCTGAATTGGATTACGAGGAGACTCCGGCTTACGTGGAGTTCTGAGTTTGCGACGAAGGACACCGACTTTTGAGAGCTTAGGTTATGCTTAGCTCCTTTAGTATTTGAGAGTAGAGTGTATTTGCTATTGTATAGCTTTTGTACTCCTCGTATTTTGTAAGGAGAAATTTCTATGTAAGTATTTTGATACATTTTCTGTTCGCTTATATTGTTTTCACTGGTTAGCTTATATTGTTTTCATTGCTTAACTGTAGAACCTGCTTTACTTGCTTAAATAGTCACGTTTCTAAGTAGTCGCAGGACACGACAATTTAAGCTAGAAAATCTTATATCAAGTACCAATCTCGATTTGGTTCTTTTTTACAAAAATAGCATCATGTGGAGAGAACGAAGGATTTGGCATGACTGAAAATTGAACTTCAACTAGCTCTCTAATTTCTTTGCGGGTATGGATTGGATCTTAGGAGACCTTTTGGAATGTTTATCTGAATCTATCACGCATCCATTGCTCAAGTGATCACGAAACGAATGGTCTCTTTTTAAAATTATTCAACCACATAAGAAATGGGTCAAAGATATTTCCAAATTTTTGGCTGTTACTAGTTTAACGGAAGGAGATCAAAACAAATAGTTTAATTACACAATCGCATCCAAAACAAGCATTTTCTTTGAAATTGCGTCTAGAATATATGAATAATACATCGAGATTTTATAAATAAAAAAGCAGCACGCCATCAACAAATAACAAAAAAATCTACCGAGAAAAGCACCGAACTAAATTCATGTCCAAGCCACACCTTAACAAAGGGCGAATCTAACAATTAAATCATCCTGATTGCATTATTCAATGCAAGTTGCTTCAAGCAAATGGTAATGCAAGCCTTCATGGATGCTGCTTCCACAACTGTGCGCATCCGCGGCAGCTAGAGTGATGAAATGGACGGTGATTAGGCGGCGGTGGCCGGTGGGAGAGTGGTTTCTATGTTTGCCGGCATCAGAACATTGAAAGCGTCGGCGGCTGTGGACACCAGCATCCCTGGGATCTGCTGGTGCCAGTGCAATTCCTTCAAGTCTTTTTGACCCTGTTTAGATATCGGAAAAGAAAAAGGGTTGCTTCATTTTTATATACTTCGATAAACTACAGGAATATATGAAATATCACGCTAGCATTTAACAGACGATAGAATTGAAACATATTGGGGCAACAACAACAATGAAAAATCCCAACATAAAGCAGGCAGAATTGAACATAATAACAAAGACCTGATGAACAAACAGGAGCTGCGGCGGTAGATCTTGGGGTGCATTTGCTTGTTCTTTCATCTTAGCCTTGAATTCAGCCTCTTCTTCCTCGTCTCTTTCCAACGAGAGATCCCATATGCTGGTGGGTTAAAGCAAAACACAGATTAGCCTTGGGGGATACCATGTGAAAGACTTAATGGAAGGCAAAAGCCACCAATGAAAATAACTCACGTCAACTGGTTGTCTGCAGACGAAACGGCCAAGGTGGATGCTTCGTGTGGGCTCCATTCTATTGATGTGATCGGGTGTTTGTGATACTCAAAGTGCGCTACCAGCGAGTCTCCCTGTGGATATATATGGAAGCATGTCAAGCCCATTCGCTTATGCAAAAAATGAACGCAACAAAGCGAAACAATTTTTTCTATCAAAAATGTACCTCGTTTTTTAATTGGCATTCACTTGATAATCTAGATTAACACCATTTCCACCTACCCTGAATTTATATGGTGAACTGCATGTACTGATGAAGGGGGGCAGCAATTTCAACGGGACGAAGATCAACCTATTTATTTGCTTCTATATGACTAAAAGCTAGATCCATCGATTTCTGTTTTTTCAAACTTTAATAATAGGCTGTAGCCAGGTAATTCATTAGTTTGATTCCCATCACATGGTATGTAAATTGATCAAGATTGCAAGTTCCTGCATGATAGAACTATCAATGGCTTGTTGGTTGAAAGGGTTCCTCAAATGCAATTTCTATACATCTAACGGGAAAATTGTAAAGTCGGTGCCACAAGTTAATGTTCAATCAGTTGCAGCTTTAGCAATGGAAGGTAAGGAGCACTATCTACTACGTGTTTTCCTGTGCATAAAATGTCTTGTCAAACTAGGATCGATATAACTAAAGTCTCAAGTATTTGCAAGACCATATCTGTAGCTGCCCTAATATCCATCAAATTTTGGAAGCATATGAATCCTCTTTTGAATTTTTAGATGACTCCAATGTTTCTATCAATTGTGAACACCTATATAGGGTGTGGTGGGAGCAGGCTCTACCAGGCCACTGAGATACTAGGATGGTACATATGCGAAGATGGAAACTTAGAAGTTCTTTAAAATTGAAGGCCTAAATAAAATAGCATACAAAGCACCATGAACAATTCAAGGCTAAGGAGAACTTGAGAAAACTCCCAAATATTAGAACAAAAAATGAAGTATTAATTTAAAAAGTACTCTAAAAGAACATTAAAATTAAAAATCCAGCTTAGACTTGGGACAAAATCACAAAAACTGACAAATTTCTACTATGAATTTTCTCAATCAACTTAATGGTGAACTCAAGTGAATGATCATATAATGAGTTTGTACTGCATATACAACATCAAGATTATTTAGAATTGATATATCTAGCTACTTGTTATTAATCCAAAATCATCAACACAGTTCCATCAATGACATAATGTTATCAAAACTCACTAAAAACATCATCAATGCTGGCAAATTCCATGTCGAAAGGTTAATAATTAGATAATAATGATTATCATATTTTATGAGCGTACAGCGTTTATCATGAAATTTTCATACAATTGGACAATAAATTTGGAGGTGGAAAATGTTCTATTCTTGAGGTATGTTAAAGTTTGAATTGTTTGATGCAAGATCAAATAATGTGAAAATGTCATGATATTTGACACATTCTCGCTCGAGGATATGGTGATCATGGACGGTAGCAATCGTCTAATATATAAGTTGAAAGTGGACTTTTCGGCTGCCATATTCCTTGTATGAAATAAAACACCTATCATTTTCTCTAACTGTCTTCTCAGTTCTTTTTTGAAAACTTATTACTCTAAGACATTTTTAGAGACATCAATGGCAAAACATTGATTCTCTAATTTCTAATCTTCTAAACCACTAGATCTAAAACCTATGAGAATTTCTCAATCCCAATCCCAAAACTGATATTTTAAAATTTTGGCAAAAAAAATTCTTACGTCAGGATTCCTTCATCCAAAGAAAAGACAAAAAGATATTTCACTGCTATATCAATCGTCGAATGGTAATATATTATAAGATGTATTCCTTTTTCATGAAAATATGGCATGAAGACGTTATTTAACCGGCCTGACCAGAATAATAAATTCTGCAGCCTGTTAACTGCTGAAGACTTAAAAGCTAAATGTATTGACTAGAATAAGACATCGTTCAGTCTGTTAATTGCAAATATTAATAAATGGAACGGGCCAACAGCAACAAGGATTAGAAATTACTTCCTTGAACTCAGTCCAGTAAGCATCAGAAGAAAAGAATAGCACTACTGTTTCAATTTATGCATACATATTAATAGCAGTCTTCTTCTCATGGGGGCACAGAAATGCAAATACAAAATAAGTCGGTTGAAAAAAATAGGACTTGCTCTCAAAAGTTGAAGTAAAATATAAACACTGCATACATACCTTGATCAACCTAAGGTCGCGTATGGAAAATGTTCCATCGTCACTTCCGGAGGCTATCATACAGCTAGCCAGCCTATACACATGATGGAGTGCTTAAGTTAATACACAAAAGCATCTTAAGCAAGATTCAAGATATTAGTAGGACCGAACTTGCCTATTCCAAGATATGACATTAACATCAGCATTGTGTGCCTTTATAGATACTGCTGGTGATTTTCCAAGACGGATATCCCATATTGAAATATTTCCATCCACAGAACATGAGGCAAAGACATCTGCTTCTGTGGGACTCCACTACACAGTAAAGGCAACAAATGTAATTAAATATAACATCAGCAGAATAGAGGAAACAATGTCGGGCCCCAAGACAGTCTCTTGTAATAGTTTGCATCACATATAAATAGAGTTCTGAAATATAAAAACAATAAGACGCTAATTTTCAGTTTTGAGGTATAATGCATACTTGTAGATCTTCAACACTTGCGGTATGCCCGACAAAAGGGTTTTTATCCACGTTCCACGTTTCAGAGGAAGGTTCCCATAGAAGAATACAACTTTTGCAATCACCTAGAATACAAATTCAAGTACGATTAATACAAAGAATGCCTTCTTTCATGAAGCAATCACAACAAAGAAATATATCGAACTACTACTCATTGTAAACATGCAAAATATACCAGAAACAAGCCTTCCGGGAACAACTGGACTCCAATCGATTGCATAGCCTTCATCTTCGTGCCCATTAAATTTCATTATTGGAGCTTGATGATGTATGCTGTTACCTCCCCCGCTAGTATCAGTTTCAGATTCGGCTAACGCATTTAGAAGCGAGCTGAAATTCCATATCTGTTCGAATGAATCACTAACTGAGTCAGAAATGTAAAATCAGTTTATAGAATATTGCATGTTTGTGCAAACGAAGTTGATGATTAGATTGTTAGTTGCAGTGATCCAGAAATTTCTTCAGAAAGAATAATTTCTGATGACTAAACTTGTCATGGTGCTTTGGCACGCAAGGCCAGCATAATGACTTATAACCATTATTGAATAGCATGGAAAATGATACATGGTTATGCAGATTAAATCTATAGAAAGATGAACATTGGTTGAGAACAATATAGTTCCTATCTCTAAATGTGTGGCTTACTTAAAAATCAAGTATACAAAGTCATTTTCATAACAGAAGATGCAACAAAATATCGCACATATAATGATGCTAAGTGCAAAGCCAGAATGAGTAAACAACCTGAACGCTTACTTAAGAAGTCATTTTCCTAACAGAAGATGCAACAAAATATTGCACATATAATTACACTAGGTTCCAAGCCAGAATGAGTTACAACCTGAACGTGACCAGCATCACCCCATGTAGCACATATATGAGGCTTTTGGGTCATGGAACGTATTCGATTTACACATCCTTGATGTGCCACTTTATGCAACTGCAATCATCAAGATTACGGACATGAGATTGCTGCAATTAATAGAAATAACCATCAAAAAATGAAGTGTAAGAAGAGACTGCTTATGTACCTGTAAATTAGGTGGTGTAGACTCATCGGCATCTTCCTCATCTTCATCGCTACTGCTGTCACTATCCATTTCGCTATCATTATCAACAGATGAAGGCAATACCTCGCGCTTTTTCCCAGATATATTTGAGAGCTTGAAAATTCCAATATGGTTCCACGATGCTTGTTCAGCCTACAGAAAATCAAACATATCAGTGTAACATGGAAAATGAGGCTTTTAAAGCAAGCTGCCAGAGCTGGTGTTAAAAAGAAGCTCACTAGGGAAAACAATGATTATACAATGTGTATGATTTTTCCCTGGGATGATAGCTACTTTTCATGAGAACAAAGAACCAAATGAAAGGGAAAAAGAGAAAACCAATTGTATTTAAGGCAAAGACAGACATATGAACTTCTAATAAAACCATTACGAACAGATAAAATTATTTTAGAAGTAAATTTGACTACATTAGGCAAAGAAACTGTAGAAGTTAATTAATTTATTCGATGTTAAAGGCTCACAAATTAAGGAAGAAGGATAAACCATCATGAATTGACAAGCATGAAAAAAACCATAATAATACACAAACTCATGAAAATCAGCAATGACTATTGCAATTCTCTTTTTCAATTGGATTTTTCAACTTAAGTGTAAGGAATATACAACATAAAAGATTGAAAATGCATGGAAATAGGCTTGGGCCTTTATGAAGAGAATCCTTTTTTCTACCAAATAGTGCTGCAAGTAGACCATTACTTTGTGGATTCAACAGTAAAGGATTCTGTTAGCATACCTTCGGGAAGGAAGAAAATATCAATGATAAGGAATTTCAGAACATGGAATTTGAGAGTGTGGAATATGGATCCTAGGCATTATTTGGGTAACAATGTATAATTACGTTACATTATGATGAGTTTAATGTGGTGAGTGCAAAAAAGAAGCAGGTAAAGGTCAGACAACTTATGAAGTAGAAGAGGAAAAGACATATTCATTAACCATGTTCTAAACGGCATCTAAATAAGATCTAACCACAACTTTCAGTTGCATAACCTGCACTTTTATTATTCGTATTACTTAATAAGACATGGTCCACCTAATCACAAAACCATTGACCAATTTCCACCTCAGCCAACCGCCCCACGAGGGCTTCGCCTGACAGATCTCTGCATGCACGCCACCTCCTCCTTTCCCTGCAATCCTTGCAGCGTCGCACAAAATCCACTCGAGTACCCAACATCCCTCTTCGACCCTACCCGTCTAAGTCGTTTTACTTAATAAGACATGGTCCACCTAATCATTTGTATTATTAATAAGACATGGTCCACCTAATCACAAAACCATTGACCAATTTACCTCCACTGTAATGGCCTATTTCTTTATATATATAGCCGGCCCATTATCCCTCTCTCCTTTCTCTTTTCTTTCTTTTTCTTCTTTCTTTTTTAAGCTCAAGACCTCGGCCCATGCACCAAGCACACACCCCCAACTATTTCCCTCACACGTGTGCCGTTGCCCCCTTCGCTTCTCACGGGAGAGACAATCAATCCCCCGATCGATTTTCTCTCTCCATGCTTCGACGCTCTCTCTCGCCCTTATCCTTCTTCGATCAACCCGATCCGAGCCCTTTCTCCCTCTCTTTACCTTAGCCGACCGCCCCACGAGGGCTTCGCCCGACAGATCTCTACATGCACGCCACCTCCTTTCCACGTGATCCTTGCAGTGTCGCACAAAATCCACTCGAGTACCCAACAGCCCTCTTCGACCCGAGCAGCCTAAGTCGTTTCCCATCACATCTGACGTCACTTCTCCATCTACATGCGGTATCTCTTTCCCCATAAATAGTTCTCTTGTTTCAAAAAATTTCTACTTCAAAGAAATTATTTTCTTCAAAGGATTTTGAGTTTTTCCTTTGATTTATAGTTCAAATTTCTGCTCTTGGATTTTATTCTCGAATTTGTTCTTTTCTGATGGATCTTCTTGGTCGGTAAATTCCTTTAAATTCTGAGTTGGTTTTAAGCTTGGTTTATGATTTTTATTTTGGCAATGATGTTTCGAAGCCCTTTGGACTTGGCAACGACCCTCGCTGCTGCCCCTCGCTGTCCTCGTACGGCTGTGTTGGTTGATCATGGGCTTCAGCTCTTTGTTTGGGTCGGTTACATGCCCTTGGGACTCTGTCTCTGTTCTTATTAGGTTTTGCCCTTATGGCTGAGGCTTTGTGGCCATGACTTTGTTTTGTTAGTTCCTGCCGTGGCACCCTAATCCATGCTTAGTGTTGGCCAAGGGCATTGCCATATGATGTGTGGTTGTGGGCCTTATTGTTGGGATTTGATTGGCTATGGGTTTCAGTTAATGAAATGTGGAGATTTTAATTATAACCCTGCACATGCTTAGTTCATTAATGACTAAAATCGCCTCTTAATGATATTATTATGTTGGAAAGCATGTGGATAATGGCTTGCCCCTTTAGTGTGATCAATGATGAAGCTACTCTGAGATCATTCTGTTGTCCCTCCTTCATGTTCCATTGTGAATAACTCTTTAATGCATGCAGATGATTATACATTAATTCTGACATCTATTTTATGTATATGGTTGGGTTGGTTATGTCGAATATGTTTTTAAAGTAAAATGTTATGCGTGGCATTTTATTCGATGGTTGGACATGATGGATATTAATTCCAATGCGGTTTATTGTTGGAACGTATTTCTCTTTCACGTGTTGGCTTTAAAGTTGGAAATCATCAACTTAGAAAGGATTTGATATAAGCATACTGATGCGACGCGCGGGTCACATGGGGCGCACGGCGGGTAGCGAGCCAACGGGTCCGGTTCGAGTATATCAAAGGAGGAGGCGACTTGGGTCCACCACGGACCTGGTCACAAACTTGTAATTTCTCAAATTGATGGGAGGGCCGTTTAGTAATTCCACATCGACTAATCCCTCCCCTAAGGGCCGGCCGGCCCTAGCTTGGTTTTCATCGAAGAATTGTAAAGGTAATTATTTTTCCTAGAACCCTACATTATTTTCCTTCGGTATTTCTCTTGTGCTTGATTTTAGATTAATTATTCTAGGTTTAATTAGCAATTTCAGATCAGTTCTTCGCATTAAACCCCTAGAATTAGTAGTCCAAAGCCATAAAAATCCAACTTTTATCCCCACAAAAGCCCTAGACGCATCAATTTGGTATCAGAGCAGTAGATCCATGGCGAGCACGCGATCTATGGAACGGATCGAGACGCTGGAGGAGAGGGTGGAAAGGATTGAAAGCCGGATCAGTGAAGGGTTACATGAGGCACGACAAGAGGACGCGGAAATGGCAGAAAAGATCAGAGTGAAAATAGCCGCGATAGCTGAGAATTCGGCGAAATCTGAAACGCAGTTGATGGAGGCAATAGCAGCGTTGTCCGTTAATCTCACCCCGAAGGTGGATCCAAGCAAAAAGGAGCCACCTTTGACAAAAGACAAGGGTAAAAAGATGAAAACCAAGCTAGGGCAGCCGGCCCTTGTTAGGAGAGGGATTAGTCGATGTGGAATTACTAAACGGTCATCCCATCAATTTGAGAAATTACAAGTTTGGGACCGGGTCCGCGGTGGACCCAAGTCGCCTCCTCCTTTGATCTACTCGAACCGGACCCGCTGGCTCGCTACCGCCGTGCGCCCCATGTGACCCGCGCGCCGCATCACATACGCCCCAATCTTGTTGAGAGACTTGTTCTCCTGTTACCGCTTTATGATGCACACTAGAGTAATCACTCTCCTATATACTGTTGGCTATATTGGTATCACTATTAATGCATGATGAAACACGTGTTACATTTTATAACATGAAACTTAGATTTTAGAACATCACCGGAACTGACATTTATCACAGATCATTTGTCATGCATACTCGTCGGGTTTTGGGATAACTTATATTAGAGGAAGTATGGAAACAATTGGAGCCATGTTTCGATTTCTATTATTTAAACTACATTTAGTATCCGACAGTGTTTCATTCATGCATCCGTTTGAACCCATATAGTATTGCCAAATAGTTATTTGAGTTTTGTTTTTGTCCTGTTGTGGACTTGGCCAAGGTGAGTACCCACATGGTACAAGGTGGTATTTAGGTTGTATATCATACTCCCCTATATAAGTCAGCTTAACATTGGTATAGTTGACAAATGCACTTGTATTAGAATATTCACATACTTCAAATGTTACTAGTTTAGATTGTTGTCTTTAGTTCATTTTCTCTTATAATTTGGTTCTATTTTCTTCTTTATTTCAGTCTTTGCATATAAACTTGTTTAAATTCCATGTTCTGGAATTTATTGCGAATTTACCTGACTTGGCGGACTCCTGTTTTATTACACCGTCAGGTGCTGACCTGGAGTACGAGGAGGCTTCGGTTTACGAAGAGTCTGAGTTTGTGGTTCAGGACTCCGACTTCTGAGTGATTAAGTCATAAGTGTCTATCTATGTATTTTCTTTTCATATTTTGAGAGCAGTATATCCATTGTAGTGTAACACCTTTTGTACTCCTCTTTATTAGGAGAAGATTCTATATACGTGTATGTTGGTATATTTTTTGCTCCTTGCCTATGTGGTTTTTACTAGTTACTTGCAGGACATGCTTTACTTGCTTGGAAACAGTTACGTTCCGGGTTGCGGGTGTGACATCTCCCCTCCAAAAACACAAACTCAATAAAAAAATAAAAGCAAAAAAGCAAAAGAATGAAATAAAAGGTTTACTTCATTGAGATGATGACCATCCTTTATCTAATTACAAGAAAGCAACACAGCATAAGAAGACACTTCTCTAACTAAGTTTCAGACATCTAAAATATCATACTCACAACTTTCGGCTGCACTTTAATTATTTAAATAAACTAGTCCAGCTTTTAACAAAAAACAGACTCAAAAGGGGGGAAACGAGAGAAAGACATGTTAATGACAAAGGTGAAACGCACGTGACTAGTCCCTAAAAATTCAACTGAATATTGAATGGATGGAAAACATGTCAGAGCATGATCCACCAATTAAGTCAGCTGAGTATTTTTTTTTAAGGTGAGTCTGTATGCAATTTGCTTAAAGAAGACCATGAGGAAGACGAACTATTGCAAAGAAGATAAAACATTTCCTAATTCAAATGTTTATAATTGAGTATTTAGAAAAATGAATGGTTTTGCAAATTTCTTCTGCTTAGGGACACAATGGAGACAATGTATGCAAGTATTTGTTTGAAAGCTAACACATATTAGTATGTGAATGTATGTATAACTTGACATATAGATTTACCCAAGGTTAGAGGTTTCGGCCGATACTCGTTTCGGTCTCGGTGGGTAATGAGACCGAAACTAGGGGTTAGTTTCGGTATCGGCCGATACTGAACGGTATCGGTCAGTTTCGGCCTATACCAGCCGATACCATTCAGTATCAGTCGAAGACGGAGGAAAAAGAATATGTAATTAAATAAAATTTATCTAAAACCCCAAAAAAGAAATATCGACACGCTATTCACACTTTACATTTGTCTAACATATTACACATTATTTACAGGTTTGCATATTGTAACTAACGAGTGTGTTTTTAGCTAAATGGTTAACGTAAATAGCATATTTTTAACTAATATTGTTCATAATTAAGTTATAAGTTACAAATTATCTTTATTAGTTTGTCATTAGCTTATTAGTAACAAATTTTAACTACTATTGTTAGTTATATGTAACTTACAATTTTTGAAATTATTGATACGGACGACCGAAACTGACTTCCGAAACCGTCGAAATGGGCGATACCGATACCGAAACCTAAATTTTCGGGAGAGCGATACCGAGACCGAAACCGAGACCTCAAACCTTGGATTTACCTACTTCAGTGATTGTATACGCATTTGTAGGGGGAAATACCATATAAACAAAGGTAGAAATTAATTTGTTTGCCTTTTAACAAACCAAGTCATATGCTATGTAACAAGCTTCGTTTATTCCAGGTAATAATTCCAGTTACAAGGACTTGCATATGTGAGAATTATAGAATGGTGCATGTATCATAATGCATTTGGCATATAAAGGTATTAAGTAGTGTAAAATTCTATATTTTGGAAAAAATATGTGCATGTTGCAAGTAAACAATTGGGCAACCATATGATGTTGTTGTCTTGGAGATATACTCCCAAAAAGTGTTGATTTAGAGCTCATCATAATCAAGGTATTCCCGTCTATTAAATGTTGGTTATCACAAATATAGCCCATGATAAACAAACTCAACTGTGTGATTGTCAAACATGCATACTTAGATATTCATCCTTGTTTAATGTAGATACAATTTAGTCATCATGATGAAGAAGTGACATTCTTTGCTCAAAGTTCTTCCATGTAAGCAGTTATGCAAACAAGCTTTACAATTCATCGCCCCGGGTAGCTAAACATGCCTAGTGCCTGCCTGCCCACCACCCCAATAAATCAAAATGGACAACACCAAGCTATAGAGGTTAATCAAAATGGTTAAGCAAGTGCAATTATGGTCACTGATGATCCGACAAGAATATCAATAGGCAATAGCCGTAATGGAGATGGATTATTACAGAGTTAAGGTGGCCTCAAGATTAAGTGGATCATTGGTTGTCCACACCCTTCATGTCCATGCCCAATAAACATCCCATATCGGAATGGTTGTGGACTTTGAGTGACAAAGAAACAAAGCCAATGATCATTATATTTCATTGCTAAGTTTGCATAAAGAGTTCGTTAGGTTGCATATAGGAGTTTATGAGTATGAAAAACATTGTTCAGAAAACCCTTCTAGGGGATAAGAGGGGAAAAAGTAGTTTAAATATTTTCGGGTTATGGAAAACTTTGCATTTTGTATATGGGCCAATGAGAGCTTTCCACCCCCAGCACGTTTGAAAATTTTGTTTCCTCCGAAAAGAGGAGGAAAAGTTTTGAAGACTACAATGCTCTTCATTCGGGATTTCTTTTTCAAAAAATTTCAAAATTAATTTCCAATGTTTTCCATCAACCAAACATGCCCAGAGTGAAGACAGAGTGAAGACGATTGCAGTTCTCAAACTGCGGGTGGAAACTAGATGCAAGGAAATGATTTATCGGATGATTTGGGTGACAGGGGCTCTAGTAATTCAACCATCTGGTTGGCTGTCAGGGGTTTTCACAGCAATGTGAGTGAAGGACTTGGTGGAAAAGGTTCTCGTTCTACAATTAAAAAAGACCAAGCATGTGTCGGTCGAATGGGTAACGATGCATCAGGGGTTCGACGTACGGACGGTGCATCGAATGCGGACAGTGCGTCGAAATAGGGAACACGGATTTATTAGGCAACGAAGCAATGAGTGAATAATGTCATTTAATGGTGAATCATGCCATTTAAAGTGGAGTAATTTTAGGGTTCTTATATGATACTAGTTTAATAGGAGAATAATGTTAGGTTTTATTTGGTAATTGTTAAATAAGAAGGGTAATTAGTGAGGGTTTTATTATAAATAATGGTGTAGATGAGAGGGTTGGGTTATGTGGAGTTTGAAGAAGAATTTGTTAGATCCGAGAGATCGAGTGGGAGAGTTAGGCTTTATCTCGAATCAAAGATAGGAGAGTGATCCACCTCTCGAACATGGCCAAATTTATCATTGTACTAGTCATAACCCGTGCCTGCGGGCACGGTTCATTTAAGATTTTTCCTGCGAAATCTTTATTCCCCAAAAAATTATTTCCACAGCCACATAAATTAGCGTAAAAATATTTAGCAGCACGGACACCCTCGGCGCGACACAACAAATTCGGCGCAGACGCCTTCGGCGCGGAACAACAAACTCAGCGTCGAAAACAAATTTGACCCCGCGCCTTCGGCGCGGAACAACAAATTAGCGTAAAAAATTTTAGTGGGACGCCTTCGGCGCGGAACAACAAACCTCTGGGTATTTTTACGCTAATTTGTTATTCCGCTAAATTGTTTTACGCTAATTTTTTTATTTTGTTAATTTAATGGATCATGCTTCTCCATAGTCTTTCCCAAGTCACTTTTAATTTCAAAGTTTAGGTTTCCAAGGAACTTTTCCCCCAAATTTAATCTCCACACTCTCTACTAAGGCACTTCTAATTTCAAAGTTTAGATTCCCAATGCACATCCCTCAAATTTAATCTCCACAATCTTTCCCAAGACACTTCTAATTTCAAAGTTTTGGTTTCCAAGACACTTTTTCCACCAAAATTTAAGTTTTCTCACTAAAATTTTCACAAAATCACATCTCAACCATTGATTTCCCAAGATCAAATCACAGCTACTCTTTATCTTGTCCTAGTCAGCCCTAGAATTCAAAAAATGTTGTCAAATGTATAATAGATTCTCATTTCAATAAATAAAAATCTCATCTTTCTCATCTTTCCACAATAAAAATTCTTCCTTTATTTTATTTCTTGGTGTAGATCGCATCAATTGGTATCAAAGCACGACGATTATACGACCATGATGGAGCTCGCTGGGTGTTTAATGACATGCTACAAAGAGCTCGGGCGTTGTGGCAAGAAGGGAACAAGTTCTTTCGATATGGAAGATTTCATGATGCAGCTAGCCAATATGAAATTGCTAAATCTTATTATGATTGCATTTTCGCAGCTAAGGGAAAAGCTCAATACTTGCATTGTTTAGCCAATTTGATGGGTTGTTACTTGATGATTGGACTCTATTGGAAATGCATAGATTTGGGGTCAGAAATCTTGGATTATGATCCGAGAAATTTTTGCCTTCTTTTACCGGGAGCAAGCTTATAGATCATTGGGTCTTGATGAATATGCAGACTCTGATCTAATGAAGTCTCATGAGTACTTCTCTGAGGATGAGGTAGAGAAAGAAGAGCATGAGAAGAACGAAAACATCAGCGCAGATCTAGATTTCGTCGTCAACTCTGATCCAAATCCAGTGCAAAAGGTACTGTCTTTGATCCAAAACGGCGTAAAAGACGTCATCTTGCTAGCAGGTCTGCATCCGAGAGGTAAAGAGCAATTCGAGAAGGAGCCCAAAAGCCAAGATCTGAAGATTACAAAGCTCATATCTGAAGAAGAAGGCAAAAGGCTGTACAAATCTGAAGACGACGACGCGACCGATGCAGATCCGACATCAACGAAGGCCAACGTCCACACAATTGGCCCACCTGAGGACCATCCGGCCTCGGACGACCCGAATGATGGCAGCCCTGCTTCGGGTGCCCCCAGCAAGGCCGCCTTGCTTCGGGCGGAGCCGCCTTGAGGCCTACCGGGCAACTTTCTAGTGGGCCCACATGCCTCGTTTTGCAGCTGGCGGTCTTACTGGGTCTCAGATGCAATGTTTTGAGCACGACCGGCCTTCTGCTGAGTTCGATGATCACGGTGGCATCCATATGGGCTTTGCGGGAGACGACAAGGACATCATGTGGCCTTTTGACCCTGGAGAAAACGATCACGTTCATTCGGAGTAGCACGACCCATGGGCTGGATGCACCACCTTGAGGACAAGGTGGTTTTTCAGGGGGCGGAGTAATGATGCAGATATGGGTTTGGCGTACATGGACGGTGCATCAAATGCAGACGGTGTGTCGAATGGGGACACGAATTTATTTGGCAACGAAGTAATGAGAGAATAATGTCATTTAAAGTGGAGTAATTTTAGGGTTCTTATATGGTACTAGTTTAATAGGAGAATAATGTTAGGGTTTTATTTGGTAATTGTTAAATAAGAAGGGTAATTAGTGAGAGTTTTATTATAAATAATGGTGTAGATGAGATGGTTGGATTATGTGGAGTTTGGAGAAAAATTTGTTAGATCCGAGAGATCGAGTGGGAGAGTTAGGCTTTGTCTCGAATCAAAGCTAGGAGAGTGATCCACCTCTCGAACATGGCCAAATTTATCATTGTATTCTCATTTCAATAAATAAAAATCTCATCTTTCTCATCTTTCCACTATAAAAATTCTTCCTTTTTCTATTTATTGGTGTAGAATGCATCAGTGTCATATTGGATGGCAATGCAAATCCACATTGTTCCAAGTTGGGCAGCAATTGACAAAACTTAATGGAAGCTATGCATTCATTGCAAAAGCAGACTTGCAAATGCCTCTGTCAGGTTATTAATGAAATTAAAATGAATTCTGAAAAAAAATCCGCATGAATTTTCTAACCAGGAAGGTGTCATGTATTTTTGAAAATTTATCACTATAAATAGCTCTCCATGGCCTTTCCTCGGAGCATAAAAATATACATGGTGCAAACTGCAATTTGTGTAGGATGCATATGAGACAAAAGAATGCTAGATAGGCTGAATGAACATAGCTTCCAATTGTTTGCATTCATTCAATTACTTAACTAGGCTTAAAAATTTTCCAATTCAAATCTATTATACTATTGAGGGATGTTTTTGAATGGGTTTGATAACTAGGACAAAAGAATGGGTTAAAACGGTTAGGGTTGAATCTTGATGAATTAATGGGTATATGAGAGTTTCTGAAAATTTTGGGAGCAAAGCCTAAAATTTTTGGGGGAAATTTTGGGGGAAACTAATCTGAATGATAATAAATTTTGAGAAACTAAAATTTTAAATCTTGGAAAACTAAATTTGGAGGCAACTAAAGTTTGAGGGAACTAAAAAATTTTGGTAACTAAATTCTCTGGGAAAAACTAACTTTTAATTTAAAATTGGAGGAACTAAATTTGGATTGAACTAAAATTTTAAACTTTGGGGGACTTAAATTTTTATGTGGAACTAAATTCTCTGGAAGATACTATATTTTAGTTTGAATGTGGTTACAATTTTTTGTTGAGTGAGGGGAGTACTTTGATGGTGTCTATATATTGTTTTAAAGTGGATTTTGAAGAGGTTGAAAATTGTTTTGGGGGGTGAATTTGAACAGGTTGAAATTTTTCGGGGGCTATTTTGAATATCATGTAACTTATGGTCACATGTTATGAATGGTCATCTAATATTAGACAACAAGCCCAAGAATCTGAGAGCGAGTCAAGCAGAGACTTGACATAAGTCAAGCCTACATACAATCCTAGCCACAGGTAGCAACCACATTTCGAACAATAAACCTTTGATGAAATGTGCAGTGAAGATCTTTTGCCTTATTTGTCATAACAAAAATACTAAATATTAGGGAAATTTTGATGTTTGTCATATAGTTATTAGGGCACTACAACTATCAATGTTTCGCAAAAGCTTCAGCCATAACCTAAATGTAACTATAGTAAGAAAAATCATAAAAACTAAAAATTGTGCAGGCCACATAGGTTATAGAAATACTAAATTTATCATGTTTTCATTACATATGACTTTGGTTTAGTTTGCAATTTATCCAACACTGTGAGCATTGCGCTTAGACAAGTACAATGAGCAAAGTAACACTGAAAGTTATATCATACTTAAAATATAAAGCCAAGATACCTGAGTCCCCGCAACACCATACACCGTATGAGGAAACTCGGTCCGCACTAATCCCAACGAATCATGCACGATATCAAAACTATCAAATTTTTTAAAAAAAATCATATTATATAAATTTAGAAAAAGAAGATCATAACCAGTACAATTAAAAAATAGAGCTTGAAACATATATACCTCAAGCAGGGCCAACCAATGCTGAAGGCACGCAAATAATTATACGCAGAGGGATCGAATTGGAGCTCTTCACCCTCTTCCAATTTATCAACCCCGGGTTGCCAAACCTAATTTTAAAAACATAATTGAATTAAAAACGATTGAACAAACTATACAATTGAAGCCACTCCGTTATCTTTTAAATCAAAATTAAAATACCCTGTTCAGAATTAAACTATACAATAAGTTAAAATTACCTGAGCAGGAGCGGATGGGACAGAAGAGGACTCTTCCTTCTTCTTCGATCCCTGCGAAAGAGACAGCCGATGGCATCAAAATTCGTGCGAGGAGATGGCAATCAAAGGGATGAGAGAATACCCTGTTCTTTCTTTTAATTCTCTGGATGTTCTTCAAGCTGCGAACCATTTTATTCTTTTTCTTCCTCCTCTTCGATTTGATTATTAGTTCGATGAAGCGGGGAAAAGGAGACAGCTTTTTGTTTTTGTATTCGCTTTTGGTAAAACCCTAGAACCTATAATGCGGCTGAAAACCAAACAAGGGTTTGATAATGGCTACGCGCACCCACCGTTTTACTCATCCGCACCACAACTATATTTACACGTTTGCGTTTTACTCATTCCTCACGCGCGGGGGCGTACCTACTGTTGTTTTACCAGCTGCCAAACTTATATTTAAAGCATAATATTGGTTGCGTTGGAATCACGGGTTCGAATTTGTTAAATTTTTCTTTACATTCTTTAGAAAGTTGATATGCAAAAAGGCTTAATTTTGCATGGTATACATACTATTTATTGTTGTGAATGGAAATAACCAGAGTCGGTTAGGATTGCGGGTATCTTAGAGATACGCACATATCTATGTATTCGATGTATCTACTCTCCTACCATGCCTATAAATAAAGGGCTGGGGGTTCCTCCCCCAGTAGTTGATTCATAACACGTTATCAGCACGAGCCTCTAAATTTTCTTTTTTCCACAAAAATTTTTTCCGTTCGTTGCGAAGGCGAAGGCGAAGGCGAGACGGGAGATCCACGAGCGCGGTGCAAGGCTTCCTCTATCAAGGGTCGTCATCCGCGTAGGGCTTCGAGCAACCGTCGCTATATCCGGAGGACGGATATAGATGTAAAAATACTAAAAACGATATTTTTAATCATACGTATGATTGCCCCTCCCCTAGATCTCGCAAGATCGTCATGGGGATTCATCGTCGCCTTGAAAACGACGGATTTTTCATCCCAAAAACTCAATTTTTAGGTTAAAACCCTAATTTTGAACCCTCCGGCGGCTAGTCGTCACCGGACCCCCCCAAACCCCTCGCCGGAACCCCCCCTCACCGGAAAACCCCCCTGGCCGCCTCCCCCTGCAGGGGGGGCGGCCCCCGCCGCCCCTCCTGCAGGGGGCGGCGGCCCCGGCGGCCGCGCCCCCCCCTTGTAACGGCCTGTTTTTCTAGTCGTATTTTGGCCATTGTGTGTGTATTTTTACTTCCTTGTCCTAGTTATTTCCGTCCGTGAGATTTTCGTCCGTACGTTGACGCGAGCGCGTCTATATTTTAAGTTTTACCGTGGCGTAACTATTGGCCGAGTGGCCATAACTATTTACTAAATAACTAATTGCTACTAACAAATTTAAAATCACAAAATTACTTTTTAACTAAAGATTAATTTCAAAATTAACTTATTATTTTTGAATAATTTCATTTTACTATATTACCTTTCCTCACTTACTATTATCATTAACATGTCGGCAACCACCTTCCCCCTTCAAATTCAACGCCAGCACACATATTTCATCATCCAACCTCCCCCTTGTCTGCAGATGGAACATCAACAAAATTAATTCCCCAACCTATTGCCATAGATCTATTTAGAGGAAACCTTCCTTCTCCCGTTCGTCATCACCCTCTCCTTCAATCAATCAACAGCGACAACCAAACAACACCAAATCAGCCGTCACCTCCCCCGTCCCTTCCCCATCAGCCACCACCAACAACCACAACAACCAGCAACACCCCCAACATCTCCACCACCTCTACCAATCTCCGCAAACCCCTTACAATCCAAAAATCAAAACAAAACAGAAATTGGAACCCAATCAACCAGAAATCAAGAACAATCCCAAACCCAACCCCCAAAATCAACCCAATCACAAACCAAGATCAACAAATCAACCACCTGGAAGCCGCTCGACGCCAGATCTCGGCTGCTCGCTGCCGACCACCGTGTCGAAGCCGCCGTGCGCCACCCTCGGATCCGACCTCCCCTGCGCCCCCGATCCGACCTCGCGCCGCCCGGACCCCAGTGCTGCGCCGCCCTCCAGGCCGCCGTTCGCCCCGCCGTTCCCCCTCCATCGGACGCCGGACCGCCTCCCCGAGCGCCGCCAAGCCCCCGTGAGCCGCCCCCGACCTCCCCTGCGCCCCCACTTCCCCTCGTGCCGCCGCCGTGCCGTGAGCCCCTGTAAACAAAAAAAAAAAAAAGAAAAGAAAGAAGAAACGAGAAGAGAACAGAACGAGAGAGTGAGGGAGAGAGGTGAGTATAATAATAAGTAAAGTTTATTTAAGTTATAAAGTTTAGTTATTTTATAATAAGTTATTAATTTAAGCTTAGAGTTATTAGTTATTTTAAGCTTAAGTTAAGTGTTTGAAATCAAAGTTTCTTATATAATTTAATTAAGTTAAGTTTCAAAATAAGTTTATTTTATTTTTTAAGTTTTAAAGATTAGTTACTTAATTAGCCTAATTTTTAAATAAGTTTTAATAACATGTTATCAGTAATTAGTTATAAGTTAGTTAGTGTAACTTGCTCTCTTAGCATACTATTATTTCGTTAAGCTAACTCGTTCGTAACACGTGTGAACCAGGTACACCGACCGCCTTTCAAAACGCGCCTTTCACGACAAGGCGATTTTGGTAACTCATTGTACCCTTGACATGGGTCTTTAAAACAAAAACAAATGCATGCCAACCTAGTTTTACTTCATTATCACAGTGTTTCCATTTTTGAACTGTTAGCTAAAATTGCATGGTACCGTATCGTAAATTGCACAGTATCGTAAAGGAAGCAGAATTGGGCTTCATGACATGATTGACAGAAAGTTGTAACTGGAAATGTGACATGCTAGAAAATTGCACCAACACTGGGTTTTGGGGTAACTTATAATAGCTAGGGTGCGGGAGCGACTAGTCCAGCCTTTGTTGTCACCGTGCGGGTTCTAGCAACCCATCATAGTAGCCGGTGACAACCATCACAGATCACAGAGTATTGCATAGTATTCATAGTATTCATAGCATAGTTCGCCCGGGTAGCACCCGTGGTAAGAGGTGGCCTCTTGGTTGCTCATTGCACCCCGCATTATAAGTCACGGTCTAGGTATCGGCACAAATAGACTCTTGTTGTATAGTCACTTTTAATATTGCACTTTTAACTGCTAGAAATTGATGATAGATGTACAACTGCAAGGTTATCTTTCTGCTCTTTTTCCCTTACCAGTATTGTTTTGCACTTTACCTCTTTACTTTTAGATTGCCATGCTTGTATATTTGTTTCAATATCCATGTATAGAGATACTTTGAGTTACGTCTGATCCTGGCGACCCTTCTCTTTGTGGTGGACTCGCCAGATATCTCACAGGTCGAGGAGTTTGCACCAGAGGCCGCAGACGCTGAGTTTGTGGTTGAGTACGACCAGCAGGACCAGCAGGACCCTGTGTATTGAGAGTGAGTGTGAGAGATTTGCTATGTTGTTTTCAGTGTGGATTGATGTATCTTTTGAATTCTGTTGTATTTTCCTTTCCTGTTAGCTGCTGGGTTGTAATAAGGTTGTAAAACCACTTTCATTATCAGTATTTTGGCGTATTTCTGCAACATAGCCTGTGTTGACTTCATTGGTGCCTAGCAGGACTTGTGCATGTTCCAAGCAGTAACGGGCCCCGTAAGTGGGTCGTTACAAGTTTGGTGGCCCATGCAGGTCCGCGCTAAAAGCCACATGAACAATACAGGAAGTTCAGAATATGTCGTATAAAAATACTTGATGGAACTGATCAAACCTTATGAAATGCAGATAAGCCATGGAAAGGAACACTTCGGGAAGCGAAGACAGTGCCTTTGGATCCGGGATCAACCACCCGAATGAGGGTCCCAACCAGAATGATGCTGGCAATGGAGCCAACAACGGTTCTGGCGCAACAGCATTCCCGACTGCACCGTTGTCTGCAGAAGATTGCATGCGGGGCATGTATGCCCTTCATCAGCAGCTTGGACAGGCCTTGGAACAGGCTTTGCACAGAGAGCAACGAGCTGACCCAAGTGCTTATCACTTTCGAGGGATGAGCCCGAAGACCTTCGCAGGGACTGAGAGCCATCTTCAGGCGGAAGAATGGCTCAAGCGCATCACTGATGATCTGAGAGCATCTCAGATTCGAGAAGAAGCCTGGGTGGCTGTCGTCAAGAGGCAACTGACGGATGGTGCTAGAGACTGGTGGCAGGCGGTTGAAGACCGCTTGGGATTGCCGATTTCGTGGGATGTATTTACCAGTACCTTCAACGCTCAGTACTTTCCCCCACACGCAACGATCAAGATGAGGAAGAAGTTCATCAACCTGAAGCAGGGTTCGATGACGGTGGATCAGTATGACGCTGAGTTCTCCAGGCTCAGCAGGTTTGCTCCAGAGATGGTTACAAATGCTTTGACTCGAGCCCAGCAGTTCCAGCAGGGGCTCAATATTGAGATTCGAAGGATGATGGTCGGTGCTAGCCCGACCACACATGCTGAAGTTCTGGCCATTGCTCGTAACCATGAGATGGTCGAAGAGGAGGAAAAGGAAGAACGCATGCTGGCAACATCTGCGAGGCCCCCACTGACCCAAGCTGGGCCAAGCAGACGGCCCCAGATGCCTCGTCCTATTCAGCAGGTTCAGTTTAAGAGGCCAGGACCACAGCAGCAGGCCCTCCCGGTCTGCCACTTTTGCGGAAAGTCTGGACACTTCAAATCTGAGTGTCGAGTTTTTCTGGGCCTTTGTCTGGTTTGTGGAGAGTCTGGACACGTGGCTAGGAATTGCCCGCATCATAGGTCACGTGCTCCAGCTCCAGCTCCGGTTCCAGCTCCAGCCCCTCGTGCTGCCCCGACTGGGATCGTCCCACAGCGTCCACCACTACCTCCACAGCAGAGGGTGTTCCAGCAGGCAAGGCAGCCACCACCGAGACGCCAGGCTTACACCATGACTGTCGAAGAGGCCGAGGCCACCGGTGAAGTGATCACAGGTATAATTCTTGCATTATTAGTATATCTTTTCTTTCATTAGCATTGGTTGCTTAGATTAGTGTTTGAACCTAGGTGTCGTGCTAGTAGCTGGGAATCCCGCCCTCTCCTTGTTCGACTCGGGAGCATCACACTGCTTTCTAGCGAGTCGATTCGTTCGCACCCATACCGTTCCTGTTATAACCTTATCTACTGGTTGGAACGTCAATACGGGTGGCGGAGTGATAAAGGCGACCAGTGGGTATCCTCAATGCCCCGTGGTAATTTGTGGGCGAGCTTTATTCGCTAACTTCATGATGATTGATATCCCGAACTTTGATGCTGTATTCGGGATGGATTGGTTGGGAACTTTCCATGCCACCATCGACTGTTGTCGAAGGAGGGTAGCCTTCGACATTCCTGATCATCCGAAGTTCGAGTTCATTAGTGGGAGCAGATCTGTGGGACCGGTGAAGTACAAGGCCAAGTCGACCGAAGCAGTAGCAGCCGCGATGGACGCTGAGCCCGAGATACCAGAAGTGGTTCGAGAGTTCTTGGATGTGTTTCCAGATGACCTTACAGGTTTGCCTCTGGATCGCACCCTTAAATTTACCATCGAACTAATGCCAGGAGCCCAACCGATGTCCAAAGGACCGTATCGTCTAGCACCTTCTGAGCTAGAAGAATTGCGGGTCCAACTTGATGATCTACTGAAGAAGGGATGGATACGACCCAGTGTATCTCCTTGGGGATCTCCCATATTGCTGGTGAAGAAGAAAGACGGATCCCTTCGTATGTGCGTTGACTACCGTGAGCTGAACAAAGTCACCGTGAAGAACAAGTACCCTCTACCGCGCATCGACGATCTTTTCGACCAGCTCGGTGGGTCAAGCGTCTATTCGAAGCTGGATCTGAGGACAGGGTACCATCAAGTGAAGGTGAAGGATGAAGATGTTCCCAAGACTGCATTCAGGACCAGATACGGACATTATGAGTACTTAGTGATGCCGTTTGGTGTGACCAATGCACCCGCGGTATTTATGAGTCTCATGAACCAAGTATTGTATGAATACTTGGACAAGTTCGTTGTAGTCTACATCGACGACATTCTCATCTACTCGAAGAATGCCGTGGAGCATGCAGAACATCTCAGGAAGGTTCTCGAGACCCTGAGAAGACACCAGCTTTATGCCAAACTTAGCAAGTGCGAGTTCTGGCTGAACGAGGTGGCATTTCTAGGCCACGTGGTGTCAGGAACAGGGATTGCTGTTGATCCTGAAAAAGTAGCCGCTGTTCAAAACTGGCCAGTCCCCCGAACGGTGACCGAGATTCGAAGCTTCTTGGGACTAGCTGGCTACTACCGGAGGTTCATCAAAGATTTCTCGAAGATTGCAGGAGCCATGACGCGATTAACGAGAAAGGATGTGATGTTTGTTTGGTCGAAAGCATGCGAGGATGCTTTCCAGGAGCTGAAGAAGAGATTGACGACTGCACCCATCTTGATTATTCCAGACCGATCAGGAGGATTCGAAGTCTTCTGCGATGCATCTGGCAAGGGACTCGGATGCGTGCTACATCAGCACGGTCGAGTCGTGGCATATGCATCCAGGCAGTTGAAGATCCATGAGAAGAACTACCCCACTCACGATCTTGAGTTGGCGGCAGTGATTTTTGCACTGAAGATTTGGAGGCACTTCCTATTGGGTGAGCACGTGAAGGTGTTCTCGGATCATAAGAGTCTGAAGTATCTCTTCACTCAGAAGGAGCTCAACATGCGTCAGAGACGATGGGTCGAGCTCATGGCAGATTATGACATTGACCTTCAGTACCATCCTGGGAAAGTCAATGTTGTACCGGATGCATTGAGTCGTCTTCCAGCAGTGATGACCCTTACGACTCAGTGGAGGTTGCAGCAAGAGATCCGAGACATGGGTATAGAAGTGATTCTACCAGGGATGACTGCATCTTTGATGGGCATGCATATCCAGTCGACCCTGGTAGAGAGGATCAAGTCTACTCAAATGGAGGATGAGAAGCTACGGAAGATTAGAGATCTGGTGATGGCAGGCCAAAGACCAGAGTTCAAGATTCATGCAGATGGGTCCTTGAGGTTTGAGGACAGGATATGTGTACCGTCTGGTGCCATTAGAGATGAGTTATTGGAGGAAGCTCACAGCTCTCCTTACTCTATACATCCTGGAGGTACCAAGATGTATCAGGATCTGCGACAGCATTACTGGTGGCATGGCATGAAGAGAAGCGTCGCTCGGAGCGTAGCGAAGTGTATTGTGTGCCAGCAGGTGAAGGCTGAACACCAGAGAACTGCCGGTTTGTTGCAGCCATTGCCCATTCCGGAGTGGAAATGGCAGCACATCACGATGGACTTCGTGACTGGTCTACCCAAGAGTACAAAGAAGAATGACGCTGTCTGGGTGATCGTAGATCGATTGACCAAGTCAGCGCACTTCATTCCCTTCAGAGTGGGCCAGTCTACAGAAGTATTGGCCAAGAAGTACATGGATGAGATTGTGAAGCTGCATGGAGTTCCTATCAGCATTGTCTCAGACAGAGACACCAGGTTCACATCTCGTTTTTGGAGGAGTCTTCAGGAGAGCTTGGGAACCCACTTGAGTTTTAGTACGGCTTACCATCCTCAGACAGATGGTCAGTCAGAGCGTACTATTCAGATACTGGAAGACATGCTGCGGGCATGTATGCTGGACTTCAAAGGATCATGGGAAGATCATCTCCATTTGGTGGAGTTTGCATACAACAACAGCTACCAGTCTAGCATTGGTATGGCACCTTTCGCGGCACTGTATGGGAGAAAGTGCCGATCCCCCTTGAGCTGGGATGATGTAGGAGATCGAGAGTTGGTTGGTCCTGAGCTAATCACCGAAGCCGTAGATGTGGTTCGGACCATCAGAGAGAAGCTGCAGCTGGCTCAGGACAGGTACAAGCATTGGGCAGATGCGAAGCGTCGACATCTGGAGTTCCAGCTCGGTGATCATGTATTTCTGAAGATCTCGCCCAACAGAGGATTGATTCGCTTTGGTCGGAGAGGAAAGCTCAGTCCCCGATTTATTGGGCCTTTTGATATTTTGGAGCGAGTAGGAGAGGTGGCATACAAGCTTGCATTGCCCCCTGCCTTAGAGGGAGTGCACAATGTATTCCATATCTCGCAGTTGCGTCGCTATGTGAGCGACCCGAGTCATGTCGTGGACTACTCAGAGATCGCTGTTCGTCCAGACTTGACGTACGAGCAGCAACCCGTAGAGATCCTCGATCGACGCCAGAAGGTCTTTAGGAACAGGACTATTGACCTAGTCAGAGTGATGTGGCGTCGAGACTCGCCAGGAGAGTCTACTTGGGAGCGAGAGGACGAGATACGAGAACGTTACCCCTACCTTTTCCATGTCCTATAGAGAATTCCGGGGACGGAATTATTCTAAGGAGGGTAGGATGTAACGGCCTGTTTTTCTAGTCGTATTTTGGCCATTGTGTGTGTATTTTTACTTCCTTGTCCTAGTTATTTCCGTCCGTGAGATTTTCGTCCGTACGTTGACGCGAGCGCGTCTATATTTTAAGTTTTACCGTGGCGTAACTATTGGCCGAGTGGCCATAACTATTTACTAAATAACTAATTGCTACTAACAAATTTAAAATCACAAAATTACTTTTTAACTAAAGATTAATTTCAAAATTAACTTATTATTTTTGAATAATTTCATTTTACTATATTACCTTTCCTCACTTACTATTATCATTAACATGTCGGCAACCACCTTCCCCCTTCAAATTCAACGCCAGCACACATATTTCATCATCCAACCTCCCCCTTGTCTGCAGATGGAACATCAACAAAATTAATTCCCCAACCTATTGCCATAGATCTATTTAGAGGAAACCTTCCTTCTCCCGTTCGTCATCACCCTCTCCTTCAATCAATCAACAGCGACAACCAAACAACACCAAATCAGCCGTCACCTCCCCCGTCCCTTCCCCATCAGCCACCACCAACAACCACAACAACCAGCAACACCCCCAACATCTCCACCACCTCTACCAATCTCCGCAAACCCCTTACAATCCAAAAATCAAAACAAAACAGAAATTGGAACCCAATCAACCAGAAATCAAGAACAATCCCAAACCCAACCCCCAAAATCAACCCAATCACAAACCAAGATCAACAAATCAACCACCTGGAAGCCGCTCGACGCCAGATCTCGGCTGCTCGCTGCCGACCACCGTGTCGAAGCCGCCGTGCGCCACCCTCGGATCCGACCTCCCCTGCGCCCCCGATCCGACCTCGCGCCGCCCGGACCCTAGTGCTGCGCCGCCCTCCAGGCCGCCGTTCGCCCCGCCGTTCCCCCTCCATCGGACGCCGGACCGCCTCCCCGAGCGCCGCCAAGCCCCCGTGAGCCGCCCCCGACCTCCCCTGCGCCCCCACTTCCCCTCGTGCCGCCTCCGTGCCGTGAGCCCCTGTAAACAAAAAAAAAAAGAAAAGAAAGAAGAAACGAGAAGAGAACAGAACGAGAGAGTGAGGGAGAGAGGTGAGT
Source organism: Scilla litardierei (assembly GCA_030789695.1). Taxonomy (NCBI): domain Eukaryota; kingdom Viridiplantae; phylum Streptophyta; class Magnoliopsida; order Asparagales; family Asparagaceae; genus Scilla; species Scilla litardierei. The sequence goes on along the minus strand of CM061132.1, from coordinate 134,507,351 downwards.
ATAATAATAAGTAAAGTTTATTTAAGTTATAAAGTTTAGTTATTTTATAATAAGTTATTAATTTAAGCTTAGAGTTATTAGTTATTTTAAGCTTAAGTTAAGTGTTTGAAATCAAAGTTTCTTATATAATTTAATTAAGTTAAGTTTCAAAATAAGTTTATTTTATTTTTTAAGTTTTAAAGATTAGTTACTTAATTAGCCTAATTTTTAAATAAGTTTTAATAACATGTTATCAGTAATTAGTTATAAGTTAGTTAGTGTAACTTGCTCTCTTAGCATACTATTATTTCGTTAAGCTAACTCGTTCGTAACACGTGTGAACCAGGTACACCGACCGCCTTTCAAAACGCGCCTTTCACGACAAGGCGATTTTGGTAACTCATTGTACCCTTGACATGGGTCTTTAAAACAAAAACAAATGCATGCCAACCTAGTTTTACTTCATTATCACAGTGTTTCCATTTTTGAACTGTTAGCTAAAATTGCATGGTACCGTATCGTAAATTGCACAGTATCGTAAAGGAAGCAGAATTGGGCTTCATGACATGATTGACAGAAAGTTGTAACTGGAAATGTGACATGCTAGAAAATTGCACCAACACTGGGTTTTGGGGTAACTTATAATAGCTAGGGTGCGGGAGCGACTAGTCCAGCCTTTGTTGTCACCGTGCGGGTTCTAGCAACCCATCATAGTAGCCGGTGACAACCATCACAGATCACAGAGTATTGCATAGTATTCATAGTATTCATAGCATAGTTCGCCCGGGTAGCACCCGTGGTAAGAGGTGGCCTCTTGGTTGCTCATTGCACCCCGCATTATAAGTCACGGTCTAGGTATCGGCACAAATAGACTCTTGTTGTATAGTCACTTTTAATATTGCACTTTTAACTGCTAGAAATTGATGATAGATGTACAACTGCAAGGTTATCTTTCTGCTCTTTTTCCCTTACCAGTATTGTTTTGCACTTTACCTCTTTACTTTTAGATTGCCATGCTTGTATATTTGTTTCAATATCCATGTATAGAGATACTTTGAGTTACGTCTGATCCTGGCGACCCTTCTCTTTGTGGTGGACTCGCCAGATATCTCACAGGTCGAGGAGTTTGCACCAGAGGCCGCAGACGCTGAGTTTGTGGTTGAGTACGACCAGCAGGACCAGCAGGACCCTGTGTATTGAGAGTGAGTGTGAGAGATTTGCTATGTTGTTTTCAGTGTGGATTGATGTATCTTTTGAATTCTGTTGTATTTTCCTTTCCTGTTAGCTGCTGGGTTGTAATAAGGTTGTAAAACCACTTTCATTATCAGTATTTTGGCGTATTTCTGCAACATAGCCTGTGTTGACTTCATTGGTGCCTAGCAGGACTTGTGCATGTTCCAAGCAGTAACGGGCCCCGTAAGTGGGTCGTTACACCCCTGCAGGGGGCGGCGGCGGCCCCGGCCCCCCCAATGAAACCCTAGTTGTTTTCAAAAAAAAATTTTCCAGATCTGTGGGCCTGAAGCCCACAGCAGATCTGTGGGCTTCAGGCCCACAGAATTCAAAAAAAACATCAGAGTCTGTGGGCCTGAAGCCCACAGACCTGTTGTGGGCTTCAGGCCCACAGAATTCAAAAAAAAAAATCAGAGTCTGTGGGCCTGAAGCCCACAGACCTGTTGTGGGCTTCAGGCCCACAGATTTCAAAAAAAAAGCCTATGGGCCTGAAGCCCATAGGTCGACTGCGGGCTTCAGGCACGCAGGCTAGTTTATCTGAAAAAAAAATGGGGGAGGCAAAGGGCTATAAACTCGCCTCAAAAGGCAACTTATTAGCCTAAAAATTTATTTAAAAAGGGGATTTAAGGGCAAAATATTCGTGAAAAATCACGGTAAATTACGGGACAAATACCGGGCAGGCGAGGACTTTTTGGGGATTCTTGGGGGGGCTTTTGGGATGATGAGGAAAACTTTTTCCTCTGACAAAGAAAATGTTAATTTTGGGCTCTTAATCAATTTAATTGATTAAACCCATTCAAATTACAACCTTTGCATTGTAATGATTTTTTCAGCAAAAATCATATTTACATGCTTTGCATCTGTGGTATATTCTGTTGGATATTATATGCGTGGTTATGCATTGTATTTAAAACTTAATAATTAGGAAGATCCTGCGACCGCTCTGCCGTTAGTAACATAACCTAACGGTGTATGACGTTGCCCAGTGGTCCAATAATTATTAAGTATTTAAATTATTTATCCATCTCTGCGAATATTAAATGCATGTGATGCCTGTGATGAAAATGTCTGATGAAAATGTTGATGAGCACAATATTTCTGCATGAATTGCTAAATGTGGTTTTTTGGATCGGCCGTTTAGTCCCACAGTTTATTTCCCGCACTTTTCTTTTATTTTTGAGAGAAATTGTAGTGAGAAATTTATGTAAATGTCAAAGAAAGAAGACCAACTTCCATGGAGACGAAGGCCACACTTGAAGATGGAGATATCATATGGGACCCACGGGGTTTCCAAAGTTGTATTTTCATTTTCTTTAAGCTGCAAATTTGTATAATTTGGACTGTGGACTTTTTTGGACTCTTTCTTGTGGGACTGGCCGATCCACACATTTAGTTTTTCGTTAAATATTGCCTCCGCATGAAAATGTTTTCTCTGATTAATTATTAATTCATGCATGATTGTGCTCTGCTAGATAAATGGCTAATATTGCAAGCGTTAATTTCGAAGTACTGGAAGCATCAGGTAGAAACTATCTAAGCTGGCAGCTAGATGTAAAGTTTCACCGGCGGGCAAAGTCCCTCATCGCTGCTGTGACTGAAAAAGAAAATGTTAGCGATATAGAGAAGGCGCAAGCCATCACCTATATTCGCCGCCATGTGGACAAGACCTTAAAGGCTGAATACCTTACGGTCGAAGATCCACTTGAGCTATGGACTGCCCTTGAGGACAGGTATAAACATCAGAAAGATGTTATACTCCCAAGAGCACGATATGAGTGGGAGAACATGAGACTACGGGACTTTAAAGTCCATTGCTGAGTACAACTCAGCACCTTTTAGCATCACCGCACGCCTGAAGTTGTGTGGTGAAAAAGTCTCAGAAAATCGCATGCTGGAAAAGACGTATACGTCCTTCCATGAAAAAGATGCGATACTCATGCAGCAATACCGTGAACGCAAGTTCACCAAGTATTCCGAGCTGCTGTCATGTTTACTCATGGCCGAGCAAAACAGAGAGCTTCTTCTCTCCACTCACAATATGCGCCCTCCCGACATTGCCCCCCTACCAGAAGCTCACCATTCCTCTTCCTTCAAAAAGAAGAGAGATAATAAAAGAAAAGAAAGACCACAGAAGGGTGGGTCAACAGAAAAATGCCAAGGGCAATGTACAGCAGCAGCGAAATAATGAAAGTAAGCGGAAGTTCACGTGGCACAGAAATGACAAAAATGATTCACCCCCACCCAAGAGGGAATGGGAAGACCAGTGCCATAATTGTGGCATGAAAAGCCACTGGTCCAAAATGTGCCGAACTTCGCAGCACCTCCAGGATTTGTATAAAGAGAACAAGAAAAATAAAGCTGAAACAAACCTGATGACCTCTGATGCTCCAGTCAAGTTTTCAGCTGACAACTTCGAAAATGATGACTTGCTTGATTAGCCTTTATTTTTATCTTAGCAATTTGTTTTGAAAATAATTTATGAGAGCATTTTAATTATGAAATTTGTTCTGAATGAAAATGCTTAGTAGACAATAAATGAAAATGTTTATCTGAATATTCATGTGCCTAACGATTCATCTTTGATTAGATGAAACTGCTCTCATAAATAATTAGTAGACAATAAACACGTACGATCTCTTTCAATACAAAGCCCAATATCAGGGCTATATTAAAGATCCAGGGAATGCAACACTGTTGCCCCCCAAACGACACACAAAATAAAGGATGCACTAATCTCTCCGAATTCCAAAAGAAACTTTCTAAGTTTCAAGGACATCCGTTTCAACGGAATCCACTTGGAAACAGCAAATGTAAATGAAAAAAAATTACCGTATGCAACGTCTCAAGAAAAAGGAGTACAATCCACACTTGAACGTTTTGAGAGCCTTATAGGCCTCCACCATACGAAGATTCGGAGAAAGGAAGCATAATTAAACGGAGCACCTGAAGTGCCCGACATCAGCCGAGTTTTTACTCCGGCATGATGGACTTGGCCACCCTGGATTTGTGATGATGCATCGCATCTTGTCCTATGGGTATGACTTGAAGAACCAGAAGATTCTTCAAAAAGGGAAAAAAATCCCTCTCATCCCTTACTATAAGTGAAAACTAATTGCAAGGCCATCTCCATGATAAGTTGAAAAAGAATCTCCACGCTTCCTCAAAAAGAATACAAGGAGATGGATGTGGATAAAATCCACCACCCCTAGTGGGCTATTTCAGTACTTCACTATACTGATAAATGCATCCTCAGAATATTTGTACGTGTGTCTACTACAGACCCGCAACTTAGTTTTTCCAAAGCTATTGGCATAAAAATAAAAATATTGCGGGCACATTTCCCAGACAATAAAATGTTGTAAATAAGTCTGGTTAATGTTGGGAAATATACCTCCCAGTCTTTTCAAGAGTACTGCCAATCAACGGGAATTGAAAATGAACATACATGTGCCGCATGTTCATACCCAAAATGGGTCGGCAGAGTCACTGAAAAGTAGACTCCAATGGACTGGACGTCCATTAAATCCCGATTGCCTATGGATGCATGGGGACATGCAAACTCTGCATGCTGCATCGTAAATGAAAATAAGACCCTCTGGAGGTCAGAGTCTCCAATGCAACTTGCATATGGAATGCCACCGAACATTTCTCATCTGAGAATCTAAGGTCGCGCAGTCTTAAATCCCCATTGCACCACCAAAGAGGACCAAAATGGTACTCAACGTCGCCTAGGTATCCATGCAGGGTTTGACTCACCCTCACTTATAAGATACCTAGAACCTCAAACGGGGGACGCATTTAAGGCACATCTTGAAGACTGTGATTTCGATGAGACGAGTTTCCCAAAAATATGCCCAGATACTAGAAAATCTGGCGCGAAGAAAATTATAACGTGGTATACAAAAAGTTTGACCAACTATGATCCGGTAACAATACAATGTGTAGATGAGATCCCGAAGATCCTCCACATACAGAACACTGTCTACCAATTACCGGAATCATTTATTGACAACCAGAAGATTGTCAGATCACACATCCCTGCTGCAAAAACTCCAGCTAGGATTGACATCCCCGAGAATGGATGCAATCCACCAGCAGCAGAAGTGGCTGATTCTCAACAGAAAAGAGGCAGACCACCAGGCTCCTAGGACAAAAAACTCCTGGAGACCTTAAGACAATACTATCACAGGACAATGAGATCATGTCCACACCATCACCCTTCCCGGAATCCACTGCAGAGGAATTGCCGGGAAAAAGTGAAATTAAGTAAATGTTGTACGTACTGGGGAGGTGTTGGACAGATAGAACATAAATTGTCGACAATGTATTCACGTATCATATTGCCATATACATCGCAATGGCGATGGTGTTTGTAAATTATCGTTCCACACTCCGTTGCTAGAAGGCAAACGTAGAGATTGGCCAAACGTGGAACGTGGCAATAAAAGATGAGCTGGACTCACTTATGAAACGTGAAATGTTCGAACCTGAAGTCCAGACACTAAAAGGTGTCAACCCTGTGGATAAAACAAAGTATTGCAAACATAAGAAAAATAAATACAAAATCGTATGCTATACGGTACAGCCTATAGCCCAAGGAAAATTTCGCTGAAACTAGGGATCGAACAAATTCAAATGAGCATGTCTCATAAATGATGCATCAGTCTCCCTAAGTTATCAAAAGCGAATACCTTACGATTTGGCGAAGGAAAATTTTGGATATGCTGTTATTGGATGTTGTGATGGCATACCTTCGTGAATATCTTGTAAAGATAATTTCCACATTTCCTTAAAAATGCCTGAATAGACTTCGGGACGTTTATTCAAATGAAGAAATATAAGTATAACAAATAAATGTATAACCAAGAGAATCACTTGACAAGTCAATGATTCCTACTGAAGGTTGTCTTTGCATCTGTGCAAAGAACATGATTAGAGATCATAGTTGGAGACAACTAAAATCTCACCGGATCTCCTGAAGAGAAAACCGAACTACATGTACAAGCCTGACTTTTGAACATAAAATAAAAAGACCTAGGCAAATATAAAGTCATGGCTCATAGAATCCTGTTACAAACACCCAGAAGTGCGTTGGCGAAATTAAAAGGACCATTGTCATCCAAAGTACACATACGGTGGTACACTTAATGGATGAACAAAAAGAACCCTTCCGATCGCTGGAAGAGGGGGAGGATATAACTGGTCCTAAAGTCCATTATCTTAGTGCAATCATGCACTCCTGGCTAACTGCATGTGTCCCGGTATAGCAATTGCAGTAAACTCATTAGCCAGAGATAGTTGGCACCTAAAAAGGGCCATTAGACCTGATGTAAGCCTTCTGCGCTTCCTCCAAGGGTCGAAATATTTGGACTTACAAAATGTAGTAGCATCCTCCAATGTTTATGCAAATGCAGGTTTCAGGTCCAGTCCCTATGCTGAGAAATCACAGAACGGGTACCCACAGTGGGATGGCCATTCCCTGCAGATCTGTAAAGCAACTTATGAAGGCAACATCATCCTATCATTCCGAGATCCTCACCATTTCAGAATCACACCAATGGTGTATTTGAGGGCGCCTGGTGGTACATCACATCACATTGACGACTGGGATAGAGGCTGGTTCTGTGGAGCTGACCATATAGTCTAAAGACCACATCAGAGGCGACGAAACTTAGCAACCTCTTCAGAGTTTCTGGATTCAGCAGCTGCTTGATGGTGATAAAATTCGAATCTGTGTACATTTTCGGAATATTGTAAATAGGAGTGATGAGATAAGCCTACGAGATCTGAAAGCCTAAGAGCTTTTACAGAGCAGGGGGAGTTGACAGAATTTGTACTCTTTTCCCTTAGCTATGGTTTTTCCCACTGGGTTTTCCATAGCCAAAGGTTTTAACGAGGCAAATCACATCAACTCTGGATCCTGAAGTATCCACCCCTCAGTGACGCTCAGAATCCAGAAGTATTCATGAGCAGAGTCACTTGTACAAATCAAGGGGGAGTTAAAGAGCGTTTGCACTCTTTTTCCTTAACTATGGTTTTTTCCACTGGTTTTTCCATAGCTAAAGGTTTTAACGAGGCAAACCTCACCAACTCAGGATCCCGAAGTATCCACCCCATGTGAGACTCTTATTACGCTCAGAATCCCGAAGTACTCTTGAGCGGAGTCCACACCTATGGCTGGATAAGGGAGAGTGTTGTGAATGGAAATAACCAGAGTCGGTTAGGATTGCGGGTATCTTAGAGATACGCCCATATCTATGTATTCGATGTATCTACTCTCCTACCATGCCTATAAATATAGGGCTGGGGGTTCCTCCCCCAGTAGTTGATTCATAACATTTATTAAATTCTTATTTGGTCAAAAAATTCTAAAGGGAGTTGCTATGCAAACAGACCTAATTTCTCCGTACACGTACCATTTAATTTTTCAGTTAAATGAGTTGCTATGCGATTTCAACGCATCTAAATTGTTTAGGATTTTTTGTGTTATGTTTTTTTTTCAAATTTTCACCGATAGTTCTGGATGGGTTTTGACATTGTAATTTGTTTTGAATTTAATAATATTTTTAGCGTTTCCACCTACTAGTTCTATGATTATTTTGATTTACTTGAATTGAGGTTTTTTCCCCTTTTCGGATGTATTTTTTTGGCTAAATATTGATTTTTCAAGAATTGTCTTTCTTGATTTATTCGATCACGCATTTAGCTCTAATTACTTTAAGATTTTGGTTTGGCTGCATTACCGTTCAGTGCAAATATAGTATTTTATGTTGTGAAGGGAAAAGTAGAGTAATATGTGTAAGGGGTTAAGAGCCTCCTACCCTCATATTTATAGCTTTCAATGATGGGCCGGATACCTAATGAGCCTCATGGGCCTATTCATAACACTTCCTCTTATCCAACCAACATTGAATAAAAGGCGGATTCTTCAGGATCCGAGTTAGGATAACTGCCTTGTTAAATAAAGAATGGTTTATCCATAACTTCCCCTGTTTTAGGGATGTGTATAGGGGTGGATACTTTAGGATCCAGAGTCAACGAGGTTGCCTTGTCAAAACCTTAACTACTGAAAACCATGTGGGAAAAAACTAATAGTCAAGGGAAAAGAGTACAACTCTGCAGTTGACTCCCCCTTATCTGACCAAGCTTCAGGCTTGCAGATTTCCTATGAATCTATACATCAGTCTCCTATGTATCTATATGTTCATAGTACTCTCATCCTTGCCCAGTTCACATTTTCTCACTCTCCTCATCCCAATTCCATATACAAGTTTCTCAAAGATACTAGTAGGCAGGGATTTGGTAAGCAAATCCGCCAAGTTATTACATGATTGGATCTTCTGTACCTCAATCTGCTTTTGCTTCTGAAGGTCGTGCGTCCAGAAGAACTTGGGAGAGATATGCTTCGTCTTGTCGCCTTTGATGTAGCCGTCCTGTATCTGGGCTATACATGATGCATTGTCTTCATGGAGTGGTGTAGGCGCAAGGACGCCGGTCATCAGGCCGGTGGAGGTGAGAATGTGTTGGATGACAGAACGTAGCCAGAAGCTCTCTTTACTTACTTCATGGATCGCTAGAAGTGTAAGGATCGCCTTACCCTTGCAATACTAACAACACACACTAGAGGGGGGTAAATAGTGTAATGGTAATAAAATTGTCCAATTAAAATTTAACTTGCAAATGCAGAATTATAAATGCAAGAGGAATTAAAAGGCACAATCAATCCAAACGCAAACACACAGTTTTACCTTGGTTCCCCAAACTTGGGTACATCCAGCCACACCAATATTCAATATATTCCCACACAGAGAAGTGAATACAGATCTCACAAGGAGATACCACACAAAGAGGATTTATACCCTACACAAGGACCCAACCAATCCTACACGAGGATCAAGACTCCCACACAGAGAATCAATAACTCACACTCAGAGAATTAGGGTTAGCCCTACGCTAGGACACTAAACTCCCACAAAGAGAGTTACTCGCACAAAGAGAGTTATTCCCACAAAGAGAATATCCTAAGTCCCACAAAGAGACAACCTCCAACAAAGAGAGAAAGTTGCAATTCCCACAAAGAGAATTAGAGACACAAATTACACCAAGTAAAATAAATACTCTTACATATGCCTTGAGATACATACTCATGAATATATGCAAGGCATGGAAGAGGATCACCAAGTGTTGTGAGATACTTGAGAGCACTTGGATGATTTCCCCTGAGCTGGACTTCAATGCATGAAGATAAATGAATGCTCAATTGAGGGAAATGAGGGAGCTTGAGAGTTGCTTAAAGATCTCTTGAGATTTTCTATAGAGTCAAGAGTTATCAAGTGTTGTCAAGAGTTCTCAAGTGATGGCAACATACTCAAATATATAGGAACCCCAAATCAAGCCCCAAACCCCAAGGAAACAGCCAAAGAAAGAATTCAGCAACGGCTAGACACTGGGCAAAAACGACAGGAACAGTCGACTGATGATCAAAAGACAGTCGACTGATCAACTGCTAGAAAATATCCAACGGCTATAATCTGAGCCAGGACAATCGACTGATGAAGTCAATACAGTCGACTGACAAACAGGACATGCGCCTGTAAATCCTTCAGCAGGCGACTGCTGTTGGGGATGGATCGAAACAGAGAGCTGCACTCTTTCTCCAGTTAAACGCACAGGTGACTGATGTCAATAATACAGTCGACCGTCTATTAGTCAGGCGACTGTAAAACCGTAATCAGTCGTCTGCTGTATAAGATGGAGAAACATCAGAGAGATGCAGAGAATGCACTTACGCTATACAGGCGACTGATAACCAATCTCCAGGTGACTGTAAAAATACAGGCGACTGTAAACTGATCGACAGACGACTGTGCGTAAAGCTCAAGTTTGAGTCAATAGAAATGTTGACTTGAACTGTGCATGTCAGGTGATTGTGGAAGGATCTACAGGCGACTGGAAATCACCCAGTCGACTGTGTTTCCTTCAGCAGGCGACTGACGGAAAGCCAGAGACTCCAAATGAGTCTTTGGACAGAGTGAACCTATTGGGTTGGATTCTATGATAACCCTAAGGCTCACTAAGATGGTTATATGCATATGCATGAATGAGTAAACCATCTAACAAGGCATTACATTAACCCTAGACTCAAAAGAGAGAGAAAGCAATAAAGTAAATTACATGGATTACAATGCTTTCCTTAGAGTCTAAGACTTCAATCTTGATGCCTTGATTGCTCTCCATCATCTCCAAGCTTTGGCACTCCTTGAGTCCAAGCTTTGGCTCTTCTCCACTTGATGTCCATCCTTGCACCAAGTGATTAGTCTCCAAGAAAGATATTCTTGAGATAAAACTAAGAGACTAAAACATGAGAGTCATTAGCAACAACATAATGTTGTGATCATCATCAAAATAAGATTGGTATGAAACACCAATACTCAACAAGAAGTTCTGAGTGAGTGGATCAGACGGTTGTCATGGTCTGCTTCACATATCTCCAGGATATGGGGTGCCGCCATAGGTAAACATATATCCGATCTGAGACTTCTCTGTATGAGGATCGGACCTGTAACCTGCATCGGTATAACCAACTAAACCTGTTGTTGCCCCTTCCCTGTAGAATAGACCTAAGTCTATGGACCCTTGGAGGTAGTGCAGAAGATACTTAACTCCGGCCCAGTGCCGCTGTGTAGGTGCAGCACTATATCTGGCTAGTAGGTTGACTGCAAATGCTATGTCAGGACGAGTGCAGTTAGTCAGGTAAAGGAGTGCACTGATAGCACTTAGATTAGGCACTTCTGGGCCTAGTACTTCCTCCCCCTCTTCCAGCGGCCGGAAGGGGTCTTTATGCACATCCAATGATCTGACGACCATTGGGGTGCTAAGGGGGTGGCACTTATCCATTTGGAACTTTTTAACAAGTTCGATGTATAAGTTGACTGATGTAACAGGATCCCATCATTAAGATGCTCTATTTGAAGACCTAAGCAGAATTTTGACTTTCCGAGGTCTTTCATCTCGAAAGTTTCTGTCAAGATTCTAGAAATCTCGACGATCTCTTCAGGAGATCCGATGAAGTTCAAGTCGTCCACAAAGACGTCTATAATAACAAATCCTGTTGCCTTTGCTCTTATAAAGATGCAAGGGCAGACTGGGTCATTTGTAAATTCTTGTTTTACAAGGAAGTTGTTGAGTATTGATTCCCCAGATTTGGTTTTGATGATGAACAAACATAAATATCGTGAACTAACTCTTTGTGAGCGCAGTTATGGAGATCGTCGCCAAATTTCTATGAACATCAAAAGCGACGTCTCAAGACTTCTCAAAGCGCGTGATCGTGTGCTTGAAGCTTCGTTGAAGCTCAAGGACCATTATTGAAATCAAGAAGATTCGATTGAAGCTTTTGAAGACGGTTCGTCAAGTTTTATTTATTGTCTTCTAGCTTCTTTTCGTAGAATGTTAAGCCTTGAGTAGGTCTTACGTTTTAATCTTCATTACGCTCATATCATTAGAGCTAGGATCTTATTAGAAGCCCATAGAATCTTTCCCGAAACTTAACGCTTCTTATCGCGGCTTCTTGTGCATGTTAGTTGGTTCAAGAAGAAGAACCAACCGACTAGATGGCAATCTAGTCGGTCGGTAATCCTTCTTGAACCGACTAGAATGCCTTCTCAATTTCAGCTCTCTTACTGTTTACAGTTAGTCGGTCCAAGAAGGTTCATCGACCGACTAGTTGTTAAACTAGTCGGTTTGGAATCCTTCTTAGACCGACTAGTTGTGTATTCATTTTCCAGCCTGAGCTACTGTTTATCGTTAGTCGGTCAAAGAACAATTGTCGACTGACTAGTTGAGAAACTAGTCGGTTGGAATTTGCTCTTAGACCGACTAGTTCAACTTAATTCCAGCCTATACTATTTCGACTCTTAGTCGGTCAAAGAACACTCACCGACCGACTAGTTGTGAAACTAGTCGGTTGGCAAGTCTTCTTAGACCAACTAGTTCTTTAAGTCTGAACTTTCTCTTTTGGCTATTCACCTGTTAGTCGGTTCATGTTGAATCACCGACCGACTAGTTGAGAAACTAGTCGGTCAGTGATCCTTCTTTGACCAACTAGTCTGCTTCAGAATAGTGCCGTTGGAGCATTAAATGCCACGATTTTTGCTCTCTCTTCCCTCTATCCTATATATACTTGAAGTGCTTCTTTCATAGCATTCAAGGCTGATATTTATTGAAGTTTAGAGAATCAAAGAGAAGCATTAATTCTCATTTCCAAGCTCATTCATTTCTCATGAATCTCTCTCTCTCACTCTTATTTCCAAAGAGAGATTCACATTGATTGTGAGCCACTCAAGCCAAGAGCTTGATCCAAGGTCACCAACATATTCCTAGTCTCCCATTGCTGGTAAACATCTTGGAGCTAGGGTTTGGTGCCTTCATCTTCCCCAAAATCCTTCTTGCCCTAAAATCGTAAGTTTTACTCAAGGCATAGGGTTTTGTGGTAAGCATTTCATATTTCAATTTACTTTGATATTGCAAGTTTTACTCTCGGTTGTGAGAGTTGTGTGTGATCCAGGTTTATGGGAGTCACATTTTCATTTGTGTATGATTTGATCTTGTAGAGGTTTTCTACAAGTATTTCGTAGTGCAAATTTGATTTAGAGGTTTCTAACTCAAGTATCCGGAGGGGATTCGGGTGTTTGGGACGTAGGATCACCAGGAACAAGTCGGGGAGACTTGGGTGGATCCGAACCCGTTAATTCGTTTATTTACGATTGTATTTATTTGTTGTCAATATTTTTATTTCCGCATTGTTGGTTGAGTTTGCAAGATAATTAGGAATTATCTTCTTAATTATTTTAAAGTACTATTCACCCCCCCTCTAGTACTTGTGCAGTAGCTATCAGGGCATTACATTTGGTATCGGAGCCAAGTTCATAGCTATGTCTACCAACGACAACAAGAACGTTCGTCCACCTTCAGACTATAGCACCTTCAGGAACCGTGAAGGAGCTTCTTCGGTGATGGAAGGACACTCCTCGACTAGGCCTCCCTACTTCAATGGTACCAACTATGGGTACTGGAAATGCCGGATGGAAACGTTCCTCCGGAGCGCTTCACTATGTAGAGCCACGTTGACAGAGTATGTCGAGCCCGCAGAAGAAGATTTCGCTAAGTGGACTACCGCGGAGGTCGCCGCGGAGGTAAGCAATGCCAAGGCAATGAATGCCTTGCAATGTGCTTTGGAGCCCGAAGACTTCAACAAGATATGTACATGTAAGAGTGCATATCAAATCTGGAACTCACTCCTCATCTTGCATGAAGGAACGAGTAGGGTAAGAGACTCCAAACTCGTTGTTGTAAATAAAGATTTCGAATTATTTCATATGCAATAGGGTGAGAAGATGAAGGAGTACTATGCTCGCTTCGTTGACATCACCAACGAATTGGAGGCTCTTGGAAAGACCTACACCCAAAAGGAGAAAGTCTCAAAGATCATTGATGGACTTCCTTCTTGTTGGGAAAAGCGTACCTTCGCCATCGAGGAAGGTAACGATATGAGTAAGTATACTGTCATTCAACTAATGGGTACCTTGATGTCTTATGAGGTACGCAAGGATAGCAAACTAAAGTTGCAGGACAAGATGAAGTCTTACTTAAAGCAAGACGAGCCAAAGAAAAAGGCGATTGCATTCAAGGCCGCTCCATCTACATCTACATCTACCGATGATGAAGACTCAGAAGACGAGTTAGACTTGGAATCTATTGCCCTCATGGCAAAGAAGTTCAACCGGTTCTTCCGGAAAGGTAATTTCAAGAACAAATCTAAAATTACTTCTTCTAACGCCTCCGCTCCTTTGTGTTTTAAATGCAATAAGCCAGGACACATGAAAGCGGATTGTCCTCAAAACAAGCAAAAGGAGAAGTGGAAGGCGCCAAAGTTAGACAAGTCAAAGAAGTACAAGAAAGGGTACAAGAAAGGGCTTGTCGGCACATTCACCGACTCAGACGAGGACACCTCAAGTGGAGAGTCGGACGATGAACAAGTAGAGCAAGCACATATGTGCTTCATGGCTAGAGAGGAACATGATCAAGGATCCTCTTCCGATGATAGCGAGGATGAAGGCGATGAGGTAACTATGGATGACCATAGATTAGCTAACGAGCAAATTTGGTCTAAGTATTCTAAATTAGTAAATAGATATACTAAGACTAAAGATGAGTTAACTAGTCTCCAAACCTCGTCTAAGCCTACCATCATCATTGATTCGGGTTCAATATTACATATTTAACCTCCCATTTAGCCCTATTTTGTGCTCATGTAATGCTATAATGTTCTCTAGTACATACGTATTTTCTACACATTTATTTATTAGAGAAAACACCTTATTTGAGCACAAAACAGCAATTAACGAAGTATTTATGCACTTTTTATATTTTTCTTAGCACCGTCTCGATCTCACGATTCCAACGACTATTTATTTGTATTTTTCTGAGATCTGTGCTAATTACTGTGTATTTTTGAATGTAGGATACCAAAAATGAGATGTGCACGAATCTTGGCGTACACGTGGCCGCATCTCAGCCTTCCTCAGCCGCATCCTACGGCCTCAACTTGCGGAGGCGACGCGGCAGAATCTCGCCCGTTCATCGAAGATCGAACGGTCGGATGCGGGCTGAACGCGAGCGGAGCGGAGATTTGTGGGCCGTTGGATCGAGATCCAACGGCCACGCAGTCGAGAGCTGATGAGAAGCGGGCGGAATTTATTCGGGCCACGTGGCGAGCATCCAGACGTGGCCGCTCGAATGGACGGTGGAGATGGACCCCGCTTCGAAATCGATTTCGAACGCGAGCGGCGACGCGGCACGCTAGACACCGTCCGATGATGATCATGCGGCTGAGAGCAACCCCGCTCGGACGAAGCAGCGGAGCGATCAAGCGGGCGACGCGGCGCTTCGGGAGCCGTTGGATCACGATCCGACGGTTGGAAAGCGAGGACGAACACAGCGAAGCGGATGCGGGCGGAGCGCGAAGATTGGCGCACACGTGGCGTGCCCACATCCAATCCCGCTTGATCGGACGGCCTTGGTTTGCTCCGCTCGAGATGAGCGGATCAGATCAGTTCGGGCGCGATTTTAAGCGGGTTTAGACCCGTTAGCACTCCCCAAATCCGCAATCTCTTTATAAAAGGTATTTTAGGGTTTTTTTGAGCGTATTCAAGCAGTTTGGGGGCGTATTTTGAGCGCATTGGAGGCTCTAGGAGCCGTATTCTCCCCCTGAAAAATTCTGTAAAATTCCAGAGGCTTGTTTTCTTATTTCCAGAGAGTTTGAAGCCTTTTCAAGGAGATTTGGTGATATTTTCTTCAACTTCTATCCCGTATTTTGGTGTTTTCTATTGTATTTTGCTATGAACTTGAAGTATTTTGTTATGAAACTTGTTTATTATTGCACGATGAGTAGCTAGAACTTATTTGTGCATGGTATGGAGTAGCTAGGGGATATTATTCGTGTTTATTTGGTTGTATTCCATGTGCTAAATCGTTAAACGTCGCTAAAATTGTAATCGTTGTTCGTAAATCGACTTTTTTAGATTCCAAAAGAATTAATTTAGTTGATGATCGCCCCAAAAGGGTGAGTTTTGATCTCCCCAAAAGGGAGTTTCATATCGTAGTTTTGATCTCTCCAAAAGAGAGTTTCATATCGTATTAGAATTTTAACGACGATCTTTTTGAATATTGTGTTTGAACCCCCAAAAGGGCATCTTCCGATGAGTTGCTCCCAAAAGGAGAATTCATTGAGTTATCTTGGGTATTTTCCGGTGAATTGCTCCCAAAAGGAGAATTCATTGCGTTATACCTATCAACCAAGTTAATACGAATCATTGATCCTAACGAACCCATACCATGTGCACACTTTTTATAGATATTTGTTCTCACGTATTTCCATGTTTATATTGTTCACGTGTTCACATCACCATCACCGTCATCATTTGTGAAGTGGTTAGTTTCTTTTCGTAGGATTTCTATTTGATTTGAATTGTGGTTGCAACAGATTTCTTCCCGTGGATTCGACATCTGGACTCCCAGATTTTACTACTTGTACGGACTCTTGCGCTTGAGAGAGAGCACCTTTTCGGAGCCCACCAAGTTTTTGGCGCCGTTGCCGGGGAGGAATGGTTTGTGACTACGGTTTATTTCATTTAGAGGACCTTCGGTGAGATCTTTCCACTTTACTGTACATAAACCTTTTTTAATTATTTTATTTTAAATTTTAAAAATGGAGTATATGAACTTTTATTGCACGAACAATCTTTATGATGCACGATATTCTAATGCACACAAACATAGAATGGAGAAGCTCAAAATTGTCAATTTTAATCAAACTGACTGTGAAACTTTCTTTCAGGCCTGGAGAAGGTTCACAAATATCGTATCAAGCTATCCGCAGCATGGTTTCACAAATGAAGAGCTTATGGAGTTCTTCCTAGAAGGACTACAACCTCAGCTGCAGGAATTATTGGGAAGCATGACGCCGACAGTGGCGTGGGAATACATGGAGTCTCTGCAAGAAAACGAAGAAACCGTGGAAGAGACTTCAGAGAGAGATTCAACGGAGCCTTCGTGCCTCGATCAAGAAGAGCAAAGCGTAGAAGTACCTTTGCAATCCTTGAAAGACGATGCTTACCTGACTATTCAGACACATAAGGCCACATCCCATCAATTCCAAGAAAATTTCCTTGCTCGGAGTCGGCAGATTCAGAAATCCATCGAAGATCTTACTCTGATTGCCACTTGCTTAGAAGAAGGTAATTATTTTGAAACTCAATTTAAAGAAACTAATACGAATTTAACTTCTATTGCAGGTATACCGAGCGAGGACACGAATATAAATATACACATGGCAGAAAGTGTGTGCAAAAGAGAGGACGAGCTAGCAATTTTGGATGAACGAGAGGAGGAGACAGCTAGGGACGAGGGTTTTGAGATTATCGCCATGGAGTCAGAACCATGCCCTCATCCAGTTTTGTCCCAAAATCATTTACCCCTCTCTCCATTGATCGAGCATCGTACAGAGAGTAGCGCAAATCTTTCAGGGAGTAGTCGTCAACTTATTTTAATTTCTTTCACTTATTTTGATGACTACGTTTGGAATAATTTTATTGAAAGGAATCTTAAAATAATTTGGACTGACATAACTCATCTCTCGCAGGACATTGGCAAACAGCTTATAGAGATGCTTGGAGTTATGTTGCTGGGGTCCAAATTGGTTTTTGGAGGAAGAATAATCGCCGAGGAGCACAAGGAGCAAATTGAACAACTTCCTCCACCATTAAAGATTCAGGATCCGCCATTTGATCACGGTGTGTTCTTTCCAGTAGTGTAGTTTTTAAATGCTTTCTAGGTTGCTTGCTTGAATAAACTCGTACCTCTTCCGACATTGAGGACAATGTCCATCTTTAGTTGGGGGGTGTGTATGAGACCTTAGGATTTTTATTTTATTTTTTTATTTTTTGAGAAGAATAAATCACCAAATCTCATCTTTTAAAACTCCTTCATATGCCTCAAATGCGGATGATTATACGTTAATTGAGTTCTAAATTTGTTTGTGGCTTGAGTTAATTATTTTTCCTTCATGGAATTGCCGTTAATATGCTATACCTGAAAATTTTCAATTTCCATGATTAATATCTCGAAATAGTTTGAATATATTTCATGCATGCTAATGTGATGAAAAAGCTTAAGTATACACGATTCATTAGAATAGTTTTCAATTTGAAGAGGAATTTGGCCATGGTCGTTAATGTTTATGTTTGAAAAATAATGGGTGTTGAGTTGCTTACAAAGAAAGAAAAAAAAGAGAATGAAAAGAAATGAAAATGAATGATGAAAAATGAATGAATAAGTATGTCACTAATAAATAACTTGGTTGGCTCGAGTAGTACAGTCCGAGGGGTCCTTCTTGGCATAATGCCCTATGATCGTCTGATTTAGGAGCCATTGACCGGAAACTCACTCATTTGATGGAGCGATCCAAGTTATACTTTTTTCCGCGAATGTTGCTTGATGCGCGTTATGCGGAACAAATAAAAGAAAAGAATGGTGAATATACTAAGCAACTTCAATACCCATGTCTTGAATGATTTTTTTTGATAGGCCAATTCCTTGGAAACACGAAAACTAGAACAAAACGACGTGTTATACTTTCGCTTGCGCAGAACGATGCTTGCATGATATTTATTCATACTAAATTAGAGAAAATTTCATGTGATTGATTTTGTTCATGGATGTGTATATTGATGGCCAAGACCATGTTGGAATGCGTATTATTGAGCCACGCCATGAGCAATTTGAAAGAACTTATTGTTTTATTGATCGTCCGTATTTATCGCTATTTTTGCTAGAGACTAGCAAATCGCTAGTTGGGGGGTGTGATTCGGGTTCAATATTACATATTTAACCCCCCATTTAGCCCTATTTTGTGCTCATGTAATGCTATAATGTTCTCTAGTACATACGTATTTTCTACACATTTATTTATTAGAGAAAACACCTTATTTGAGCACAAAACAGCAATTAACGAAGTATTTATGCACTTTTTATATTTTTCTTAGCACCGTCTCGATCTCACGATTCCAACGACTATTTATTTGTATTTTTCTGAGATCTGTGCTAATTACTGTGTACTTTTGAATGAAGGATACCAAAAATGAGATGTGCACGAATCTTGGCGTACACGTGGCCGCATCTCAGCCTTCCTCAGCCGCATCCTACGGCCTCAACTTGTGGAGGCGACGCGACAGAATCTCGCCCGTTCATCGAAGATCGAACGGTCGGATGAGGGCTGAACGCGAGCGGAGCGGAGATTTGTGGGCCGTTGGATCGAGATCCAACGGCCACGCAGTCGAGAGCTGATGAGAAGCGGGCGGAATTTATTTGGGCCACGTGGTGAGCATCCAGACGTGGCCGCTCGAATGGACGGTGGAGATGGACCCCGCTTCGAAATCGATTTCAAACGCGAGCGGCGACGCGGCACGCTAGACACCGTCCGATGATGATCATGCGGCTGAGAGCAACCCCACTCGGACGAAGCAGCGGAGCGATCAAGTGGGCGACGCGGCGCTTCGGGAGCCGTTGGATCACGATCCGACAGTTGGAAAGCGAGGACAAACGCAGCGAAGCGAATGCGGGCGGAGCGCGAAGATTGGCGCACACGTGGCGTGCCCACATCCAATCCGCTTGATCGGACGGCCTTGGTTTGCTCTGCTCGAGATGAGCGGATCAGATCAGTTCGGGCGCGATTTTAAGCGGGTTTAGACCCGTTAGCACTCCCAAACCCGCAATCTCTTTATAAAAGGTATTTTAGGGTATTTTGAGCGTATTCAAGCAGTTTGGGGGCGTATTTTGAGCGTATTGGAGGCTCTAGGAGCCGTATTCTCCCCTTGAAAAATTCTGTAAAATTCCAGAGGCTTGTTTTCTTATTTCCAGAGAGTTTGAAGCCTTTTCAAGGAGATTTGGTGATATTTTCTTCAACTTCTATCCCGTATTTTGGTGTTTTCTATTGTATTTTGCTATGAACTTGAAGTATTTTGTTATGAAACTTGTTTATTATTGCACGATGAGTAGCTAGAACTTATTTGTGCATGGTATGGAGTAGCTAGGGGATATTATTCGTGTTTATTTGGTTGTATTCCATGTGCTAAATCGTTAAACGTCGCTAAAATTGTAATCGTTGTTCGTAAATCGACTTTTTTAGATTCCAAAAGAATTAATTTAGTTGATGATCGCCCCAAAAGGGTGAGTTTTGATCTCCCCAAAAGGGAGTTTCATACCGTTGTTTTGATCTCTCCAAAAGAGAGTTTCATATCGTATTAGAATTTTAACGACGATCTTTTTGAATATTGTGTTTGAACCCCCAAAAGGGCATCTTCCAATGAGTTGCTCCCAAAAGGAGAATTCATTGAGTTATCTTGGGTATTTTCCGGTGAATTGCTCCCAAAAGGAGAATTCATTGCGTTATACCTATCAACCAAGTTAATACGAATCATTGATCCTAACGAACCCATACCATGTGCACACTTTTTATAGATATTTGTTCTCACGTATTTCCATGTTTATATTGTTCACGTGTTCACATCACCATCACCGTCATCATTTGTGAAGTGGTTAGTTTCTTTTCGTAGGATTTCTATTTGATTTGAATTGTGGTTGCAACAGATTTCTTCCCGTGGATTCGACATCTGGACTCCCAGATTTTACTACTTGTACGGACTCTTGCGCTTGAGAGAGAGCACCTTTTCGGAGCCCACCAATCATCATCAACACCGTTGTTGAAAGTTTGAGAAATGAGATTGTAAATCTCAAATCTCAACTTGAGCATGTTCATATTGAGGAATCGGATGAACATAAGATGGCGGATTTGATTTCTCGAAACTTAACTTTGAGTATTGAGAATGAGAATCTCAAGTCTCGTGTTTGTGTACTCACCACTCAAGTGTCCACTTTGGATGCTTCATACTTTCTCTCACTGAGAAGTATGAGTCCACATTAGGCCGGATTAATAAATTCAATAAAGGTAAGGACCATTTGGATAATATCCTAAATGACTTACTTCCGGCCAATCATCGCATTGGCTTGGGGAATAAGATGGGAAATTCATCCAAATCGTCTACCACCTTTGTTAGGCCAACTTCCGATGCCTCAACGAGTGGGAGCAAACACCTCATTGGTAGTTCATCTACCAATGGTGCTTCCACTTCGTACACACCCTCATTTGGAAAGAAACCCACTTTGGGTGGACCTCCAAAGAAGGGTCATGCTTTTATGTACACCAATACCATGCCACATAGGAACACACATCCTACTCCACATGTTCACACATATGATGATTTTTATGCCCCACATCCACGGGCACGTGCACACCATGTGAGACACACTCACACACGTGTTCCTCCACATGCATATGTTCATCCACATCATCATATGAACAATTATCATCATGCACCATTTCATCATGTGACATATGCCTATCCACGACATGCATCACGTAGAAATCAACAACGTATGCATGCTCCCAATAGGAATAGGGCTCCCAAAATATTCACTAGTTGGGGCCCGAAGAACACTAACATGCATGAAAAACAAGCATACATGAATTCTTATTTTATGGATGTCGTGCATAATGATGATTACATTGGGAAGTCTAAGTCCAATTGGACTTGGCTTCCAAAGGTCTAATCTTTTAGGACCCAATGACCTTGGGTACCATGGAATGATATTTCTATCTTTAGGTACTCAAGAAAAAGAAACGGAGCAATAAATCCAAATTTAGCTCCAAGAATAATTGGATACTCGATAGCGGGTGTTCAAAACACATGACGGGTTATGCTCAATTGCTCTCCGGAGTGGTGCCCATTGCAAATGGGAACCGGGTAGTCTTTGGAGGCAACGAGAGCGGAACCATCATTGGTGTTGGTAAACTAGGTAATCCTTCTAAACCACTAATAAGTGATGTTTACCTTGTTAAAGGATTAAACCACAATCTTATTTCAGTAAGCCAACTTTGCGACAAAGGTTACAAAGTTAGCTTTGCGAAAGGAATGTGCCATATTTTGAGAAAAGATAATAATGATTTATTATTTTCCGGCACACGCCATAAGGATATTTATATATTAGATCTTCCAAAATCACATGAACAATGTCTCATTGCCAACACAAGTGAACAACACTTATGGCATCGACGTTTTGGTCATGTGAACTTTGGAACACTTTTTAAGCTTTCGAAGTTAAATTCTATTAAAGGCTTTCCTAAGCTTGTCTTTCAAAAGAAAAGCTTTTGTGACTCGTGTCAACAAGGCAAGCTTCCTAAATCGTCTTTTAAACCTAAGAAAAGCATTTCATCTAAGCGGCCTCTAGAGCTATTACATCTAGATCTTTTTGGGCCAACTAGAGTTGCTTCAATAGGAAATGCACGATATGGACTTGTCATCGTTGATGACTTTTCTAGATTTACTTGGGTATTTTCCTTAAGTAATAAAAATGATGCTTTTGAAAACTTCACAATATTTGTTAAGAAAGTACAAAATCTCATTGGAACCACCATTGTCACTATTCGTAGTGATCATGGAGGGGAATTTGAGAATGAGTCTTTCTCAAATTTTTGTGATGAAGTTGGTATTACTCACACCTTTTCCTTCCCTCGCGCACCTCCTCAAAATGGTGTTGTTGAGAGAAAGAAGAGGACGCTAGTGGAATGTGCTCGCACTATGCTTGATGATAGCCAACTTGGTCATTAATTTTGGACGGAAGCGGTACATACCGCTTGCTATGTGTTTAATAGAATTCTTTTGAGGCCCGGCACCAAACAAACTTGTTATGAATTGTTGTTTGGTAGATTGCCTCAAGTTAAACATTTTCGAGTTTTCGGCGCAAAATGTTTTATTAAAAACACGTATGGTAGTTTGGACAAATTTGATCCAAGATCCGATGAGGGGATATTTGTTGGATATTCCTCCCGTAGCAAAGCCTACCGGATATTCAACAAACGAACCTCAATGATCGAGGAATCACTGCATGTTTCATTCAATGAAAATTTTGTCCCTACTAGAATTACTAATGATGATGACTCCATGGATGTTTTATGTGATTCTATTGGTAATTCTAATTCTATTGATTCTAATGATACTAACCCTACTAATGAGTCTCTTGAGAATGTTCCTAGTGATCAGGGAATTCCCAAACAGCTTCATACAGTTCGTGACCATCCTCATGAGCAAGTCATTGGCAACATCCTTGATAGTGTCAAGACGAGATCTCAAGTCAACTACTTCGCTCATTGTACCTTTGCCTCCTCAATTGAGCCAAAGAATATTAACGAAGCATGCGAAGATAGTGCTTGGATCCTTGCCATGGAGGAGGAACTCATTCAATTTGAGAAGAATAAGGTTTGGGAGCTTGTTCCATTGCCCTCGAAGAACCACACCGTTATAGGAACGAAGTGGATTTTCAAGAACAAGACCGACGAGAACCAAATCGTCGTCTGGAACAAAGCTCGGTTAGTAACTCAAGGCTACCGGCAAGAGGAAGGTATAGATTTCGAAGAATCCTTTGCTCCGGTAGCTAGATTAGAATCCATTAGATTATTGTTATCTTTTGCATGCCATAAAGATTTTAAACTCTTTCAAATGGATGTAAAAAGTGTGTTTTTAAACGGAGATGTCGTTGAGGAAGTTTATGTTTCTCAACCTCCGAGTTTTATAAATGAAAAATTTCCAAATCACGTTTTAAAACTTAAGAAAGCACTTTACGGTTTGAGACAAGCTCCTCGAGCTTGGTATGACCGTCTAAAGAATTTTCTTTTGGATTTCGGTTTTAAAATGGGGGAAGTTGATTCTACATTATTTGTTAAGTATTCGAATAATGATATTATTTTAGTTCAAATTTATGTTAATGATATCATTTTCGGTGCTACTAACTTCACTCTTTGCGAAGAGTTTTCTAATGTTATGAAGGATAAATTTGAGATGAGCCACATGGATGAGCTCAAATATTTTTTAGGTCTCCAAATTCGCCAAATGAACGATGCAATCTTCATCCACCAAACCAAGTACACGGTGGAGTTGCTAAAGCGATTTGGAATGGAGAATGCCTCGGGCAAGAAGACTCCAATGAGCACGACTACACATCTTGATAAAGAAACGTGCGGCAAAGATGTAGACATTCGTCTACATCGAGGTATGATAGGTAGTTTATTATATCTTACCGCAAGTCGGCCCGATATTATGTTTACCGTGTGTGTATGTGCTCGTTATCAGTCTCAACCTAAGGAATCTCACTTAGTAGCGGTAAAACGTATTTTCCGTTATTTAAGTTACACAGTCGACTTTGGATTACTTTATCCAAAGTCTAGCACATATGAGTTAATCTCATATAGTGACGCAGATTATGCGGGATGCAAATCCGACAGGAAAAGTACTAGTGGCACTTGCCATTTTATAGGAAATTCTCTTGTCTCTTAGTTTTCCAAGAAGCAGAATTCCGTATCACTTTCAACCACCGAGGCGGAATATATTACCGCCGATGCTGCGTGTGCTCAGGTTCTTTGGATGAGACACACTCTTAAAGACTTTGGTATAAACTGTGATACTTGCCCTATCATGGTGGACAACCAAAGTGCAATTTGTCTCTTTTCATGGATCTTCAATTGTCTGAATGCATAGGCAACGACTCGACCATGCTGATGCAGCACACATCCAAGTCCTTTGCCAGATGCATCACAAAATACTTCGAATCCTCCGGTTCTGTCTGGGATGACCAGAATTGGGGCAGAAGTCAGCCTCTTCTTCAGCTCCTGGAATGCATCCTCGCAAGCTTTCGACCAAACGAACATCACGTCCTTCCTCGTCAATCGCGTCATGGCTCCTGCGATCTTCGAGAAGTCCTGGATGAATCGTCGGTAGTAACCAGCCAGTCCTAGGAAACTTCGAATCTCAGTGACAGTTTTCGGGGCTGGCCAGTTCTGAACAGCGGCTACCTTCTCAGGGTCGATGGATATCCCTTCTCCAGATATGATGTGGCCCAGGAAAGCCACATTGTCGAGCCAAAACTCACACTTACTGTACTTGGCATACAGTTGGTGTTGTCTTAGCATCTCCAAGACCTTTCTCAAATGAACTCTATGCTCCTCAGCGTCCTTCGAGTAGATGAGGATGTCGTCGATGTAGACGACTACGAACTTGTCCAGATGGTTGTAAAGAACCTGGTTCATGAGACTCATGAATACAGCAGGTGCATTAGTCACACCAAATGGCATCACCAGGAATTCGTAGTGTCCATATCTTGTCCGAAATGCAGTCTTGTGGATATCCTCCTTCTTTACCTTTACTTGGTGATATCCGGTCTTCAGGTCCAGCTTTGAATACACGCTCGATCCTCCAAGCTGGTCGAACAGGTCGTCGATGCGGGGCAGCGGGTACTTGTTCTTCACCGTCATCTTGTTCCGCTCTCGGTAGTCGATGCACATGCGTTGCGATCCGTCCTTCTTCTTCACGAGCAGCACTGGGGCACCCCACGCGGATACACTGGGTCGTATCCATCCTTTCTGTATAAGATCATCTAGTTGAGCTCGAATCTCTTCAAGCTCAGGCGGTGCCATGCGGTAGGGTCCCTTGGACATTGGTTGTGCACCTGGCATAAGATCAATGGTAAATTCAAGGCCGCGATCCGGAGGCAAACCTGATAGGTCGTCCGGAAATACGTCCAAGAATTCTCGCACTATCTCAGGCATTTCTTGCTCATCTCCTGCTGTAGTCGCCATGGCTTCTGAAAGTTTGGCTCGGTACTTCACGGGTCCTTCTGATCGGCTTCCGCTGAGGAACTCGAATTTTGGATGGTTGGGTATTTCGAATTCTACCCTCCTTTGACGACAGTCAATGGTGGCGTGAAATGTTCCTAACCAGTTCATCCCAAGAACTGCATCGAAAGTTGGCAACTCTATCACCATGAAATCGGCATAGAGATCTCGTCCACAAATCACAACAGAGCATTGGAGGCATCTGCTGGTTACTGGTAGAGACCCACCACCGGTC